>CM046342.1:28212483-28812483 GCA_025403435.1 Artocarpus heterophyllus
GTAGGATGGCAGAATATCCGCTTTGATACCAACTATAACGACCCTCACTACATGGCCACTACTTAGCTTCTTAAACATACTTTTAATCGAACTCTAAATTTTGCAAAACATTTTTTTTTAATCCTTTAAAAGTTGAATTTACTAATTCAATTTTAAAACTATTTTTACCCCTTTTTTTTTTTTTTGCAACAACTAATTAATTAGTAACATAGTAGTAATTTCAAAACATATACATGGTAATGAAATTTTAAAGTTATATGCAAGGCTCATGAGTCATAGCGATCAAAAAGTCATCAAAATCATCATCAAAACATAAGTGAAATCTAAGCGCGTGGCACACATTTCCCATATCTCCCTCTGATTGTCCGTCTCTTCACCACCATCCATTAGGCGTTACTGATAGGTTGTTTACCTATAGTATGAATATTCTTAGATGAGCTTTCACTTTGCAAGTAGAAATAGTAAACTTGCAAAATGTTTAAAGCATCATGTAATCATTTAAATGCATGTATTGGCTAAAATGCATGAACTGCATTATACTCAGTTATGAACTTGTCTCATTATTAATCGGGCCTGAGTACTCATACTGGTTGCTTGTGATTATAATTTATTACTTTTGTTTTAAACATGGAGCCTCCTCATGGGTTGAGAGGTTGGTACGACTCTCTTGGTTAAGCCTTCATTAAAGTTTCACTAGTTATTTTAGTGAACATGAAATATGATATGGCATATCATACTTAAATCTTATGCTTGCAACATATTGAAAACCTTCATTTTTAAACTATTCGTACTATAGGCGAGATTCCTACTTACCTGTATCAGTGAAGTAGACTCCCCTATCAATTCTAAGTTCCTATTTCTCTATTGAATAAATCTGTACAAACACCCATTATGAGTGTATAAGAAATTCTGATTCTAGGCTACTAAATTTTAGCATAGCCATAAGAATTCAATCATTTTGTTAGATCGCAATTCCTTTATCAACTAGTCATGAGTTTTAGCATTTCTATTGCAAGGATTAATTTTTACTAAATCCTCATGATATTCAAACTTTTCCTTAATTGCCATTTGTTCGTATCCAAGCTGGTAATTAATTATTTTAAAAACAATTAATTGATTATCTATCGTCGCTTAAACCGTGAGGCTTTAACACTAAATTAGTCACTCTTGAATTCATGATTCTTATCTTAAGCCCTAATCGGGCTTGTTTTTAAATTCATTACATGGGCTCGCAATTGATTTTTTTAAAGTCCATAAGCCTAAAAATGACATTATAACGTCTTATAGATTCTACCGATAGACTATGTATCGAGCGGCATTTTAGACTAAATAGGTGTTAGACCCATGCCTAACATCATGATATTAAAGCTTTATCGTACTGGGTTTTCATGCTAACAAAATTAATGTTCAATTGAAATGATTAAAGTTTATCCTTGAAATTCTTACCTGTTTAACTTGGAATTTCAAATAACAATAGCTCTATAAAATAATGCCCGAAATTATTAACCCACTAAATCTTGGACCTATATAACCTTTCAAAAGTATTGTAATTTTTTGGCTTAGTGAAAATTCAAATTTTTAAGTCACGCGATCTTTGTTTGTAAAAACTGGCACCAAGGGAGTAGTTTTGGAAGAGTTATGTAAAATCATATATTAAACACGGTTTTCCTTTTAAAGTTTTTCCCCCATGAAAGTCACTTTTTTTAAATGTGTGCTTTAATGATTTTCTTGTTTGTTATAAAACCCAGGTTACCATTTTTTTTTTCTTGACAAAATTGTTTTCCAGTTGAAACTTTGAAATTTTTACTGATTCAAAGTTTTGATTGTTTCTATATATCAATTTGAATCCAATTTAGAAATAGATTTTCATAAAAATTTCTTCATAAAATTTCTTCATTTTACTACAAACTAAAACTTTTATGTTTGGCGAAAATTGTAATTCAGCCTCGAAACGACCTGAAACTTTAAAACAGTTTTCTGCGCAAAGATGGTTTTTGGACTATTTTGGAAAACTATTATAACTATATTTTAGAGGCAGATTTTGGGGAAATTTTGTTCATAAAAGTTGTTTGTCTCATCAAAATCTAAAACTTTTACGTTAGGTAAAAGGTGAAATTCAAAACCAAAACAGACCGAAAATGGAAAAACAGTTCCCGCAATGCTAGAACTCTTTTTGACAGTTTTTACAAAATGTTTTAAACAGTTTTAGAGGCTGTTTTTTTGACAGTTTTTGAGACTATTTTAGGCAGTCTATAAAAGTATTTGGTAGGCCTATTTAGAGTCAAAACTGTATTTTTTTGCAGTCACGGCTTCAAAACGTTAAAAACTAAAAGTCCCATGTTCGGTAAAGTTTTAAAAATCGATTCTAAGGCCTCCGTTTAGACATTCAAAGTTTATAGAAAATTTTTCTACAAACCAAAACTTGCAAAACATAGCTCTAGCATGCATATCTTAACTACTTGCATATCATACAAACACAAGCCACACTTAACAACACATAATTAATTATTACAACACATTTTCTCACCTAATCATCAAATCCCTCATAAACTTATAAACTTTATTCTTAAGGAAATTTATGGAAAGCTTAGACTACGTTCCCTTAATGACAACTCTTAGATGGGTGATCTTAAAACTTCTGGCTCCCACTCTTTCTTCCTCTTGGATTAACACTAAAACAAAACTTAATCATGTAAAAATCTAGCTTGTTTTGGCCTTCATATAAATGCTATCTTAGTAAAAAAAATGTTTCCTTTTTTTTGCTAGAGAAAATAGATGGAAGAAAAGGTGTAGATATTACCTTAATCCCAATGTTCTAAAATCTCCACTATGTTCTTCTTTTTCTTCCTTGTCGGAGCTAGTTTTGAGTTATGACAAGGGTGAAGAAATGTTTGGAATATAGCTAGATTTTTTTCTTTTTGAGCTTGGTAAATTGGTGGGGTGGAGCCAAAATGGGAAGTAACTTTATTTCTTGAGAACTTGGTATTCGGTGGAAAGGTTTGGAAACAAGTGGAGAAAATTTTTTTTTTTCTTTCTTTGAGACTTTAAGCTCACTCGGTGGAAAGAATGAAAGTAGTGGAAATTTTTGGCTTTTTTCCTTCTCTTGGAGGCTTGGTTACTTGGTGGAGAGAATAGAAGTATTGGAAAATTTTGGCTTTGTCCTTCAATTGGAGGATTCGGTGGAGAGAATGAAAGTGATTAGAAATTTTTTTTTTCTTCTCTTGGAGTGCACAGGTGAGGATGGTAAGAAAGAAGAGGAAAGTGAAAAAAAAAAAAAAAAAGCTCTTTATTTGTAGACTTAGCTAAATTAACCCATTAGTGGCCTTGATAAATTAAAAAAATAATCTCCCCCCTTATTGTGGCTCTTTTGTTAGGAGTGAGTAGAGTGTTAGGTTGAACTTCATCAATTGTAAAGGACAACCATCATTTGGGTGAAGCTTGATTTAAGGGTAGCTTGTGCATTTTTTGCAAGTATCCCTTAAGTAGATAAATTTTAAACTGTCAGTAGCAATTAACTTAGCTGAGAGGAGATTTTATTACTTGACTAATCCTCCCATTTTTTTCAAATACTGTGACACGCTAATCACAGTATAAATTGATATTGATCAAAGTTTAATCGCGTATTGTTTTAGACTATATTAAGTCTAAAAAAATTATTTTAGGCAATAAAAATGTGAACCTAACCTTTTCAGTATCTAGACTCAATAATGACATAGTTTTCAACAACATCACTATCTGAGTTTGTATACCATTTTCTGTCATATAGTTACTCGCATAACTCTATTTTCAAATTAATTAGCAATTAAGGATCTAATTTGAGTTAGAAAATTTCTCAGTACACTGCTAACATAGTACTAACCTAGAAATTCTAATAATTAAATTTCTCGAGTTCTTTACAGATAAATTTATCCCACCTTAGTTACGGTGAAATTTTTCAATTTCTTTATTAAATTACAATAGTTAATTAATTAACTATAGAGTCTTTTATAGAATTTTTGGAACAGTCATATGTTAATTCCATAAATTCTTCAATCACGCATTTCATACGCAATGTTTCTAAGAAAATACTTAATTTAAATAGGTAAATTATGCTATTTAATTCTAGGATTTTCTTGGTTATTACATCCTAGAGGTTTAGAGTTGATTGGAGGACAAAAGGGATAAATTTGGAGATTTTTTGGCCAAAAATCTAAGCACAGAGCATAGCGACACCATAAAAGTAGAGCCACGACGCTAGTAGGTGCAAAAAAATGCTATAAAAGGTTTTTCATAATGTTGCGACACTGTCTTTCTAGGGCCGCGGTGCTAAGCATAAATGTTGGGAAAGACTTTTCATAGCACTGCAGCGCAACATTTTCTACGTAGTGGCGCTATCGTAAAAAATTTAGGTTTTCAAATCTTAATTGACTTTGAACTTTCCTGTTTTGAGCCCAACTTGAAGAGCCTATAAATAGGTGATTATGGGACACTAAAATATAGGTTTTTATTAGTTTTCCTTTAGTTTTTCTCAAGCTTAGGAGATGAAAAAAAGGAGAGCACTAGTGGAGGCTTATGGAAAACCATCTACATAGAAGGATTTTCAAATACTATAACTGTTCTTTTCCTTACTCTTTTTTTTTTTTTTTCAATTATGTTAGTTTAATTTTGTTTTGGTTAAAGAGAAATTCAAATCCTTAGACATAATTATATAATTAATTTATAGAATTATTTCATTTTTTCTAATTGAGAATTGTTAATGTTCTTTTATTATTTTATGTTTATAATTATTTCTTGTTTTATTTAGGTGGCGCAACTAAATAAGACTTGAAATTAATCTACTGCTTGTTGGATATCATTGATCCATATATCTGTCTTGTTGTTTTAATATACACTACATAGTGAATTGATGGTCATTGATTATGCGTCAATTTTTTGTATGATTACATGTGGAGCGTAATATACGTTAGATGATCCGAGCTTGTGTAATTGTTGTCTTAATCAACCTATCTTTCTCAACTTAATGCTCCTATTAGATTAAATCTAGAGAGCTTGTTCTAGATTGTTTAATAAAAAGGTGTTTAATAGAGCGCTTATGTTATTAAATCTACACAGCAAGCAAATATTAGGATAGCAGAGCTTGTTATTATTTATGTTTGATAGTTTTAAAAGAGAATTAGGAATAATTTTATGATTAGTTGTATGGTTATTATTGAGTTATGGTGAATAATCCTTTAACCTGTTTTAATATTATTTTCTTGTATTTATTTATTTTCATGTGTTTTTCTTAATTGAATTGTTTAGATAAATAAAATTGAAAGCCTCTTATCTTTTATTTAGTTTTATTGTGTCTTAGGTTAGTATCAATAACTAATTAATTACGCCCATCCTTGCTGAAATGACCCTTGCTTGCCACTAAACTTGAATATGACTAATTAAAGTACGGTTTTAATTTAACAATCCTTAGGAACTTACCATATTAGCATGGAAAATCATACCACTATTTGGATGAGATAACTTGCCTTTCTTTCACGAATGTAGAAAGTGTAACTATTTATGCAGTATAATGTATACCTTGTAACTATCAATGACGATCCTCTAGTTAGCTTCATTGTCTTATGATACGCTCTCATCTTGTGATGTGGAGTAATTGGAATAGATTTATGTTCAAATCCACTTCTAAAAGGTCTTGTTATGTTCATCTCACAACCAATTCTAATTTCTGCCACTTTTTGTGTGCGCCTTTCTTAATTCCTTCATGTAAACATCAATGAAAGATTTCATTAGCACTATGTAAAACATAAAGACAAGCTTGTTCCGGTTCCTTTCGATTTACCAATGAAGAGTTGCCAATAGATAGTCCTTTAAGCTTAATGTTTATTGTCTTGGCAACTCTATTGCTTTCACATTAGACATATACTCAAAGCAAAATTTGACTGATTCCTCTATTACATAAGTTTTACTATACAACTCTCTGAACTATTTTTGTTCTTCACGTAACTCTTTAAAAACTTCATATATCTTTCATATAGATACATCTATCACAAATATATTGATCCGCATAACTTAACCTTCATAGTTTGAACATTCCATGGCAGTTTTCATGTTTTAAATCTATACTGTATTTTTAAAGGATATAAGACAATGATTTTTGGCAAACGTTTTTTAAGAGTTTTGTTTAAATAACAATTTTGTTGTAGTGTATCAAGAAGCCAAAATTAACCCTTTTCACTTTTCATGTGATTGCCCAACAAAATTAGCTTTTTTTGTTTCCATGCTTGTTATTATTAGTTGGTGTATTTTTAAAAGAAAAATATAGGAATTGTTGCATTTTTTACTCAGTTGCTGGTTTTTACCAATCTTCTCTTGCTTGTAACCTTAGTTATTACCAAGAATTGAAAAATCAACATTTATGTTAAAATTGTCGCAAAATTTTTTGTTTTACGATTACTATTAGGAAAAATTGGTTTAATGACACAGTAGAATTTTAAAATTTTTTATTTAATCACCTAGTATCTAACTCATATTGGTATGAACTATAAATTAAATCTAATTTAATGTACTAATGGAGACCAAAAGAACACTTTTGTTACACACATCTTTGAAAGAAGAATCGTTACCATCAAGACTTCAATCTTGTTCTCTTTCTTCAAATGTTATGTGTATGGGCACAATTTAGTAATTCTCCATCATAGTTTATACTCCATCCAACCACTCAAGTGTTGAGGAACTAAGATTACTAAAGATAAATAATAAAAGCTCAACTGTACTGCCCACCTAATACAACTCTAAAATAGTCATCTAGCCATATTAAGTAGTGCTACTTTTACCTTTACCTTATAACATTCTTAATAAGATATATGACTCAATAGAAAAATCAAAGTAAATTTAAACTGTTTAAAAAAAAAAACTCAAAGATGAAGTTATAATTTGTCTCGGAAAAGCCCATATGGCTGGTCAAATATATACAATACAATACATATCTCGAATGGACATAACCGACTACCAAACATACTATGGGCTCTCAAAACTATACAAATATCATGGCCTCAAAATGATAGGTCAACTAGTCCCTATACATAAGTCACGAATATTGGGAGTGCACCAAGCTACCATCTAAATCCACAACTAGTGCTAGGAAGTGCCTCATCTACATCACTATAAATGAGTGAGCTAGAGCCTAGCATGTAGAATAAACACATAACATAGTGATAATACACACATGCATGAGTTCATGGCTTAAATCTTTGTTTATCCTATTTCTTTCACTTCATATTCTTTTCATTATCTTATTTCTTGGAGATGGTGGTATTTTAAAATACCTCAAGCCACATCAATAATCATTTATATCAAATCTCATTGTGTGCGGAAATAATACATTAATAGTCTCTTCTTCTCCCTTGTGATCATCAAGGAAGCATCCCACACTACAATTCTTCATTAAGTTAGTCTCATCAAGACATAAAGATCTGGATGTCTCTGTCGAGACACTTTTCATCATTATTTATTATTGACCCCATTACAAGTCATCGATATATCTTTTAGAGATAATTTTACACTTGTTTACTTCATAACAATGTCTTTGGTTTACTTCTCTCATCATGCCATGCTTGTATGCTTATACTCATAGCAATAGTATGTAAATCATATACACAATTATCACATTCATTGATTATACAAAACATATTTCATGACATTATGTTGATATAGGTGAAATTCTACTTACCTTGCTCATTATAATGTGGAATGAATTCTTGGGCTTCCTCTTAGGGGATCGGTTCTCACACACCTCTGTAATATTGAGCATTTTAACTACATTATTGTCACTAAAATAATCATTAAAATAAAGTATTAAAGAGCTAATTTTCCTATAAATTTTGGCAGTATTTCCCCCTAAATTTTAGTTTCCCCTAAAGCTTAATTAACCTGCTAATTCACTAAAATAACTTAATATTCCAATCACAACTTTTAAATCACAAAAATCATCATAAAACACCAAATTCTCAACTTTTTTACTTCTTGAAACCAGTCCCAATATAAGGACCATAACTTCCAAATCACAAATCATTTTGTAAAATTGTTTAAGTAGTATTTATTCAATAATAGGGTGAGCTACTTTCAAATTTTCAGCTCTAAGTGTGATTCCTAGCTTAGGTAATTAAATAAAAACTAAACCATATTGAAAACAACCATGAATCTAGACAGCTTCAACAAACAATCTTTAAACTATCACTTTCCAATTGAGTTAGCTCAAATACTATTTACAAGCTTCAAACTAACATATATATGAGTAAATAGTTTAAAATTTAGAATCTAACTCTATAGAAAGTCCTCTGAACCAACATTAAACAAAACACTAACTAAAACAACTGTTGTCTTGGGCTACTTAAGGTTTTCTCGCAATTTCACTAACCAAATTTGATAAATTCCTTGAAATTTTCTTTAAATCACTTATTATCTACGAAATCTATGGAAAAGAGGAGGATGTCAGACTTAGAGACTTTTGACTGAGTTAGGTCCACCTAGTAGCTTAAAACCTTTTAACAACCAAGCACATACATAAATTACTTCATGATGAAGTACTTTCCTATTCTTTAGCTTGGTGTCACTCCAGAAGCATATTCACCATGTATATTAAACACTCATACAAGGTCTCAAGTACCACCTAGATCTTAAACCAATCGTTTTGCTTATCGAATTAAGTATGTACACTTACACGGAGACCTCAGTACACTTAAAAACTATATCAATACTTAACTTTTCAATAATTAAACTTGAGTATTCCTTTTAGAATTCCTCCAAATACACAAACATAAAATAAAGGGTTTAACAAGTCACTTAAAGTCTTGACAGAGCCCTAATTGGGACTCGAAAGCTTGAGCACCAAAAATCATGTGGAATTAAGGTACATGCGTGAAAATCAATCGGTACCAACATTTTACTTAAGAACCTTATAAGTAGGGAGTTCTTGGATTCATGTGTTAGGGAACGTGAAGAAATCCCTGAAGGCAACTAGGCACCTAAAGGGAACAATATGTATAAGTAACGAGCATAAGACCTGACTATATTGGGATCCCGCTAGGTGGGCCCATGGGGGGTTGAGGCATTACAACATCACCTTCCCCTTGGTGAATTAATTTTCTCACGGAATCAATGTAAAAGATTCTTATCATGGCCTATTTACTCAACAAAACTTACTCCAAACCTTCCCATTTTAACACAAGCATGTCTGTCTTCTTCTATTTTGTACCTTAAAATGATATATGAGCTTCATAACTTACTTAATTCCTTACAATTTCATAAAAACACAATCATAGTTTCCTCTGTATTTCTTCACTTAACAGATCCACCTTTGAGGAACCCTGTCATTCAATAATACATAATTCACAATCAAATACTTAAAGTATCTCAACACTTAATGCAGTTAATTACTATTATAGATGTGACATATTAGTCAATCAAACTCATGAATCAAATACATAATATTATAAAAGCATGCAGTGCATTGATAAACAAGTATGTCAGAATTCTGGGCATCATAACTCTCCCCTCCTTATAAAAATTTCATCCTCAAAATTTCTCTTACTCAAATGGGTTTGGATATTTAGATTTTATTTCATCTTCTAGTTACTATGTTGCTTCCTCCACTAAATAACTTTTCCATAGGACTTTAACCAATGATATTTTTTTATTTTGAAATTCCTTCTCCATTCTTTCTAGAATTTGTATAGGCTATTCTTCATAAGTTAAATCCTCTTTAAGCTCTACATCTTTTTGTTTTAAGACATGTGATACACATGGTACATACTTTCTTAACATGGATATATCAAAAACATCATTGACGCTGCTCAGTGATAAGGGTAAAGCCAATCTGTAAGCCACTTTTTCAATTCTTTCTACAATGTTATAGGGACCAATGTTTGTTGGACTTAATTTTCCTTTCGTTTTAATTCTTTTCACTCCTTTCACTGGTGTAATCGTTAAAAAGAATTTATCTCTTACTTCAAAGTCCACATTCCTTCTCTTAGAATCTACATAACTCTTTTGGCTACTTTGAGCAATTAATATACTTTTACAGATCTTTTAAATTGTCTCCTCTATTTTCTGCACCCATTCTAGACCAACATATTTTCTTTCACCAATGTCATCCCAATGAATTTGGGATATGCATTTCTTACCATACAGTGCCTCATAAGTTGCCACACTAAAAGTAGCTTGATAGCTATTTTTGTTTGAAAATTAAGCCAAAGGTAGGTATTCATCCTAGGAATTCTGAAAATCAAGCCCTAAAATATCCATCAAATTTTGAATAGTTCTCTCTAACTAACTATCTGTTTGAGGATGAAATGTTGTGCTAAAGGTCAACTTGGTCCCCATTGCTCTATGCAAACTTTTCCAAAAGTTGGAAGTAAACTAAGCACCCTTATTTGAAATAATAGTCACTGGTACCCCAGGTAGTCTCACAATCTCTTTCAATATAATTGAGCATGTTGATCCATGGAATAATTAGTACGAATAGGAAGGAAAGGGGCTAACTTTGTCAATCTATCGATAATTACCCAGATTGAATCATATCCACTCTTTGTTCCTGACAATCCCGTTACAAAATCTATTGCAATGTCTTCCCATTTTCACTATAGAATCTCCAAAGGCTGTAGGGCACTAGCTGGCCTTTGATGTTCTCCTTTCTACCTATTGACAAGTAAGATTTTGTCTCACAAATTTGACAACATCTCTCTTTTTCTTTGGCCAGCAATAATGAACTTTCAAATCTTTATATATCTTACTAGTACCAGGATACGAATAAGGAGTATTACGAGCCACTTCTATTATTTCTTTCTTAAGATTACTATCATTTAGAACACAACTTAGTTCCAACTCTAATCACTCCATCGCTAGGAATCTAGAAACTCTTACTCTCACTTACTTTAATTTTCCTCTTTAATTAAAAACGGAAAGGAGCTGAACACTATTTTTGCTTAATCCTTTCTAACAATGTTGGTTGCAATGTTATTGCAAATAGTCCTTTAATCAACCCATAAGGTATTATTTCCAATTCTAACTTCTATAAATCCCTTGTAAACAATGACATAGTTGATATATATTTTGAGAACTAATGACTCAATGCATCTGCCACCACATTAGCATTGCCAGGATGATAGTTGATAATACAATCATAGTTCTTAATAAACTCCAACCATCTCCTTTGCCTCATATTAAGCTCTTTTTGAGTGGAAAGATACTTCAAAGTTTTATGGTCTGTATAAATTTCACATCTCTCTCCAAATAAGTAGTTTCTCCGTATCTTCAGTGCCAACACCACTATGATAGCTCTACATCATGAGTTAAGTAATTCTTCTCATAATCTTTCAACGAACGAGAGGCATAAGCTATAACTTTCCTATCTTGCATCAATACACACCCCAATCCACTCCGAGAAGCGTCACTATATACCACAAATCCATTACCATACACAGTAAGAATTGGAGCCATTACCAATCGATTCTTCAACTCTTGAAAGTTGGTTTCACATGAATTAGACCACTTAAATTGTACATTCTACATGGTTAACTGCTAAAAGGAGTGGCAATTTTTGAAAATCTTTTAGCAAACATTTTGTAATACCTTGCCTACCTAAGGAAACTTCATATCTCTAAGGCATTATTTGGTTTAGGCCAGTTAGTCACCACCTCAATCTTACTAGGATTCATAAAAATTCCATCTTTTTAACATAACACGTCTAAGAAATGCTACAGTTTTCAGCCAAAATTCACATTTCTTAAACAAAGCATACAATTGCTTTTCCTTGAGAGTCCTTATGTAACACCCGTTGTTTTCTTCTATAGACATTTATGTTAATTTAACACTAGAATGTGATATCTTAAGTGCTATTATTATTTATCTTAAGTAAATTAACATTTTATTTAGTAACATTACAGGTGACGGCCATGAGGTATCTGTGTACTTGGGATATTCATGTCAAAAATGATGAAAAGCTTAAAGTATTTATTTTTTTAAAGAGTTTCAACTTGTTCTAAATTTATAATCTTTAAAATACTCTTGTAACACCTGCCATTTTTCTTGTAACGGTTAATGATAGAAATATAACAACATTAAGTATTTTCTTTATGATATAATGTTACTGACCATTTATTTGAGAATTATGACAGGTGACGGTCACCTGGAATTGATGTGCTTGAGGTGTTCATGTCACTTATAATGTGTGTATGATAAATATTTAATGTTTTAATTACGTGTAATATTGAATGTGGTACTTTGGCAGGCCGAAGGCTGCTGACGAGAAATCAGCAAATAATTCCCAAAATTGTGGAACTACTATATGGTTTACTTACTAAGCTATGTGCTTATATAGTTCTCATGATGCAGGTGAGCTTCTAAGCTATGGATTCTAGATGACTAAGCAAGAACAGTCGAAGGTCCCATGACGAGTCTAAGATGCAAATTTAATTCTAGTGTTCCTTTGATGCACTTAGAGAACTAAGAACTAATGTTTAAGACATTTTTTTATGGGATTTTCTAGATTTGTGTAAGATTTGTAATCTTAACATTCCGCTAATGATGTGATATATTCTGCACTAAGATTAAGTTAAGGCATTATTATTTTCCCATAGTTTTAGTCATGCAAGGCCAAACTGGCTTGTCATAGAGTGGGCTCGCATGAACAACAAATGACAAGGTGTGGCAGCTTCTCCTCCCTTCCGCCTAGGGGAGGCGGGGTAGTCATTACAACTCTAGAGTTATATATGCTCTAGAGTTATATTCTTGACAATGCATAAATTTTATTTTTTATTTTTTATTTTTATAACATTTATGATGTCATGATAATTACATGTGCAATATTTTTATTATGGCGTTAAGATACTCCATAATATAAAGTGTCCAAAAGAGTAATATGTAAATTAATATTTGTTTGGGGTCATGGAAGCAAACATTATTGTTGTATATAAATAATTATATAATTATATTATACTATATTATAAATAATTATATAATGTTTATATTATATTACAATTATATAACCATATAATTGCATATTATGTTGCATTATAACGTTTATATAATGATTATATTATATTATATTATATTATATATATCAATGTAAAACGTATGAAATGGAAAAAGAAAAAGAAAATTACCATGTAGGCAAAAGAAAAGGGAATAAAAGAGAAAAAAAAAAAGGAAAACCTAATTAGACTAGGACTAGGGTTTTCTATACTCATTTAACTCATTCTCTCTCATGAACTTATAAATATATCCTTAAACTACCAAAGCCTTTATTCTCTTAATTTTCAGCCTAAGAAAATTCTCTCCCTTACCCCCTCTCAAATTCATGTTCATAAGCCTCCATCATCTCTCTAATCCTCAAAGCCAAGAATTCATTACTCTTATTTTCTTTTAAGCCAAAGTAGAAGGAATTCTTTTTAGAGATTTTGTGTGCAATTCTTCATATTTGTTGAAGAAAACATAAGAAATTATGGCATAGTTTAAAGGATTTTATGGTTTTGAATTTTTATGATTGATATGTATTGTTTTGTGACAAACTCTGTTAGAAAATAGTTTTTTTATGTCGTGAACATTTACGCATGTATGTTTTTATGAAAAATAAATTATTTTGTTTATTATTTGATTATAACAATTCTATTTTATGGTTGAAAGCATTTATATTCATATGATATCTTAAAATTTCATGAAAATAAGGTTTGGTTATAGAAGTGTGATATGAGAAGTTTAGGGCTTTCAGTTAGTTGGTAATGTTTTGAAATCAAATAATAAAATTTTATTTTGCTACAATATTTGGATCTAATGTGTATGTATATGTTAAAAATGTTTGGAACTTTTTATAAATTTTCACTCAAAATATTTTTAGGGTTATGAGCTTTCAATCAAACACTATTCATGAATTTTTAATTGCTAGTAAATTTGTATTTGTGTTTAGTAGAGTCTGTTTTGTAGGACAAAAAGAGTCTTTTGTTCTGTAAAACAATTATTAGTCATTGTTGATATGTTAACTAAAGGTCTGTAAATTTTTAACTTCATATCTTTATTATGTTTTATTGATTGCCAAGTACCTGATATGCTCAATGTAATTTTTCAGATGATAAATTGTATTGTAAACGTGTTTTGCATGATTTATTATTTTTCTAGAGTTTATTTATATATTAAGCATATTACATAAAAATTTCAAAAGCATATCATGCATATTTGATTTCATAAAAATGTTTGAATGAAACATATTCGCTATTTAGCATGTCTGACGTTGATATTAACTTTGAATTCAAACTTGTGTTTTGAATTATTTTGAATTTATTTAGAGCTAAATTTTGGATATGTTTTGATTCTATGCGTCTATTATGTGTAATAATTTTTATAAATTATTTTATGGAATAAATAATTTAATCTATAATTTTTAATTAGGACTGCTCACTGCCTAGGCTTTGCTGGCAGATTTTGTTGTATTGATTGTGTGATTTGTTTAGATTATCAAATGAAATTTTTATGGCTAAAGAAAAATCTGAGAGTTATATATATGTGTTAATTTATTCTTGAAAATTTTTATACTCTAATTGAATGCGAATTGAAAGATATAAGGTTATGAATCCTAGAGGGTCCGTCAGTTTTTATGGTTGGTAGATTTACTTGAATGCTTTGAAAATTGAAAAAGGTATTTTGGATTAATATTTTCAAAAGAAGAAAATTTGAATGATGTTTATATTCGTAAGCTATGTTATGGAATAATTCTTACACTTTGTTCATGCTTATAAGTTGAGATTAATTTCTCTAAGTAATTAAAAATAAGTTTTCTGTCTTTATATTTCTTGACTCTAAAGGCTCGTTTGGCACGCTAGACTGGATTAGATTATAGAGTTGTGATTGGATTGGACTGGATTGGATAGGACTATATTAAATCCTACACATGTAACACCCCCCTTACGGACGTCACAGATGTCGTTACATTCTTACATTCATATTAGTTTAAACTATAACACAAACACAATTACAAAATATATACGATACTTTAAATTGAAAATATAATTAAACATACTTAACCAGGATCCATTCATATATTTTTTTTAACCTAACATTGTTAAATAACTTAACTCATTCCATATTATAATTTATTCTAATTCACTTTAAATTAATCATAAACTTATTTTAATAAAATAGATATACCAAGTTGTAAAATCAGGACTTAAAAAAAATCACATAATATCTCATTAATCATCCCATCATTTAAAGTTTACTTACTCCCACAGTTCGGCAGGCCGAACTTGGGACTTCGGCAAGCCGAACATGATCGGTAGGCCGGAGTTCCCTCAACCGGCAGGCCAGCAGAGGCTTTGCATATCTGGCTTAAAAACTCATCATCGTCCGGCAGGCCAAAAACGTGATCGGCAGGCTGAACTTTCAAACATCGGCAGGCTGACCAAGATGTTTGGCAGGCCGACCAAGATGTTCGGCAGGCCGATCGAGCCAAAAATCCTTGGGAAAACTTAATTTTTAAAACAAAACCAACCTTTCATAAAAAAAATGCGGAAGATCATAATACTTAAGATAATGAAATAAAATATTAAACATAGTTCAATAATCCTTTAAATATTTATCATAAAAATATGTTCAAAATATGAAACTTGATTAAAACATAAACACATTCTTCTTGGCGTTCTTCCGGTTACAATTCATCATGCTTAGTGCTCACAGGCCTTCCCATGTTCTCCGCCTAATCCATGATTTTCTTACCCTTATCTACAACATGACATAAAACTTGATTAAGCTAATGCTTAGTAAGTACATATAATTCTCACAATTTAAAACATTTCATATACATCTTCATCATCATCATATCATAGAAGTGCCTTAAGCACAATTTCATAGAAACATATCTTTCATCACATTGACCATATTAAAACTCATCCATTTTATCTTAAGGGCCCAAGTGTTGCACCATGAACATCATTGTAGGTGCACCGTCATGAGAGGAGAAGGGTAGCTAATCCAAAACCAAACATGACATCATAACATTTCATTTCATAACATTGGTGTGGAACACTTATTAGGTGATACATATATATATATATATATAATTTTCATGCTATGAAACATATCATCATCATACATGCATAACTTTAAATCATGAAAATCTTTCATAAGAAATCGTTTAAGGAAAATAACCATAAAATCATCATGAATACCATTGTGAACATATCATCAAACCTTGTAAAATGTGTCATGTTGCATGTGAGAATGTACTTACCTTAAAGCTAGCTTACTTAACCTTAACGTGATTTGGTGACAACACTGTAGTCTCGAAGTGCTCGTTCCTTTGTGTGTTCATGCCATTTTTCCATTTAAAATACAATAAAATCAATACTTAACATCATAGCGTAAATCATCCATTCCTATATCATCCATTCATATAACATTCATGTATACATTCATCACATATTACAAACATAATTCATAACCATAATAAAAATTATCATCATATAAACATGTTATCATGATTTTTCTTAAATCATAAAAATTACCTTAAGCATGTAAAAGCAAACCATACATTTTAAACATGAATATCTTTTTAAAAAAACATTTTTGAACAATTAAAATACATATATTTTAATTTAAAAATTCATATAAACATCTTATTATCATGCATCAAATTATTTCCTTATCATAAAATCATTTATTAAACATATATAACATTTCATAAACAAAAATCTAGAAATAACATTGTTAAAACAGTTTTCGTAATGTAATCTCATAAAAATTTCATAACATAAAATACATTCATCATACATTATACATGCACATTCTTGACAACTTTCATGAAAAACATCATTCATTTACCTCTTGAATAAACATTACATTTTCTTGCACCATATTCAAACAGTAATATTTTACTGTGAAGGGTAGAGGATAAAAAATTCATATTTTTCATAGAAACACCCAAATGACATGAAACTTGGAAAAACATCACATAATACATACATGAATATCATATTAAAACTCAAGACAAAATACAATACCTATAGAAAGATATTGCAGACAATTGGAGGAGGAGAATTCTTTTCAGAATTGCCGAAAAAGTTCTTACCTTGAAAATTTCAAAATTCAAACAGTAATATTTTACTGTGAAGGGTAGAGGATAAAAAATTCATATTTTTCATAGAAACACCCAAATGACATGAAACTTGGAAAAACATCACATAATACATACATGAACATCATATTAAAACTCAAGACAAAATAAAATACCTATAGAAAGATATTGCAGACAATTGGAGGAGGAGAATTCTTTTTAGAATTGCCAAAAAAGTTCTTACCTTGAAAATTTCTTCTTAAAGTCCTTGAATTCAACCAACAAAATATAACTTTTTCTTTCAATACTTGCAGAGAATTTTTAAGAGAGAAGGAGATGGAATTCGTGGAGAAGAGAAGAAGGAGAAGAAGAATGAGAGAACGTCTCAGAATTGAGAGAGAGAAGATGAGAGAATATCTGAGGAAAAGAACGTTATTCCCCCGATGGTCAAGACAAACCATCTCCCATAAGGGATATAGACAACATAACAATCTTTACATAAATAAAGCGCCCAACTTTATTCCCTCGATTGTGGATCATATGTTTTAGACCGTCACCTTAAGAATCGTGTCTTTCACATAATCAGTTCATCATATGCCCAATTCTTAAGGTTTAGACTAACAGTCTCAGACTATTGTTTGCTTATCATACATTCAACAAATATGAACGTAAAGAGGACAAGATTTGGTATATATAAATGAATAAATTCTTTATTGATAAAAATGTCTCCAAAAACGTATTACATTTTTAGTCCTTAGGGCATACATGTCTAACAATCTCCCACTTGCACTAAGTGTGTAAATACAGCAAATTTCGCATCCCCATAGCTTCCACATGCCTCTCGAAGACTCTCCCAGTAAGTGTCTTTGTAAATGGATCAGCTAAATTGTCCTCTAACGCGATCTTCCACACCGTGACATGCCCGCCCTCAACGAAGTCCTTTATCATATGATACTTTCGATCAATATGCTTACTCTTCTTGTGAAATCTTGGTTCCTTAGCATTAGCTACCGCCGCACTATTGTCATAGTATAGTGATATCGCTTTATCCATACCAGGAACTACCTCAAGATCCCCAAGGAACTTACGGAGCCACACTACTTCTTTCGAAGCATCACTAGACGCCACATACTCGGCCACCATCGTTGAATCCGAAGTGCAATCTTGCTTCGCACTTCTCCAACTGATGGCACCACCACCCAGAGTAAACACAAACCCCGAAGTCGATTTCCTAGAATCCAGACAGGATTGAAAATCCAAATCAGTGTATCCTAGAGGAGTTAAATCCTCATCCGAATACACAAGCATATACCCTCGAGTCCTTCTCAGGTACTTAAAAATATGCTTTACAGCAACCCAATGGTTCGGTCCTAGATCCGCCTGAAATCGACTTACAATTCCGACCGCATATCTAATATCCGGTCTTGTGCAAAGCATGGCATACATGAGACTACCCACTACCGAAGCATAAGGCACCTTCTTCATGTATTCTCTTTCTTCATAAGACTTTGGAGAGTCTTTCTTAGAAAGAGTCATTCCAGACCTAGATGGTTGCCCACCTTTCTTGGAATCCTGCATTGCAAACCTCTTGAGAATTTTATCTATGTATCCGGCCTGAGACAGAGCTATCATTTTGTTCTTCCTATCCCGAAAGATCTGGATACCGAGAACAAAATTAGCCTCACCTAACTCCTTCATGTCAAACTACTTGGTCAACCATAATTTGACTGATGACAACGCCCCAACGTCATTGCCAATTAGCAGAATGTCATCTACATAGAGCAGTAGAAAAACCACCTTCCCATCCTTAATGTGTTTGTAAACACATGGTTCATCCACATTTTGTGAGAACCCATAAGTCTTGATCACTTGATCAAATCTTATGTTCTAAGAACGAGAAGCTTGCTTAAGTCCATAAATAGACTTTAGCAGCTTACAAACCTTACCCTCTTGACCCGCGACCTTGAACCCATTTGGTTGTTCCATATAAATGAACTCATCAAGATAGCCATTCAGAAAAGCTGTCTTGACATCCATCTGCCAAATCTCATAGTCGAGAGTGGCAGCTATGGACAAGAGAATCTGGATGGACTTAGGCTATAGGCGAAAAGGTTTCCGCATAATCGATTCCTTCCTTTCGCGTATAACCCTTAGCTACCAGTCTAGCCTTAAAGGTTTCGACCTTTCCATCCACTCCTCTTTTCCTCTTTTAGATCCACTTACACCCTATGGGTTTTACCCCTTCTGGAAGATCCACAAGCTCCCAGACCCGATTAGTCTCCATAGACTTCATCTCTATGTTCATGGCCTCTGTCCAGAGTCTTGAATCAACATTCTCCATAGCTTCGGAGTAAGTATAAGGATCCCTGTCATGTTCATCCGGTTCAGCTAAGAAGACCTCCTCATTGAACATATACCTCTCAGGTTGACGCCCGATCCTCCCACTACGCCAAAGCCCCTGAGGTTGTTCTTCAGGTTTGTTTGGTTTTTCTACACCGATCGGAATGGTTTCGTTCGGAACCTCCGGAGTGAACGGATCACCCCTTAACTCCTCAAGCACCACTTTTCTTCGAGGTTTAAAGTCGTCCATGTAACTCTCCTCAAGGAAAGTTGAATTAGTTGAAACCATGACTTTATTTTCCTTTGGGTTATAAAAATAACCCCCTTTAGTCCCTTTTGGATATCCTACAAACACACAAACTTCTGAACGTGCTTCCAACTTATTCGGATCCTTAAACAGGACATGAGCTGGACATCCCCATATGCGAATATGGTTTAAGGATGTCTTCCGTCTTGTCCACAACTCGTGAGGAGTTTTAGGGGCCGATTTTGAAGGCAAATTGTTCAAAAGATAACATGCGGTTTGTAGTGCATATCCCCAAAAGGATAAAGGCAATAATGAATAACTCATCATGGACCTAATCATGTCCAACAAAGTCCTATTCCTTCTCTCTGCTACGCCATTCTGCTGCGGAGTGCCCGGTGTAGTCAAATGGGATAAAATCCCATTCTCTGACAGGTGTCCCAAGAACTCATCTGAAAGGTATTCCCCACCTCGATCAGATCAACGTGCCTTTATGGGTCTACCCAATTGCTTTTCCACTTCAGCCCGAAACTCCCTGAACTTATCATAAGTTTTGTTTTTGTGGTGAATCAGGTACACATACCCATATCTTGAGTAATCGTCAATAAAAGTGATGAAATACTCATACCCTCCTCGTGCCCGGATGTTCATTGGTCCACAAACATCACTATGCATAAGTTCTAGAACCCCTTCGGCCCTGTTGTCCTTAGACCCGTATGGTCTTTTGGTCATTTTACCCTCCAAACAAGATTTACATTGAGGTATAGATTCCACCTTTAAGTGACTTAAAGGTCCATCCCTTACCAACCTTTGAATCCTATTCAGGTTAATATGACCAAGGCGCAAATGCCAAAGATAAGTCTTATTAGATTGAGAAGTTTTAAGTCTTTTTGAGTCATTATCATTCATCTCAGCATTAAGCAACAAGTCCATTTTAGGTTTGATAAAATATAGATTATTTTGCATCCATCTAGAACAAATAAATGATTTATTTTTACGAATCACCACTTTTTCATTAAAAGATACCACGTAGGAGTCCTTAAATAAAGAAGATATAGAAATTAAATTCCTTTTAAATATAGGAACATAAAAACATTCTCGCAAAATTAAATTCCTATAATTATCAAAATAAAGATGGATATCTCTCACTGCTTCCGCTGAGACCAAGGATCCATCGCAAATCTGAAGCGTTAAGTCTTCACACAGTAGACTTCTCGTTTCTTTGAATCCCTGCAGAGAAACACAAACATGATTAGTTGCATCGGAATCTATGACCCAGATGTCACTTGATTCCTCAACCAAACAAGTTTCTAAATATAGAAGATCACACCTACCTCCCTTGGAAAGGAAGTCCTTGCAATGCTTCTTTATATGCCTGACCTTACCACAAAAGAAGCACTTAAGCTTCTATGGGTTCTTCTTCTTCTTCTTCTTGCTCTTGGTAGTAGTAGGAATAGAAGACTTCCCACTCTTGGCCCGTTGCTTCTTTCCATTCCCAGAGTTAGGATTGGAACCAGAAGTAGCTACCATATTGGCCTCACCACCAGCAGGAGACTCCCTGATCAGCAGTTCAAACTCCTGTAACTGTTTCATCAGTTCTATCAAGGTCATATCCCGTCTATTACTTAAATTAAAAGTAGCTCTAAACAGGATAAATTCCTTAGACAGAGTCTCAAAGACCATAGTCATCTGAGTTTCAGCATCGATGTCGGATCCAGTGGTTTGAGCCTCAGCGAGGTAACCCATGACCAACATCATGTGCTCCCTTGCAGATGTCCCCTGTCTCTGTCTACAGTTTAAGAGTTTTCAAAGCGCCCCTTGCCGCTTTGTTATGGCCTGGCCTCCAAACATGTCCTCAAGATTATCCAAGATCTGCTTCGCAGTCTCATAATCCTGATGTTGAGCCTGCAACACGTTGTTCATGCTAGCCATAACGTAGCAGCGGGCCTGATCATTAGCATCTTTCCAGCGATTGTATGCTTGGAATTGCTCATTACTTGAGTCTCCCGTAGGCTCAGGAGGACAAGAGGTTATCAGTACATATTTCAGTTTCTCAAAGGATAGGACGATGTCAAGGTTCCGTTTCCAATCGTTATAATTCTCACCGGTTAATTGGTTTTTATCAAGTATCGATGATAAAGCATTTTTAGACATTTTCAATCTACAATAAAGAATCATATACCAAACATAAGCAAACATATATATAATAATTTAGTAAGATAACACAATCATGTAAAATCAAACAAATGTATTAATGTGTCAAAACCTTGAAAATATCACAACCTTACAATGATAATTCCCAACTCAGAATTCAACAAGCTCCTAGGGGAGTCATGCCAAATTCAATCAGGAACGCGGATCCCCTCCTGATTAATATATGCCATCCAGGACCCGTATGATCCAACATATACTAATAATCGTTTCTTTGGCCATTAATTTTATTAACAGAGCTCCTAGGGGAGGTTAATAATAAAATTAACGTGAGTGTATAACCACCGTTTCAATATTTTATCCATGATTTATAATCACCACCTAGGGTGTGCAACCATAAATCATACTAAAATACCTTATCCTTTCAGAGATCCAATCTGGTACATGATAGAAATCCCTTCCTAGGGATCGGGACCACCATGTTCTTCCTATGGACCAACGATGGAGGCCTTAGGTCCTCTCTTCGAAAACCTTCTCCCACTCAATCTTTTGAAGTCAAGGTTTTATTTTAAAAATTATGCATGAACAATTTTAATATCCGTGGCACTCCCTATTCTATATGACATGTTATCAATATACATGGTAAATCATATTATAATGCAGACAAGCAAAGCAATCAAGCAAAGCTACAAGCAAAATAATAATAACCGTAATATTATGGTTCCACCCTAGAGAATAGAAAACTAAGATTACAAGAGAATAATCGAGACATTTATCGATTCTTCATCCTTGAATCCTCAAGCTGTATCCTTCTTCATGTAATATCCATCTTCAAGTCTTCAATCCCGTATGAATCGAATACTTCATATTTCCGGTCATATCCAAATTTAATGTTTCTCAGAATCGTCCCAAAAATAAAATTAAAAATGCACCAGAAAAATTGCACCTTTTCTGGCCCCAAATTTCTGCCCCACTGTCGGCCTGTCGGACCACACGTCCGGCCTGTCGATCTGTGACCTTCGGCTTGCTGATCTGTGAGGTCCGGCATGCCGACCGAGCAGAAAACCCTCATTCCAAAAAATACAATTTTAATGCAATTCATCAATTTTATTTTCAACAATTCAAAAACATAAAATTAGAGACTCAGGAAATACCTGGAGGCGCCATCATCAATCTTTAAGATCCGACTTCTCGTTCCATCTTCTCTGAATAATTATTTAATTACAAAATTCTTAGAAATTAAAAATTAAATAACAATTCCTAGACGGAGATGATAGTCCGCCATCTAATTACATGAAAAACCTAGATACACATTCTAACCACTAAGGAACCACAACTGGTATTAATTAATTAATAAATAATTAAACAACGATTTAATCAACCATAATTAATTAATAAACATTCACCACATAATCCATGACAACATATATATTATATAGAAACCTAGAGTGCCATCTCTCTATAAAATTCAATACAAGCATAGGGGAGATTAAGATCACAAAATTTATGCATATAACATGATCACAAACTTGCAAATTTATGTAAAAACCAAGGCTCTGATACCAATTGTTGGAAACAAAGTGCGCAGCAGAATTTTAAAAATTTTTCATCAAAGTAATTTCCAAAACACAAGTTTGACATGTTATATGTATAAAATTAGATAGATCTTACTAACCTCAGTGTACCGAAGAACCTCCGCAACCTGTGTAGAGAAGTAACGTTCCAGAAGAGCCTCAACCAACTGGTCTTCTTTGCTATTCTCTATCCACAACCGGAGTAAGTGTGGGCTCACACGTACAGCTCTTCCACCGGTGACTGTCCTTCCAACCAATAGAGAGAACCCAAAGCTAGTGTTCATGATTTGTGAACAAAAGCTCTCAGGGAGTTTTCGGATGCTCACTTGAAGAGTATCACTCTTAATCTCTCAATCGATCTGAGTAAATCATTAGACTCACTCCCTTTTTATAACTATTGGTCTTGGGGTCAGTTCGTATCAGATTAGGTCTCAAAAACTCAAAAAAGAATCAAGTTCGGATCAATATCTGAAAAGATCCACGTGAAAATGCATAATCTTATCTCTCGCTGATCGGCAGGCTGAACACGTCATTCGGCAGGCCAAACTCTCGAGAAAAAAGCTCTGTGAATCTCTTATTTTCCACCCTAGATTCTAAAGGATAAAGTCTCAGTTTTGATTCAAATAACCCAATAGAAAAGTTATCTGATCAAAACAAACTTTATCAAGATAATCTCTAAGAAAATAAATCAATTCACAATAATTCTACAAGTTTATCTTGTTCTAATTTGTCCAAAATTAAAACAACCGATAAACAGACAAGAATTATCTGATCGCAATAATTCAACAAGTTTATTTTGAACTAATTTCTTACAAAATTAATTCAACCGATAAACAAACATGAATTATTTGATTCTTACAAATTTTAAACCAATCTGATAAATCTGACAAAAGTCACCAATTATTGGAAAAGCACGCCGTGTTGTTATAGGATTTTGTGATCTAGCAAAGGGGACCAAAATGGACCTATAAAGTTCAAGCTCATGATAATTATGAAACCCAATATCCCAGATATACATTTCACAATTATCAACTCCAACGCTACTCCATTAAACGCGTGGAGCTGCACTCTCAAACTTCATAGAATTACGAAGCCAGTGTAGCTAAGTCTCCATGACATATCATAGTGTATCGTATCCCCATATGATCATCCATAATCGGCTGAAGGACAAGTTCTGTCTTACCTTCCCGATTATTTTTATCTTACGTTCCATTGTCTCACCATTAGAAAACTTACCATCCAAATATAGTATACCATTCGGTTACACCTATGTATCCAAATGGTTGAGCGCTCCAGTTTTCCAATTACAGGACAACGCATATAAGAGGATATCATTACTCCTAAAGAGGAGCTATGGATTCCATATCTATGAATAACAAGTCTACCCTATCAAGAGTCATGCCTCCAATGTACCGGCATGCATACCACTATTGAGATGTGGGTGTCACCCTTTGGCACATCAAAAGACACAAGTCGAGACAACGGGCCCACTATTCATCTCAGGATTAAGATACAGTACAAATGACTGTCTAAAGTGAATCAATTTGCCAAGACAAAATTATTAATCCAAATTAATTCACTTTATGTCCTGATCCAACACATCGTCACCTATGACAACGTGCCAATGTTTCTATTCATGGAGTCCAACTTCGATGGTCAAGTCAAACCATCTCCCATAAGGGATATAGACAACATAACAATCTTTACATGAATAAAGCACCTAACTTTATTCCCTAGATTGCGGATCATATGTTTTAGACCATCACCTTAAGAATCGTGTCTTTCGCATAATCAGTCCATCATATGCCCAATTCTTAAGGTTTAGACTGACAGTCTCAGACAATTGTTTGCTTATCATACATTCAACAAATATGAACGTAAAGGGGACAAGATTTGGTATATATAAATGAATAAATTCTTTATTGATAAAAATGTCTCCAAAAACATATTACATTTTTACTCCTTAGGGCGTACATGTCTAACAATCTCCCACTTGCACTAAGTGAGTAAATACAGCAAATTTTGCATCCCCATAGCTTCCACATGCCTCTCGAAGACTCTCCCAGTAAGTGTCTTCGTAAATGGATCAGCTAAATTGTCCTCTAACGCGATCTTCCACACTGTGACATGCCCGCCCTCATCGAAGTCCTTTATCACATGATACTTCCTATCAATATGCTTACTCTTCTTGTGAAATCTTGGTTCCTTAGCATTAGCTACCGCCGCACTGTTGTCACAGTACAGTGATACCACTTAATCCATACCAGGAACTACCGCAAGATCCCCAAGGAACTTGCGGAGCCACATTGCATCTTTCGAAGCATCACTAGCTGCCACATACTCGGCCTACATCGTTGAATCCGAAGTGCAATCTTGCTTCGCACTTCTCCAACTGATGGCACCGCCACCCAGAGTAAACACAAACCCCGAAGTCAATTTCCTAGAATCCAGACAGGATTGAAAATCCAAATCAGTGTATCCTAGAGGAGTTAAATCCTCACCCGAATACACAAGCATATACCCTCGAGTCCTTCTCAGGTACTTGAAAATATGCTTTACCGCAACCCAATGGTTTGGTCCTGGATCCGCCTGAAATCGACTTACAAATCCGACCGCATAGCTAATATCCGGTTGTGTGCAATGCATGGCAAACATGAGACTACCCACGGCCGAAGCATAAGGCACCTTCTTCATGTATTCTCTTTCTTCATAAGACTTTGGAGAGTCTTTCTTAGAAAGAGTAATTCCAAACCTAGATGGTTGCCCACCTTTCTTGGAATTCTGCATTGCAAACCTCCTGAGAATTTTATCTATGTATCCAGCCTGAGACAAAGCTATCATTTTGTTCTTCCTATCCCGAAAGATCTGGATACGAAGAACAAAATTAGCCTCACCTAAGTCCTTCATGTCAAACTACTTGGTCAACCATAATTTGACCGATGACAACGCCCCAACGTCATTGCCAATTAGCAGAATGTCATCTACATAGAGCAGTAGAAAAACCACCTTCCCATCCTTAATGTGTTTGTAAACACATGGTTCATCCACATTTTGTGAGAACCCCTAAGTCTTGATCACATGATCAAATCTTATGTTCCAAGAACGAGAAGCTTGCTTAAGTCCATAAATAGACTTTAACAGCTTACAAACCTTACCCTCTTGACCCGCGACCTTGAACCCGTCTGGTTGTTCTATATAAATGGACTCATCAAGATAGCCATTCAGAAAAGCCGTCTTGACAACCATCTGCCAAATCTCATAATCGACAGCGGCAGCTATAGACAAGTGAATACGGATGGACTTAGGCTACAGGCGAAAAGGTTTCCGCATAATCGATTCATTCCTTTTGTGTATAACCCTTAGCTACCAGTCTAGCCTTAAAGGTTTTGACCTTTCCATCCACTCCTCTTTTCCTCTTGTAGATTCACTTACAACCTATGGGTTTTACCTCTTCGGGAAGATCCACAAGCTTCCAGACCCGATTAGACTCCATAGACTTCATCTCTATGTTCATGGCCCCTGTCTAGAGTCTTGAACCAACATTCTCCATTGCTTCTGCGTAAGTATAAGGATCCCTATCATGTTCATCCGGTTCAGCCAAGAAGATCTCCCCATTGAACATATACCTCTCAAGTTGAAGCCCGATCCTCCCACTACGTTGAAGCCCCTGAGGTTGTTGTTCAGGTTTGTTTGGTTTTTCTACACCGATCGGAATGGTTTCGTTCGGAACCTCAGGAGTGAACGGATCACCCCTTAACTCCTCAAGCACTACTTTTCTTCGAGGTTTAAAATCGTCCATGTAACTCTCCTCAAGGAAAGTTGTATTAGTTGAAACCACGACTTTATTTTCCTTTGGGTTATAAAAATAACCCCCTTTAGTCCCTTTTGGATATCCTACAAACGCCCAAACTTTCAAACGTGCTTCCAACTTATTTGGATCCTTAAACAGGACATGAGCCGGACATCCCCATATGCGAATATGGTTTAAGGATGTCTTCCGTCTTGTCCACAACTCGTGAGGAGTTTTAGGGGCCAATTTTGAAGGCACATTGTTCAAAAGATAACATGCGTTTTGTAGTGCATACCCCCAAAAGGATAAAGGCAATAATGAATAACTCATCATGGACCTAATCATGTCCAACAAAGTCCTATTCCTTCTCTCTGCTACGCCATTCTGCTGCGGAGTTCCCGGCGTAGTCAAATGGGAGAAAATCCCATTTTCTAACAAGTGTCCCAAGAACTCATCAGAAAGGTATTCCCCACCTCAATCAGATCGAAGTGCCTTTATGGGTCTACCCAATTGCTTTTCCACTTCAGCCCGAAACTCCCTGAACTTATCATAAGTTTCGCTTTTGTGGCGCATCAGGTACACATACCCATATCTTGAGTAATCGTCAATAAAAGTGACGAAATACTCATACCCTCCTCGTGCCTGGATGTTCATTGGTCCGCAAACATCACTATGCACAAGTTCTAGAACCCCTTCGGCCCTATTGCCCTTAGACCCGCATGGTCTTTTGGTCATTTTACCCTCCAAACAAGATTCACATTGAGGTATAGATTCCACCTTTAAGTGACTTAAAGGTCCATCCCTTACCAACCTTTGAATCCTATTCAGGTTAATATGGCCAAGGCGCAAATGCCAAAGATAAGTCTTATTAGAGTGAGAAGTTTTAAGTCTTTTTGAGTCATTATCATTTATCTCAGCATTAAGCAATAAGTCCATCTTAGGTTTGATAAAATATAGATTATTTTGCCTCCATCCAGAACAGATAAAAGATTTGTTTTTACGAATCACCACTTTTTCATTAAAAGATACCACGTAGAAGTCCTTAAATAAAAAAGATGCAGAAATTAAATTCCTTTTAAATATAGAAACATAAAAACAATCTCGCAAAATTAAATTCCTATAATTATCAAAATAAAGATGGACATCTCCCACTGCTTCCGCTGAGACCAATGATCCATCGCCCACCCGAAGCGTTAAGTCTTCACACAACAGACTTCTCGTTTCTTTGAATCCCTACAGAGAAACACAAACATGATTAGTTGCACCGGAATCTATGACCCAGATGTCACTTGATTCCTCAACCAAACAAGTTTCTAAATATAGAAGATCACACCTACCTCCCTTGGAAAGGAAGTCCTTGCAATGCTTCTTTATATGCCCGACCTTACCACAGAAGAAGCACTTAAGCTTCTTTGGGTTCTTCTTCTTCTTCTTCTTGCTCTTGGTAGTAGCAGGAATAGAAGACTTCCCACTCTTGGCCCGTTGCTTCTTTCCATTACCAGAGTTAGGATTGGAACCAGAAGTAGCTACCATGTTGGCCTCACCACCAGCAGGAGACTCCCTGATCAGTGGTTCGAACTCCTGTAACTGTTTCATCAGTTCTGTCAAGGTCATATCCCGTCTATTACTTAAATTAAAAGTAGCGCTAAACAGGATAAATTCCTTAGACAGAGTCTCAAAGACCATAGTCATCTGAGTTTCAGCATCGATGTCGACTCCATTGGTTTAAGCCTCAGCGAGGTAACCCATGACCAACATCATGTGCTCCTTTACAGATGTCCCCGGTCTCTGTCTACAATTTAAGAGTTTTCAAAGCGCCCCTTGCTGCTTTGTTATGGCATGGCCTCAAAACATTTCCTCAAGATTATCCAAGATCTGCTTCACAGTCTCATAATCCTGATGTTGAGCCTGCAACATGTTGTTCATGCTAGCCATAACGTAGCAGCGGGCCTGATCATTAGCATCTTTCCAGCGATTGTATGCTTGGAATTGCTCATTACTTGAGTCTCCCATAGGCTCGGGAGGACAAGGGGTTATCAGTACATATTTCAGTTTCTCAAAGGATAGGACGATGTCCAGGTTCCGTTTCCAATAGTTATAATTCTCACCGGTTAATTTGTTTTTATCAAGTATCGATGATAAAGCGTTTTTAGACATTTTCAATCTACAATAAAGAATCATATACCAAACATAAGCAAACATATATATAATAATTTAGTACGATAACACAATCATGTAAAATCATACAAATTTGTTTATGTGTCAAAACCTTGAAAATATCACAACCTTACAACGATAATTCCCAACTCAGAATTCAACAAGCTCCTAGGGAAGTCATGCCAAATTCAATCAGGAACACGGATCCCCTCCTGATTAATATATGCCATCCAGGACCCGTATGATCCAGCATATACTAATAATCGTTTCTTTGGCAATTAATTTTATTAACAGAGCTCCTAGGGGAGGTTAATAATAAAATTAATGTGAGTGTATAACCACCGTTTCAATATTTTATCCATGATTTATAATCACCACCTAGGGTGTGCAACCATAAATCATACTAAAATACCTTATCCTTTCAGAGATCCAATCTGGTACATGATAGAAATCCCTTCCTAGGGGTCGGGACCACCATGTTCTTCCTATGGACCAACGATGGAGGCCTTAGGTCCTCTCTTCGAAAACCTTCTCCCGCTCAATCTTTTGAAGTCAAGGTTTTATTTTAAAAATTATGCATGAACAATTTTAATATGAGCGGCACTCCCTATTCTATATGACATGTTATCAATATACATGGTAAATCATATTATAATGCAGGCAAGCAAAGCAATCAAGCAAAGCTACAAGCAAAATAATAATAACCGTAATATTATGGTTCCACCCTAGAGAATAAAAAACTAAGATTACAAGAGAATAATCGAGACATTTATCGATTCTTCATCCTTGAATCCTCAAGCTGTATCCTTCTTCATGTAATATCCATCTTCAAGTCTTCAATCCCATATGAATCGAATACTTCATATTTCCGGTCATATCCAAATTTAATGTTTCTCATAATCGTCCCAAAAATAAAATTAAAACTGCACCGAAAAAATTGCACCTTTTTTGGACACTTGGCAGCTCTCGGTCGGCAGGCCGATCAGGGTGATCGGCCTGCCGATCATGAAGGTTCGGCCGACCGAACTGAAAGTTTGGCCTGCCGACAGAGCTCCCAAATTTCTGCCCCTCTGTCGGCCTGCTGGACCACATGTCCGGCCTGTTGATCTGTGACCTTCGGCTTGCTGAACTGTGAGGTCCGGCATGTCAACCGAGCAGAAAACCCTCATTCCAGAAAATACAATTTTAATGCAATTCATCAATTTTATTTTCAACAATTCAAAAACATAAAATTAGAGACTCAGGAAATACCTGGAGGCGCCATCATCAATCTTTAAGATCCAACTTCTCGTTCCGTCTTCACCGAATAATTATTTAATTACAAAATTCTTAGAAATTAAAAGTTAAATAACAATTCCTAGACGGAGATGATAGTCCGCCATCTAATTACATGAAAAACCTAGATACACATTCTAACCTCTAAGGAACCATAACCAGTATTAATAAATTAATAAATAATTAAACAATGATTTAATCAACCATAATTAATTAATAAACATTCACCACATAATCCATGGCAACATATATATTATATAGAAACCTAGAGTGCCATCTCTCTATAAAATTCAATACAAGCATAGGAGAGATTAAGATCACAAAATTTATGCATATTACATGATCACAAACTTGCAAATTTATGTAAAAACCAAGGCTCTGATACCAATTGTTGGAAACAAAGTGCGCAGCAGAATTTTAAAAATTTTTCATCAGAGTAATTTCCAAAACACAAGTTTGACATGTTATATGTATAAAATTAGACAGATCTTACTAACCTCAGTGTGCCGAAGAACCTCCGCAACCTGTATAGAGAAGTAACGTTCCAGAAGAGCCTCAACCAACTGGTCTTCTTTGCTATTCTCTATCCACAACCGTAGTGAATGTGGGCTCACACGTACAGCTCTTCCACCGGTGACTCTCCTTCCAACCAATAGAGAGAACCCAAAGCTAGTGTTCATGATTTGTGAACAAAAGCTCTCAGGGAGTTTTTAGATGCTCACTAAAAGAGTATCACTCTTAATCTCTCATTTGATCTAAGTAAATCATAAGACTCACCCCCTTTTTATAACTATTGGTCCTGGGGTCAGTCCGTATCAGATTAGGTCTCAAAAACTCGAAACAAAATCAAGTTCGGATCAATATCTGATAAGATCCACGTGAAAATGCATAATCTTATCTCTCGCTGATCGGCAGGCCGAACAGGCCCCATCGGCAGGCCGAACATGTCATTCGGCAGGCCGAACTCCTGAGAAAAAATCACCATGAATTTCTTATTTTCCACCCTAGATTCTAAAGGATAAAGTCTCAGTTTTGATTCAAATAACCCAATAGAAAAGTTATCTGATCAAAACAAACTTTATCAAGATAATCTCTAAGAAAATAAATCAATTCACAATAATTCTACAAGTTTATCTTGTTCTAATTTGTCCAAAATTAAAACAACCGATAAATAGACAAGAATTATCTGATCACAATAATTCAACAAGTTTATTTTGAACTAATTTCTTACAAAATTAATTCAACCGATAAACAAACATGAATTATTTGATTCTTACAAATTTTAAACCAATCTGATAAATCCGACATAAGTCACTAATTATTGGAAAAGCACGCCGTGTCGTTACAAGATTTTGTGAGCTAGCAAAGGGGACCAAAATGGACCTATAAAGTTCAAACTCATGATAATTATGAAACCCAATATCCCAGATATACATTTCACAATTATCAACTCCAACACTACTCCACTAAAAGCTTGGAGCTGTACTCTCGAACTTCATAGAATTACAAAGCTCGTGTAGCTAAGTCTCCATGACATATCATAGTGTATCGTATCCCCATATGATCATCCACAATTGGCTTAAGGACAAGTTCTGTCTTACCTTCCCAATTATTTTTATCTTACGTTCCATTGTCTCACCATTAGAACACTTACCATCCAAAGATAGTATACCATTTGGTTACACCTATGTATCCAAATGGTTGAGCGCTCCAGTTTTCCAATTACAGGACAACGCATATAAGAGGATATCATTACTCCTAAAGAGGAGCTATGGATTCCATATCTATGAATAACAAGTCTACGCTATCAAGAGTCATGCCTCCAACGTACCGGCATGCATACCACTATTGAGATGTGGGTGTCACCCTTTGGCACATCAAAAGACACAAGTCGAGACAACGGGCCCACTATTCATCTCAGGATTAAGATACAATACAAATGACTGTCTAAAATGAATCGATTTGCCAAGACAAAATTATTAATCCAAATTAATTCACTTTATGTCCCGATCAAACACATCGTCACCTATGACAACGTGCCAATGTTTCTATTCACTGAGTCCAACTCCGATGGTCAAGACAAACCATCTTCCCTAAGGGATATAGACAACATAACAATATTTACATGAATAAAGCGCCCAACTTTATTCCTTCGATTGCGGATCATATGTTTTTGACCGTCACCTTAAGAATCGTGTCTTTCACATAATCAGTCCATCATATGCCCAATTCTTAAGGTTTAGACTGACAGTCTTAGACTACTGTTTGGTTATCATACATTCAACAAATGTGAACGTAAAGAGGACAAGATTTGGTATATATAAATGAATAAATTCTTTATTGATAAAAATGTCTCCAAAAACGTATTATATTTTTACTCCTTAGGGCATACATGTCTAACAGTTCAGCCTTTACTTGCTGACATGTCATACATTTCTTCACATACATTGCAACATCACATTTCATTCCAAACCACCAAAAGTTACCCCTTAGATCATTATACATCTTTGTTGCACCTGGATGAATAGAGTAAGGAATGTCATGAATTTCTGTCAAGATCCTTTCCCTTAAGCCATCAACATTGGGAACACATAAGCGGTCCTTGAGATACAGAGTTCTGTCATCCGTAATATGAAACTCTTGACATTTACTTTCTTTCATTTCTTGCTTGATCCTTAAGAGGCTTACATCATCATCTTGTTTTCTTCGAATTTCATCATACATCGTCAGAGCAAGAGAGAGTGCTGATAGCTGGCCTGCTATAAGTTCCAAACCGAAGTCTAGAATTTCCTTCTTTAAAGGTGGAGACATTGCTTGCATTAACATCAACGTGGCAACTGACTTCCTACTTAGAGCATCAGCCACTCGGTTAGGTTTACCAAGATGATAAAGGATTTCACTATCGTAATCCTTCACCAACTCTAGCCATCTTCGTTGTCTCATGTTCAGGTCTCTTTGTGTGAAGAAGTACTTCAGACTTTGATGATCAATGAAGATCTTACATTGGACCCCATATAAATAGTGTCTCCATATCTTCAATGGAAAAATGACTGCTGCTAACTCGAGACCATGAGTAGGATAGTTCTTTTCATAATCCTTCAGTTGTCTTGAAGCATAAGCAATCACCCTTTCATTTTGCATCAATACAGCTCCTAGGCCCATCTTGGATGCATCACTATAAATAACAAACCCATCATTTCCTTCAGGAATTGCCAACACTGGAGCCGTCGTTAGCCTTTTCTTTAGTTCTTGAAAACTTTTCATGCATGCATCTATCCATTCATACTTCTTTCCTTTGCGAGTCAGGTTTGTAAGTGGAGCTGCTATCTTGAAGAAATCTTCTACGAATCTCCGATAATAACCTGTTAAACCCAAGAAGCTCCTTATTTCACTTGCATTCATCAGTTGCTTCCAGTTGAGAACAGCTTCTACTTTAGCAGGGTCAACCATAATTCCTTCCTTTGAAATAACATGCCCCAAGAATGACACTTTATCCAGCCAAAACTCACATTTGGAGAACTTTGCATATAGCTGGTGTCTTCTTAAAGTCTCCAGCACAATTCTTAAATGCTCCTCATGCTCTTCATGATTCTTAGAATAGACAAGAATATCATCGATAAATACAACAACAAATTTATCAAGGAAATCCTTGAATACCCTGTTCATCAAATCCATAAAGGCACCAGGTGCATTCGTCAGACCGAAAGGCATAACCACAAATTCATGGTGACCATACCTCGACCTGAAGGCAGTCTTGGGGATATCCTGATCGTAGATCAATCTTTAAGAACACCGATGCATCCTTGAGCTGATCAAACAAATCATCGATTCGAGGCAACGGGTACTTGTTCTTGATTGTCACCTTGTTCAGCTCTCTGTAGTCGATGTAGAGTCTCATAGTGTCATCCTTCTTCTTCATAAACAAGACTGGAGCACCCCATGGTGAGTGACTTGGCCTGATAAATCCTTTGTCAAGTAGCTCCTTTAATTGCATGTGAAGCTCCTTTAATTCTATAGGGGCCATTCTGTAAGGCACTTTTGAGATTGGATCGGTGCCTGGAGTGAGCTCAATCTCGAATTCAACTTCTCTTTCTGGCGGTAGACTCGTTAGATCATCAGGAAACACATCTTCATATTCATGAACAACATGCACATCTTTAATTCTTGTCTTTCCTTCTTAGCTTTTGTCTACAATGTTTGCCAGATAGCCCATGCAGCCACTTGCTAATAACTTCCTTACTTTCATTGCCGATAAGAACATGTAGGGTTTCTTTCTGGACTCGCCAACATAAATGAACTTCTGATCACCTTCAGGATGAAAGATCACCTTTCGTTTTTGGCATTCGATAGAGGCATTATACTTGCTTAGGAAATCTATGCCAAGAATCATGTCATAGTCATGCATGTCGATCACAATGAGGTCGACAAAAAGTTCCCTATCAGAAATCCATAGGGGTACTGCATGCAAACAGTGCGTAGATAATATCACTTCCCCAGAGGGTAGTGTTGTAGTGAATCCCTGTCTCATAGGCTCTAAACGAACCTCTAACTTCTTAGCATATGACATAGATACAAAAGAATGCATGGCACTCGTATCAAAAAGAACATAAACATCATTGGATATACTTGTTATCTGACCTAGGACCACATTGGAGGCTTCAGCAGCCACTTGTTCTTTCCTCATGGCATAGATTCGGGCATTCGTCGGTGGGGCTTCAATTCTCCCTTGACTAATAAGTGGCCCTTCAAGGGAGGCTTGCATCTGATGAAGCTGGGCTTGAGGAGGAGCTCTCTGTGGGGCATTAGTATTCATCAGCTTGGGGCAGTTCTTAACAAAGTGGTCTTCACGCCCACAGATGAAACATTGGTTTGTTCTCAAGCGACATTCCCCCGGATGCTTCTTTCCACATTTGGCATATGGTTGAAATCGCTTATTATTGTTGTTGTGCTGACCATCATTGTGCCTCTTGTTGTCTTGCCCCTGCTGTTGTTGAGGATTGCCCTTACACTTGTTATTCCTCCAGTTTTGATTGTTGTTGTTGCTACAGTTGTTGTTGTTATTGTTCCTGTGTGGAGGGCGGTTTTGGTTGCTTGCATTGTTGGCCTATTGGCCAGGCTGAGGCTGGTTCCTTCTTAACTTGGACAAATGAAACTCAGCACGTTAAGCCCTCATGACAACCTATTCTTGAGTCCTGGGTGGACTTGCCCCATCAACGATTGCAGCAATATCTGGCCTAAGGGCTCTGATCAGTCTTCTGACCCTTTCACCTTCATCCATAACCATTCCTGGACATAAACGGGCTAGCTGGTCAAACTTCATCACCACATCAGTGACTGACATATCCCCCAGGCGCAAGCTCTCAAACTCCTCATAATGTTTCCTTGTAACGTTCATGTAGAAGAACTTCATGTTGAATTCATGAACGAAGTCAGCCCATGTCATTTCTTTAACAATCCTGCTCATTTCAATGCCATCTCACCAAATTCTGGCCTCCATGGTAAGACAGTACGAGGTACAGAGGACCTTTTCATTGTCTGTGAAATCCATGAGTCGTAAGTTGGCTTCGATCGCCTTCAACCATCCTTGAGCTACTAGTGGATCCTTTGAACCCTCAAAGTCTACTGGTTTAACTTTCTTCCATCTGACCAGTAGGGGTTCCTGATAGGCTACTCTTGGTTCAGCAGCAGGAGCTGGAACTTCATTTACTTGTGGCTGTGGAGGAGGAGGAGGCACATCATTGCCTCATCGTTTGTCATTCTGGCCGTTGGCCCTTAACGCAGCAATTTTCCTTTGTTGATCCTCAAGTTGTCTCTGCAACTCAGCGATCATTGTCATGAGTCTTTCGTTGGTTTGGGTGCAAGTCTGCATTCTTCTGTGGCCGTCCATCGTTAATTTCCTAAAAGAATTAAGAACATAGAAATAATCTTCTTATATGAGACAGGCTTTCACTACTAGATCATTAACCATTAAACATTTAGACCTTAATCTTATCATCATACTTGCATCATAATATCTAACTTTATAACATACTTACTTGGAGGACTTGGATTCACGTGTGGCGATATGAATTGTAATCAAAAATTCACTCTGATACCAAAGCCTGTAACGCCCCCTTATAGACGTCACAGATGTCATTACATTCTTACATTCATATTAGTTTAAACTATAAACACTAATGCAATTACAAAACATATACGATACTTTAAATTGAAAATATAATTAAACATACTTAACCAGGATCCATTCATACATTTTTTTTAACTTAACATTGTTAAATAACTTAACTCATTCCATATCATAATTTATTATAATTCACTTTAAATTAATCATAAACTTATTTTAATAAAATAGATATACCAAGTTGTAAAATCAGGACTTAAAAAAAACATCACATAATATCTCATTAATCATCTCATCATTTAAAGTATACTTACTCCCACAGTTCCGCAGGCCAAACTTGGGACTTTGGTAGTCCGAACATGATCGGTAGGCTGGAGTTCCCTCAACCAGCAGGCCGGCAGAGGCTTTGCAAATTTGGCTTAAAAACTCATCATCGTCCAGCAGGCCAAAAATGTGATCGGTAGGCCAAACTTTCAAACATCGGCAGGCCGACTGAGCCAAAAATCCTTGGGAAAACTTAATTTTTAAAACAAAACCAACCTTTCATAAAAAAATGCTGAAGATCATAATACTTAAGATAATGAAATAAAATATAAAATATAGTTCAAGAATCCCTTAAATATTTATCATAAAAATATGTTCAAAATATGAAACTTGATTAAAACATAAAAACATTCTTCTTGGCGTTCTTCCGGTTACAATTTATCATGCTTAGTGCTCGCACGCCTTCCCATGTCCTCCGCCTAATCCATGATTTTCTTACCCTTATCTGCAACATGACATAAAACTTGATTAAGCTAATGCTTAGTAAGTACATATAATTTTCACAATTTAAAACATTTCATATACATCTTCATCATCATCATATCATAGAAGTGCCTTAAGCACAATTTCATAGAAACATATCTTTCATCACATTGACCATATTAAAACTTATTCCATTTTATCTTAAGGGCCCAAGTGTTGCACCATGAACATCATTGTAGGCGCGCCGTCATGAGAGGAGAAGGGTAGCTAATCCAAAACCAAATATGACATCATAACATTTCATTTCATAACATTGGTGTGCAACACTTATTAGGTGATACATATGTATATATATATAATTTTCATGCTATGAAACATATCATCATCATACATGCATAACTTTAAATCATGAAAATCTTTCATAAGAAATCCTTTAAGGAAAATAACCATAAAATCATCATGAATACCATTGTGAACATAATATTTAAAGTCCTTGAAAATTTCTATTTAAAGTCCTTGAATTCAACCAACAAAATATAACTTTCTCTTTCAATACTTGTAGAGAATTTTTGAGAGAGAAGGAGTGGAATTCGTGGAGGAGAGAAGAAGAAGAAGAAGAATGAGAGAACGTCTCAGAACTAAGAGAGAGAAGATGAGAGAATATCTGAGGAGAAGAACGTTAATTTTTTTATTTTTTTTTAACGTAATGAGCATAATGAAGATTCATTACCCTCCATTAAGTCAGAATTTTCTAACTGTTAGATGGCAAATGGCGTGGAGGAAGGAGAGAAAAAAAAGAAAGTCAAAACTCTAGTCTTACTTGCCATATTTTTTGCCCTCTAAAAATAGAAAACCATTTAATTTTCTTAACTGATAAAACATTCCATTATTGTGCCAATTAATCACAATAAATCCCCCATTTAACATAATTATCTCAGCCATAAATTTGGAGAGATTTTTGCTGACTACTCATCAGCTGTGTTCGGCCTGCCGATTTTCCTCTTCGGCCTACCGGTTCCACCATATTCGGCCTGCCAGTCTTTGGCAGACTTTTCAGCCTGCCGAACTGTCCTTAAATGCCAAACATTAAAACATTCATACATCATTGCATCATAATTAAACATACATTAAAATAATCATGAACACTTGAGCACAACGATTCTATGTGGTCGTCACCTGTCATAAAACTTTGTTAGACATGTATGCTCTAAGGAGTAAAAATGTAATACGTTTTTGGAGACATTTTTATCAATAAAGAATTTATTCATTTATATATACCAAATATTGTCCTCTTTACGTTCATATTTGTTGAATGTATGATAAGCAAACAGTAGTCTGAGACTGTCAGTCTAAACCTTAAGAGTTGCGCATATGATGGGATGATTATGCGGTAGACACGACTCTTAAGATGATGGTCTAAAATATAAGATCCGCAATCGAGGGAATAAAGTTGGGCGCTTTATTCATGTAAAGATTGTTATGTTGTCTATATCCCTTTTGGGAGATGGTTTGTCTTGGCCATCGGAGTTGGACTCCGTGAATAGAAACATTGGCGCGTTGTCATAGGTGACGATGTGTTGGATCAGGGACATAAAGTGAATTGATTTGGATTAATAATTCTGTCTTGGCAAATCGATTCACTTTAGACAATCATTTGTATTGTATCTTAATCCTAAGATGAATAATGGGCCCGTTGTCTCGACTTGTGTCTTTTGATGTACCAATGGGTGACTCCCACATCTCTATAGTGGCATGCATTCCGGTACGTTGGAGGCATGACTCTTGGTAGCGTAGACTTGTTATTCATAGATATGGAATCCATAGCTCCTCTTTAGGAGTAATGATATCCTCTTATATGCGTTGTCCTGTAATTGGAAAACTGGAGCGCTCAACCATTTGGAATACATAGGTGTAACCGAATGGTATACTATCTTTGGATGGTGAGTTTTCTAATGGTGAGACAATGGAACGTAAGATAAAAATAATCGGGAAGGTAAGACAGAAATTGTCCTTAAGCCGATTATGGATGATCATATGGGGATGCGATACACTATGATATGTCATGGAGACTTAGCTACATGAGCTTCGTAATTCTATAAAGTTCGAGAGTGCAGCTCCAAGCTTTTAGTGGAGTAGCGTTGGAGTTGATAATTGTGAAATGTATATCTGGGATATTGGGTTTCATAATTATCATGAGCTTGAACTTTATAGGTCCATTTTGGTCCCCTTTGCTAGCTCACAAAATCCTGTAACGACACGGCGTGCTTTTCCAATAATTGGTGACTTATGTCGGATTTATCAGATTGGTTTAAAATTTATAAGAATCAAATAATTCATGTCTGTTTATCGGTTGAATTAATTATGTAAGAAATTAGTTCAAGATGAACTTGTTGAATTATGGCGTTCGGATAATTCTTGTCTGTTTATCGGTTGTTTTAATTTTGGACAATTAGAACAAGATAAACTTGTAGAATTATTGTGAATTGATTTATTTTCTTAGAGATTATCTTGATAAAGTTTGTTTTGATCAGATATCTTTTCTATTGGGCTATTTGAATCAAAACTGAGACTTTATCCTTTAGAATCTCGGGTGGAAAATAAAAGATTCGCGGAGATTTTTTCTCGGCAGTTCGGCCTGCCGATCAGAAAGTTCGGCCTGCCGAACTGGCCAGTTCGGCCTGCCTATCTCACAGTTCGGCATGCCGACCACGACAGCTAAGATTACGCGTTTTTCACGCGTATCTTATCAGATATTGATCCGAACTTGATTCTGTTTCGATTTTTGAGACCTAATCTGATATGGAGTGACCCCAAGGACCAATAGGTATAAAAAGGGAGTGAGTCTAATGATTTACTCAGATCAATTTGAGAGATTAAGAGTGATACTCTTCTAGTGAGCATCTGAAAACTCCCTGAGAACTTTTGTTCACAAATCACGAACACTAGCTTTGGGTTCTCTCTATTGGTTGGAAGGAGAGTCACCGGTGGAAGAGCTGTACGTGTGAGCCCACACTCACTCCGGTTGTGGATAGAGAATAGCAAAGAAGACCAGTTGGTTGAGGCTCTTCTGGAACGTTACTTCTCTACACAGGTCGCGGAGGTTCTTCGACATACTGAGGTTAGTAAGATCTGTTTAATTTATACATATAACATGTCAAACTTGTGTTTTGGAAAATACTCTGATGAAAAATTTTAAAAATTCCGCTGCGCACTTTGTTTCCAACAAACTTGACATAAAAGTTAGTAACATTAACATCATATATCATTACAAATAACATATATTATTAATAAACTATCATTAACGTCGTTACTAACTTAACGTGATTGATTACATAAAATTAGGTGGGTGTTACAACACATGTTTGGCATACATTGGATTAGACTAAATTAAATATAATAAAAAATTATTTTATTTAACTAATTATCAAATTATGAAAATAAAAGTTAATAAAAAAATACACTAAATTAAAATAATTATAATATACATACATACATAAATATATATATAAACTGAAAAGAAAAAATTGAAAAACAATAAGCAAAATAAACTACATATATTACATATACACTGCCTCTAAGACACTTGTCAACTGGAGCACTCTTCGGCGAGCATTTTCCATTTGCTGGAGAGCCCAAGAGCTCCATTAGAGTTCCTTTCAAGGTCATGGAGTGCCTCAGCTCTCCACGTCTGCAAATAGCTTTTTGTCTTACACCACCACTTCCATAGACGAAGAGATCATCGAAGAATCCAAAGAAATCATTCCCACAATTGCCGAAGACCAGTTTTCTTTTGCTTCCTCTGCCACTTCTCAACTCATGCTTGACGAGATCTAGTTTGAGGGGGGTCACAAACTAGTTGGGTGGGCTACTTTGACAAACTCCGGTGATGGTGGGGGGCTTCCATGGGTGCTTAGTGGCAGATGAAGAGCTCCAATGGTGGCTAACAACTATCTCACACATGTGCTTGGGTGAGGTGGATTGTGAGATTGTAGAAATAGTACAATCCGGGACAATGGGATTAGGAGTCCCATGTGTTTCGGTGGGATTATTAATCCCACATTGTTGGGACTATTTTAAGGTTGTTGGATAAGTTATCCAATCTAAGGTTGCCACCAAACATGGGACTAGGATAAATAATCCTAATCCTAGTCCAAATCCCATGTAACAAACAGGCCCCAAGTGTATGTTTGTGACTCAAAGATGAATGATATATGATGATGTAATATAATATTAAATGATATTATGAACATGAATATTTATTTCATGTATTATATGAATGATTGACATAAACACTCCAAAAGACGAGCACACCAAAAACTGCAGCAACGTCACCTGATTTAAGATTTAGTAAGCAAGTAAGTCAAGTAAATATATTCTCACTTGCAAGATGGTAAAGTTTGTGAAAATGTTAAGTAATGTTTTATAAGCAAAGGTTTGAGATTTAATGTTATTATTTCAAGACCTTTTATGATGAATTTTCCTAAAGATGTTTTTATGTTCTTGTTTGTATGTTCATGTTAATGTTCACTTAATTAAGCGTTGCACACCCTATGTTTATATATATGATGTCCCGCAAGGTTTGGACCTGTCATATTTGGTTTGGGACTAGCTACCCCATTCCTCTCATAACGGCGCCCCTATGATGTTAATGGTGCAACACTTGGGCCCTTAATGATAAAATGAAAAATGTTTTAATATGAAAGTTTGAATAAAAAGATATGTTCTACATAAACCTATACCTCATGCACTACTGTGATTATGATTATGAAGTTATATAGTGATTTTTATGAAATATTTTATGTTGTGAGATAGGAATATGTCCTTACTAAGCTTTTGCTTATTTAGTTTACATCATGTTGTAGATAAGGACAAAATGCAAGTTGACTAGGATGGAGGACAAGGACAGGTGTGTGTACAAGGAGTGTCGGATTGGAAACAGAGTCGTATCATTAAAAGAATTTAAACTCAAACAAAATTTAATATATTATATTCCTCATTTTTATTTGTTTGAGACTCTGTTTTGTTTATGATATATTCTTTTGAACTTATGTTTTATTGAATGTAATTTGTATTTTAGATTTTTAGTTTCTTAGGTTAATTATTAAAGAATATACTATATAATATGTTTCTTCATAATTAGTCTTAATTAATTGTTTGATTAGAAGTTAAGAGTACTTCATCATATGTGTGAGTTGCATTTACTAAACAAGTTAACCGAGGAGGAAAAGTTAAATCTAGTAAGTAGTAAAAAAAATGGATGTATTTCTTGGGATATTTCTTTGAGTGTTGTTGATTATTTCAAACTTCTTATTGGTAATTATTAAGTTTAACGGTAAAAGCAACGTTTCTTGTGGCATACGTAAGGGGGCTTTACACCTTAAAACCATCCTTAAATGCTCTACATAGTCTTCCCTCAAGTGAGAGTAGCTAAGGAAGTCGTCAATAAAAATTATAACAAAATTGCCTAAGAAATCCTTAAATATCCTATTCATTGATCCGTAAATACTGCTGGAGCATTAGTCAACCCAAATAAAATGACTAAGAACTCAAAATGATCATATCTAGTTCGAAAAGCAGTCTTTGACACATCATCTTCCTTAATCCTTAACTAGTGATAACTTGACTGTAGATCAATCTAAGAGAATATTGTGACCTTGCAATTGCTCAAACAAATCATTAATTTGAGGCAAAGGATACTTATTCTTCACTGTTTCTTTGTTTTGTTCCTTATAATCAATACACAATCTCATTATTCTATCTTTTTTCTTTACAAATAACACTGGTGCACACGAAGGAGAAAAGCTTGATCAAATAAATCCTGTCTGACAGTTCTTGCAACTGAACTTTTGCTCTTTCAACTCAACTAGTGCCATCTATAAGGTGTCTTGGAATTGGGGTTTGTATCAGGCATCAATTTAATATCAAACTCAAGCACTCTGCCAGTGGCAACCATGGTAAATCCTCTGGAAATACCTCTAAAAAATCATTCACAATTGGAACATCTTTAATTCTCACTCTTTGCTCTGCTTGTGTATCAACAACACTACCTAAGAAGCCTAAACATCCACTATGTAGTAGAATCCTAGCTTTCAATGTTGATATTATAAGGGTTCTTAACCCATCTTTCACAACAATAAATAAAAATTCTTCCTTTTCCAAGGGTCAAAACACCACTATCTTCCTTTCACAGTCGATGCAAGCATTATATTTTGTTACCCAATGCATGCCCAAAATCACCTTATAATCTGGCATGTTTAATACCACTAAATCTCCAAATAACTTTCTTCCATCAATTATTATTAGACAAGCATGTAGTATCTGACTTGATTGTATAATTTCTCCAAAAGGTAGTGTAACATTATACTACATCTAAAGTTGATTTGCTTGTCTATGTAGTTTTCTCATATACTCTTTAGACGCAAATGAATGAGTAACTACTAAATCTATTAATGCATAGGCAATAATTCCATGAATAAATTTGTCACCTGGGACAACTAATGGACATGAAGCTGCCATAGCCTGTGTAAAGGCAAAAACCCTAGCAAGAACCCTCTTTTGTTGATCATCTAAAGTTGAAGGCAATCTCTCGCATAATGTCATGGCTTACCACAAGTAAACATACTTCTTGTCTTCAATCTCTAGGGTGAAACTTTCCACACTTAGGACATTTAGTCCTCTTATTACTAGCAGATGACAATGCCTGTATCTGCTGAATAGAATCCTTAACTTTCTTGCTTTAGTCTTATGAACCTTGGTTCTAGTTGCTTTCTTGGTTTTGACCTCCTCGAGCCTAGGGTGGCCTTTGTTGTTGTTGTTGCTATCCGCTACCTCTATTTCCCTGGAACACTTTTGCCTGATTTCCTTTCATTCAATCTTATCTTTCCTTTTTTTCTTTATGGGAATCCCATAATTTCCTCTCTGCTTTGTCCACCTTTAAAGCCTTATTAGCCACTTTTGCAAAAATTTGCCCCTTAAAGATCAACCACTTCTAGATCTTTATAGATCATAGGATTCAATCCATAATGAAACTGCTCAATCTTCTGTTGTTCATTATTGTTTAGATGAGTAGCATAACATGATAATTCATGAAACTTCCTTAGATATTCAACAACAATCATCGAACCCTGTTTAAGATTAGCAAATTCCCCTCTCTTGTCATCCTTGGTGGTAGATGTCACAAATTTCTCCTCAAGTAAATTTCTAAAGGTTTCCTAAGTCATATCATTGATATTATGCATGGCTATCATGGTATCCTATTAGTAACTTGCATTCTCCCTGAAAATCATTACAATACAATACACTTTTTTGATATTTGGGACCTTGGCACAATTAAACAATTGGTCTATAGTATGGATCCAATTTTTTGCAACTATTGAATCTGTAATAGTCTGAAATACTGGTGGCTTATACTTTAGAAATCGCTCACTCACATCCATCACTTCATTCTTTTTCGCTGGTATAGGTGGAGGAGGAGGAAGGGATGGTGGAGGTAGAGGACGTGGTGGTGGAGCTATAAGTCGCTTAGCCTGTAACTTAGTTTACTGCTCCAAGAATCTTTTCATTATAGCAGCAAGCCTATCAAGACGAGATTCTCTGCTATCTCGATCATTAGAAGTACTCTTCTCCCCAACATATTTAGCCTAACTCCAAGTTCTCACCATGACTTCCTACAATTCAATTCATCCTTTCTCACATATGCTCATAATAGATGGCCAAAACATGCATAAATTTTGATATATAGAACCAGACATAATAATGTATATTAAAAACATGAACTTACTAGTTGACTATGTTTCCCTTCATCCCATGAACCTTGTATATGGACAGTCTACAAAATAGACCTTGCTTTAACACCATAACTGTAAACCTTGTATATGGACAATCTACCAAACAGATCTTGCTCTAACACCACAATTGTAACACCCACCCAATCTAACTCTAAAATAGTCATCTAGCCATGCTAAGTAGTACTACTTTTACTTTTCTCTTATAACATTCTTAATAAGTATATGACTTAATAATAAAAATTAGAGTAAATTTGAACTTAAAAAAAACTAAGTGGAGGATGAAGTTATAATCTATCATAGAAAAACCCATATGGCTGGTCAAATATATACAATGTAATACATATCACAAATTGGACACAACAGAGTACCAAACATAGGTACTACCAGCTCTTAAAACTATACAAAAATCAGAACCACAAAATGATAGGTCAACTAATCCATATACACAAGTTACGAACAATGGGAGTATGCCAGTCAATGAACCAAGTCCAAAGCTAGCACTGGGAAGTGCCCTCATCTCCATCACCATAAATGAGTCAATTAAAGCCTAGTAAGTAGAATAAATGCATAACATAACAATAATGTAAACATGCTTGAGTTCATGACTTCAATCTTTGTTTATTCTACTTCTTTCACTTCATATTATTTTCGTTTTCTTATGCATGCATTAGGGTTTCTTGGATAGGGTGGTATCCCAAATATCTCATTTGACCTTGTTGCCACATCAATAATCATTTATATCAAATGTTGTTGTGTGAAGAAATAATACGTTAATAGTCTCCTCTTCTCCCTTGTGATCATTAAGGAAGCATCCCACATTGTAATTCTCCATTAAGTTAGTCTCCATTGAGACATAAATGTCTGGACGTCTCCATCGAGACACTTTTCATAAATACTTATCATTAAACCAGTTCACAAGTCATCAAAATATCTTTTAGAGATAATTTCACACTCATTTCCTCACAGCAATGTCTTTGGTTCACTTCTTTTATCATGTTGTGCATGTATGCTTATTCTCATAGCAATAGCATGTAAATCTTATGCACATTCATCACATTAGCACGTAAATCATATGCATATTTATCATATTCATTGATATACCAAACATATGCATGACATTATAGTGATACAGGTGAAATTCTATTTACCTTGCTCTTTAATAATGTGTAATGAGTTCTTCGACTTCCACTCAGGGGATCTGATGCTTAGCACCTCTACAATATTGAGTATTTTAACTACCTTATTTTCACTAAAATAATCATTAACAATAAAGCATTATGGAGCTCATTTGCTATAAATTTTGGAAGCATTTCCCCCTAAATTTTAGCTTCCCCCAAAGCTTAATTAACCTGCCACTTCTTTGAAAATAACTTAATATTCCAATCATCTTTTAAATCACAAAACACCAAATTCTTAACTTTTGCACCTCCTAAAACCAGCCTTGATTTAAGAGCCATAACTACAAAATCATAAACAATTTTCTAAAGCTGTGTTAGGAGTATTTAGTCAACACATAGACTGAGCTACTCTCAAATTTTTAGCTCCAAATAAGATTCCTAGCCTGGGTAATCAAATCAAAATCTAAACCATATTAAAAATTGCCCTAAATCTGGATAGCTTCAAGAAACAAGCTCTAAACCAGCACTTTCCAATTAAGTTAGCTCAAACCCTTTCTCAACCTTCAACTAACATATATATATTTGTATACAATTCAAAATCTAGAACCTAACACTATAGAAAACCCTCTAAACCAACGTTAAACAAAACACTAACTGAAATAGCTCTTACCTTGGGCTAGTTAGAATTTTCTCGTGATTTCACCAACCAAAATTGATAAACCCTTTCAAATTTTCTTCAAATCCCTTGTTATCTTGTTGATAAAATCTATGGGGAAGAGGAGGATGTCAAACTTAGAGCCTTTTGGTAGAGTTAGGTCCACCTAGTAGCTTAAAACCTTTTAAAGAGCCAAGCACATAACTAAATTACTTCATCATGAAGTATTTCCTATTCTTTAGCTTGGTTTCACTCCAATAGCATATTCACCTTGTGTATTAAACACTCATATAAGATCTCAAGAACATGTACTCACACGAAGACTTTGATACACTTAAAAAATATATCTTCGAATCCGTAATTTTTCTTTAATGAAACATAAGTATTCCTTTTAGAATTCCTCCAAATACACTTAAACATAAAATAATGGGTTTAAAAAGTCACTTAAAAGTCCCGATAGAACCCTAATTGGGACTCAAAAACTTGAGCAACGAAAATCACGTGGAATTAGGGTTTTTAATGTTAGACATGTATGCCCTAAGGAGTAAAAATGTAATAAGTTTTTTGGAGACATTTTTATCAATAAAAAATTTATTTATTGTTTATATACTAAATCTTGTCCTACATTCATATTTGTTGATTGTATGTTAAGCAAATAATAGTCTGAGACTATTGCTCTAAACATTCAAGAATTAGGCATATGATGGATAGATTATGCGGAAGACACAATTTTTAAGGTGACGGTCTAAATCATAAGATCCGCAATCGAAGGAATAAAGTTGGGCGCTTTATTCATGTAAAGATTGTTATGTTGTCTATATCCCTATTGGGAGATGGTTTGTCTTGACCATCATATGTGGACTCCATGAGTAGAAACATTGGCACGTCGTCATAGGTGACGATGTGTTGGATCGGGACATAAAGTGAATTGATTTGGATTAATAATTCTATCTCGGTAAATCAATTCACTTTAGACAATCATTTGTATTGTATCTTAATCCTGAGATCAATAGTGGGCCCGTTGTCTTGACTCGTGCCTTTTGATGTACCAAAGAGTGATACCCACATCTTAATAGTCGTATGCATGCCGATACGTTGGAGACATGACTCTTGATAATGTAGGCTTGTTATTCATAGATATGGAATCCATATCTCCTCTTTAGGAGTAGTGATATCCTTTTATATGCATTATCCTGTAATTGAAAAACTAGAGTGCTCAACCATTTGGATACATAGGTATAACCGATTAGTATACTATCTTTGGATGGTAAGTTTTTTGATGGTGAGATAATGGAACGTAAGAAAAAAATAATTGGGAAGGTAAGATAGAACTTGTCCTTAAGCCGATTATGGATAATCCTATGGGGATACGATACATTATGATATGTCATAGAGACTTAGCTATAGGGGCTTCATAATTCTATGTAGTTCGAGAGTGCAACTGCAAGCTTTTAGTGGAGTAGCGTTGGAGTTGATAATTATGAAATGTATATCTAGGATATTGGGTTTCGTAATTATCGGAAGCTTGAACTATATAGGTCCATTTGGTCCCCTTTGCTAGCTCACAATATCATGTAACGATACAACGTGCTTTTCTAATAATTGGTGACCTATGTCAGATTTATTAGATTGGTTGAAATTCAAAAGAATCAAATAATTCATGTTTGTTTATCGGTTGAATTAATTCTGTGATAAAATAATTCAAGATAAACTTGTTGAAATATTGGATTGGATAATTCTTGTCTGTTTATCGGTTGATTTAATTTTTGAATAAATTAGATCAAGATAAACTTGTAGAATTATTAAGGACTTTATTTATTGCCCTAGAGATTATCTAGATAAAGTTGTTTTAATTAGATAACTTCTCTATTGGGTTATTTGAATTAAAACTGAGACTTTATCCTATAGAATCTCGGGTGGAAAATAAAAGATTCGCTAAGATTTTTTCGACAGTTTGGCATGTCGATCCTCAAGTTTGGCCTGCCGATGGGGTAAGTTCAGCCTGCCAATTAGGCAAATCGGGCTGCCAATGCTCAAAAAAAAGATCACACGTTTTTATGTAGATTTCATCAGATATTGATCCGAATTTGATTCTGTTTCAAATTTTTGAGACCTAATCTGATAAGGACTAACCCTAGACCTAACCTCTATAAATAGGGAGTAAGTCTCAAGAGTTATTTAGATCAATTGAGAAATTAAGAGTGATACTCTGCTAGTGAGAATTTGAAACTCCCTGAGAGCTCTTGTTCACAAATCACAAACATTAGCTTTGGATTCTCTCAATTGGTTGGAAGGAGAGTCGCCTAGGTGGAAGAGCTGTACGTGTGAGCTCACACTCACTCCGATCGTGGATAGAGAATAGAAAAGAAGGCCAGTTGGTTGAGGTCTTTTTGGAACATTACTTCTCTTCACTGATTACAGGAGCTTTTCGGCACATAGAGGTTAGTAAGATCTTGTTAATTTATGCATATAGCATGTCAAACTTGTATTTTGGAAAATACTCTAATATAAAATTTTAAAATTTTGCTGCGCACTATTTTTCCAACATTTAAGGTATTCTAACCATAAAACTTGCGTGCAAATCACATCATCTTCCCATTGGTGACTTACTTTTCTTATGGCACCAATGTGAAAGATTTTTATCATAAATAGGCCCATTTACTAAATAAAAGTTACTCCAAACCATCCTATTTAGCTCAAACGTGTTTGTTTTCTTCGATTTTGCACCTCAAGACGAGCCCCATAACTTACGTCATTCTTGAAATTTTCATAAAAACACAATCATAACTTTCTTTGCATTTCTTCACTTGTTAGATCCACCTTTGAGGAACCTATTGGAAAGACAATGCGCAGCGGAAATTTTAAAAATTTTTTATCAGAGTATTTTCCAAAACACAAGTTTGATATGTTATATGTATAAATTAGACAGATCTTACTAACCTCTGTGTGCTGAAGAACCTCCGTAACCCGCGTAGAGAAGTAATGTTCTAGAAGAGCCTCAACCAACTGGTCTTCTTTGCTATTCTCTATTCACAACCGGAGTGAGTGTGGGCTCACACGTACAGCTCTTCCACCGGTGACTCTCCTTCCAACCAATAGAGAGAACCCAAAGCTAGTGTTCATGATTTGTGAACAAAAAGCTCTCAGGGAGTTTTCAGACGCTCACCAGAAGAGTATCACTCTTAATCTCTCAATTGATCTGAGTAAATCATGAGACTCACTCCCTTTATATAGCCATTGGTCCAGGGGTCAGTCCTTATCAGATTAAGTCTCAAAAACTCGAAACAGAATCAAGTTCAAATCAATATCTGATAAGATCCACGTGAAAACGTGTAATCTTATCTCTCGTTGATCGACAGGCCAAACAGCCTGATCGGCAGGCCAAACAGGCCCCATCAGTAGGCCGAACACGTCATTCGGCAAGCCGAACTCCCGAGAAAAAATCTCCGCAAATCTTTTATTTTCCACCCGAGATTCTAAATGATAAAGTCTCAGTTTTGATTCAAATAACCCAATAGAGAAGTTATCTGATCAAAACAAACTTTATCAAGATAATCTCTAAGAAAATAAATCAATTCACAATAATTCTACAAGTTTATCTTGATCTAATTTATCCAAAATTAAATCAACCGATAAACAGACAAGAATTATCTGATCCCAATAATTCAACAAGTTTATCTTAAATTAATTTTATTACAAAATTAATTCAACCAATAAAAAGACATGAATTAGTTGATTCTTACAAATTTTAAACCAATCTGACAAATCCGACATAAGTCATCAATTATTGAAAAAGCACGCCATGTCGTTATAAGATTTTGTGAGCTAGCAATGGGGACCAAAATGGACCTATAAAGTTCAAGCTCATGATAATTATGAAACCCAATATCCCAGATATACATTTCACAATTATCAACTCCAACGCTACTCCACTAAAAGCTTGGTGCTGCACTCTCGAACTTTATAGAATTACGAAGCTCGTATGCTAAGTCTCCATGACATATCTTAGTGTATCGTATCCCCATATGAAAATCCAAAATCGGTTTAAGGACAAGTTCTGTCTTACCTTCCCGATTATTTTTATCTTACGTTCCATTGTCTCACCATTAGAAAACTTACCATCCAACGATAGTATACCATTCGGTTACACCTATGTATCCAAATGGTTGAGCACTCCAGTTTTCCAATTACAGGACAACGCATATAAGAGGATATCATTAATCCTAAAGAGGAGCTATGGATTCCATATCTATGAATAACAAGTCTACGCTATCCAAAAGTCATGCCTCTAACGTACCAGCATGTATACCACTATTGAGATGTGGGTGTCACCCTTTGGTACATCAAAAAACACATGTAGAGATAACGGGCCCACTATTCATCTCAGGATTAAGATGCAATACAAGTGACTGTTTAAAGTGAATCGATTTGCCAAGACAGAATTATTAATCCAAATCAATTCACTTTATGTCCCGATCCAACACATCGTCACCTATGACAACGTTCCAATGTTTCTATTCATAGAGTCCAACTCCGATGGTCAAGACAAACCATCTCCCATAAGGGATATAGACAACATAACAATCTTTACATGAATAAAGCGCCCAACTTTATTCCCTCGATTGCAGATCATATGTTTTAGACCGTCACCTTAAGGATCGTGTCTTCTGCATAATCATCCCATCATATGCCCAATTCTTAAGGTTTAGACCGACAGTCTCAGACTACTGTTTGCTTAACATACATTCAACAAATATGAACGTAAAGAGGACAAGATTTGGTATATATAAATGAATAAATTCTTTATTAATAAAAAATGTCTCCAAAAACGTATTACATTTTTACTCCTTAGGGCATACATGTCTAACAGAACCCTGTCATTCAACAATATATAATGCGCAATCAAATACTTAATGCATCTTTAACACTTAATGCACTTAACTGCTATGATAGATTGCAACATATTAGTCAATCAAACTCATGAATCAAATACATAATATTATGAAAGCGCTCAATTAATTGGCAAGCAAGTATGTGAGAATTCTAGGTATCCCATCAACTCTCTAATTTGCACTTAGGCAGTCTGAGAGTAAATGAAGGCCGAAAGCCTCTATTTTAGAAATAGGAGTCAAAAGTCTATCAAAATTAGGCGATAATTTTCTCTCTCCTTACTTTACATGTGGCACCACCTATATGTGATTAAACTCGGCCAATCATAATGTAGACAAATTGTGAGTTTCTACATCATTCAAGATAATTCCAATTTAAACAATTTCAAGATAAATAACAATTCCATTATTTAAAGTAATAATCTAATTCAAATAATTATGAATAATTATTCATAATTCAAATGCAACTAATATTTTATTTAACAATTCCAATACTAAATTTAAATAATTAATTATTCAAATTCCCAATTACAAGTTTGAATAATTATTTTTTAGAATCAAATTAATAATTAATTCTCTAAAAATAAAATATGGATGTGCCTGACCCAAGTAGGCATGTGGCTACCTACAATCTGGTTATGGACTTTATAGCAAGTGTCCCATCAAGCCTAATGGCTTGATTGGTGTATCCTTTTGTGTTACCAGTGGTAACCCGTATTTGCTCAATCTCTCATAAAAGAATTAATTAGCTAGCATTGGGACCTAATAGACGTACATCTATTAAGCTCCAATAATATCAAATAAATTAATAACTGATTAATTTCCATTTAATTAATTAACTCTGGTGTCAATCTACTATAAGACTTAAAGTTGCACTCTTAATAATATACTGTATTATGAGACTCTAAAATATATTAGTTTTGTCTTTGACCTCTCATAATATGTTTAACCCAAAGGTTATCCATTACCGAATGAAGGAATTAGTTTCATTTCATCTTCTATTTATTTTACCCCAAAGTCTATTATTTCACCATTGGAAAATTTATTCCTTTTGCAACACATATAAACAAAATATCATCTGCTTACTATATGTTTCTAGATAACTGAGCCCTCATTATATTTTTCAATGCCTAAATAATGCCTTTGAAAGAATAACATTGATTTTTTATAGACAGCTATGGATTTCATATTTGTGGATTATGCTCTCATCAAATATAAATTGCATCTCTAACATACCAACAATAGAGTCTTCGTTCATCGAAACTCTTGCCTTTGGCATATTAAAAAATACAAACTGTAAATATGGAGTCATGATTCCACTTCAGAATTAAGATGATACATACAGGATTGTCAAAGCAAATTAATTTAAGTGAAATAAAATTATTATTAAATCAATTACCCTTTAGGCCTAGTTCAGTGAGTTATGATTATTAGATATACCACACTAATGTATCTGCTATGGAGTCAATGTACTCCGATGACCAAGATAAACTATCTTCCTAATTGGACGTGGATACCCATTACAACCTTATCATATGTAAAGTGCCTAGCTCTATACATAAACTACAGACTATGTAATTTAGACTATTAATCTTTAAATCGAATTTATTCGTATATAAATCCCATATATGCATAATTCTAAGATTTGATTTTAATAGATGTACATCACACATTTGCTTAATATACAATCATTAGAATGAAAGTAATATGAGGATCATTACATAAATAACATAACATATTTGCAATCTTATTTATTTCACCAAAAATGTCATAAATTCTATAAAAGTAGTTATTCCTTAAGGCACATATCCTAACAATTACTGATATCAACATTAGGATGAAATATTATTTTTGAAAAATATCTAGAAGTTTTTTAATACTATCAAATCTATAAATTCCAACTTTTCATGTAAATGTAAATTTTGGTGAACACACAGCGCAATATGATAAAATTTTGCAAAAACTTTGTTGAAATTATAGTAAAATATCAATAAAAGTTTTGTAAAATATTCATAAACTATATTTTTTAAAAAAGTAATTAGTACCATTATTTTCTAAAACTTTTTAATAGGTAAACAACTTGATCTTTGTTAATTTAATTTTAGTAAATTAAATCTCAAAGTCTTAAAACAATGAAAATTTAAAAAAAAAAATCAATTTTGAATGCGATTTGAAATTGATGGGAATGGTTTGGTTTTTTTTTTTAATGCAAACTTTATTAAAATAAAGAAGTTATAAATTTAGTAGCATATGAGCCATCATAAGGGAATCTGATCCCAACCACTAACTGATTCCACTAGTAAGGACAACAATAGCATAAGAACAAATTTCGAGTATCGAGACCCAAAGGGAAAAATAGCTCACTCAATATAAAGAATAGAGCTCTACAAGGCTCATTATAGAATATTACAATAGTTGATGGATTAAACCAGTCTACCAAAATCAAACCCTCCCACAAAGAGACATGAAAAACATGGACTAGAGAATTGTCTAGCTAGACATCTATAGACCTACGGTAAATAGCAAGCAAAGGAGACAAATAGACTAAAACTGGAGGTGGGGAGACCACCTCCATTATTAACACATCTGAATGCAGTAAGATCTCAGCTGCAATTAGTTTATAAAAAAAAATTAAAACACATTGGAAAAACCGAAAAGTCAACGACAAAACTTCCAGACTCGAAGAACTTGTCGTCAGAAATAGATGGGCCCATCGTAGTGCAACTAGCTAGCTCTGCCTTCTACTACCATCCTTCATCACCTAGAGACCCATACACAACACAAAATTTACTGCCCCACCAAGAACTGGACCGCCACAAAGCCTGACACCTCATCTCCTACTCAAAGAGGAAATAGCAAAAAATTTCAGCCCCCTACCGGCTGTGAATGCCATATCTCCCCTACCACCTAAGGCCTTCATGGATCTTGTTAGCACATCAACAACCAGAGGAGGAAGAGGACACCCCTCCACCAACGCCTTCCATCGTGCACTAAGCCCATCTCTAACCAAAATTAAAAGACCTCATCCCCACCCTGAAGCAGGCATCAGATCTCCTTACCAAAACCCAAGACAACTGCCACACCTCAAAAGCCAAAATCATCGCTTCCATAGGCTTCCCTTCAAAAGGGCTAAAAGTCTAGGGAACTGCCCTTGGATGGCTTCAGACTTCGACTTGACTTCCACTACGCAAGAGGCGGCAAAATAATAAGTATTTGAGCGAAGAAGAAAAAAATCCTAGCAAAGACTTAAAAAAGAGTTGTTTAAATTTACTTTTTCAGAATTGAATGGTTCAGTATTGAAGACGACTAACACTACTCTCTTCAGAACATTCCTGATTAGACCATCATGAAAAATCATTAGGTCCCTTCTAGCATATTCGAAGGAGTTATAGTTCTTGATATCAAAGATGTTCCTTTTCCTATTCAATTTGGAAATAGAGGCCTTCGATGGGTGAACTAAAAGATATAGAAATTATACACCCGAAGGAATTTATTTGGACTTCATTATGGGAGCATCTTCATAGACTTCCTTTTCTAAGTCTGAAAATGTAACGACAAGAAAATGTGGACTACGATTAAGTAAAAATTAAAGAGTAATAAACTGTGATTAAGTAAAATAAATCTATCAAGCAACTTCGTCACATAAACAATAATTTAAAACCATAATTGATAACAAAATTAGTCAAAATTCAATAAAATAGTAAATTACCACATGTATAGGGCTTAAAAGTCTATAAAAAATATTTATAAGTCCATATACAAATATCGTAACAAGATTGGTAATGAGATAAATCGTACAATACATTTGCATACAATGGATACAAAGGTAAATACCCTTTATTGCTCAAAATTCCTTCAAACTGTTAAACACAGCCTCGAACACGACTAGTTTCGTGAAACTTGGGAAGGGAATTTTTAAAACAAGTAAAACGTGAGTGAAAGACTCAATAGAATGATTAGCTAAAATCATAGTGCTCAAAACTTATAGAAGCACATTAAAGAATCATCAACAAATAACTTTACTAAAACTAAAACGTAAGATTTTACCAAAAACCTTACTACTTAGATTACCACTTTTAAACCAATAGAAACAAATAAAAGAAATCTCGCAAATACACTTTACTGAATACGAACATACGAAATTATCATAAATTATGAATATTAAATACTTACTTCTATGAAAATTAATTAGCACCACCGACATGGCCTATACAAGTTTTGGAACCTACCTCTTAGGTCATTCTCTACATGACCTGAACCCTAAAGGCTCCAAAAAATAAAAAGAACCCACCATTCACGAAAAAGTCTCACGAGCAAGTTTCAAGTCGATAAGTCTTAAATCAAATAGTGTTTGAAAACTGTTTAAAACATTATAGAGCCAGGAGAAATCTCAACCCGAAATCATTGTACCTTAGTGCAATCTCAGTTTTAGGGTTTATTTTATTTTCATAATAACATGAAATAAAATAGAAACCATTCTTAAAAATCTTCAAGAATGAAAATCTAACCATTCTTAAAAGTCTCAGTTTTAGGGCTTATTTTATTTTCGTAATAACATGAAAATAAAACAAAAACCATTCTTAAAAATCTTTTAAGAATAAACTCGGGCAAAACAATTTTTAAAGGTGGCTACCAATGACGGGATAAAAAAATATCCTACCTTAGTATTAGAAATTCTAATTCTGTTTGCTCCAAATAGGAATCCAACGTAAGCTTCATTTTGTTACAAACCTTAAAACACACTTAAAATCAAGGAAATGCTCAAACAAGTATCATTATGCTAATTTAATTATTAGTGTGCCTTTTTATATAGATCAATTAGGGAATGCAAGGATAAAATTCTAGAGGTTTCAAAACTTGAAAATGGAATCTTGGAAGAAATTTTTGGGCACAAAACATTAGAAAATAAGTCAGAATATAATAAAAATCCAAACCACCACGAGTTGGGAGACTCGAGGGCTTGGAGGACGATGGCAGCCACCATTGCCTATCACCCCTGATCGACCGGCCTCCAAAGGGTGGTCGATCACCCTCCCTCCAAAGATGGTAGAAGCTAGTTCTCCCCTCTCTTGGATTGGTTCGACTCCAACACAAAATTTTCATATTAAATCAGTTTAAAATCCAAAAAGTGTCTACAAAAACTAAGATAAACATGCTTAAACATAAACAAATGTTTTGCCCCCTAAATTTAACACTAGATTTAACAAAAAATTTCAACACGCATGTTCAAAACCATATAACCCATGTTCAAACAATCAAGCATGCTCAGATTTTCTCAAAACTCAAATTACGTCACGAAAAAAAAATTTAACCATAAATTTCATATTCAGGAAGGAAGGAGAGAAAGTAGATTGGGGTTTCAAAACATTACCTTAATCCTTAAGAAATTGATGCAAAAACTTGGACCCTTGCTTCAGAAAAAGTGATTCTGAACTTATGAGTGTTTTGATATGAGTTTTGGTGAAAAACAATGGTTGATTGCGATTTTCAACAAGAAAGAATGGAGAGAGGGAGAGAGAAACAGAAAGAGACAGAGAGAGTGAAAGAGTATCTTATATGTATTTGGGGGTTAATCATGTGCAACACACATGATTTAGTATGTTAAATTTTTTAAGGGTTGATGAAAAGGTTTGATTGTTAATGTTTAAGGAGTTTGGAGGTCATTCAAAAAAAAAAAAAAAAAAAATAGGGATTGAACTATCACCTGCTAAAGAGTTTTAAGGATCATTGTCACCAATTACTTTCTTTTTGTACTTGAGCTTTGTTACATAAGTGGATTTAGGTGGTTTATATTTTCAATAATGAATTTGATAAAATTAAATAAAAATGTTTCAATTGTCAACATTTTAAAAGTTTTGAGGGTCCTTTTGTCAAATTTAAGAAAAAAATATCAAGTTGCCATATATATCTACTACATATTTAATGTTTTAATCTGTAACTTCATCTAATTTATGTGTTTTTAAAACTTTCATTTAAAAATACTATGTACAAAGATAAATTTCTGCAAGTGTTATAAATTTTACACAAATTTACATCGTTAATAAGTCTATTAAAATTTCCATAAAATTTAGACACTGATACTTTGATGGACATATTTTTATTTTTGATTATGATCGTTACCTACTCATGAGAAAACCTTTCTCAGGTTCTTTTCCTTTTATCTCTTTTTTCCCTTGTGTATATGCATTGCAAATTAACTTTCCTTTGAACATCCTTGAAGCAAATTTTGTAGAAAAGAATCCAACTTCTACATCCACAAATATTTCCTAAGGGGCAAATAGCAAAGGAAAAGCGGAAGTGTGCTTCCGAGCACCGGCCCAAAAGGCCTTCCCCCATACATAATAATAAGGCTTACTTCATAGATCTGTTTCTTTTCTACCTTTCTTTTAGGTTGCGTCGCTAAATGCAAGATCTTCGTTGTAGGCTCAACCAAAAGTTTGGAACCCGAGAGAAGACTCTCTCGTCTTCTTGCCTCCCTAGGAGTAGGAGTAATAAAAATGAACAAATTTTGCTACACAACTTACATAAAGTACTATTTTATGTTTACCAAGAATTTTCATGACTTAATAGAGGGTTATTATTCTAATATCAGCTTCTCACTGATAATTGACCAAAAACAAAGCAGGGAGGAGTAGTCCACATCGCTTTTGGCTAGAAACTGCAACTCAATTATATGCTTCACAATATGGTAGAAAAAAGCGGTCCTAGAACCACTTATTGATCACATGAGGATAGAAGCTACATCTAGAAAACATCCTGTGTTAACTGATTCCCAATATTGTTACAGTCTTACAGAGATCACTAAACAAACCATCCTTAATTTTTGAAGTACCATGTTAAACAAATATGAACACTAATAAATAGTCCTACCAACACCAAAATGAGAATTTTAAGGGTACGGAAGAGTGGCAATGTGGTTATGAGCCACCGTTCCAATCCACAATTTCCCATTTACTTCTCTAACTTCACTCACAAGTTTCATGACCACTCCATTTCGATCCTCAAGAACCTCCAGAATCTCTCCCTTCTCATTGAAGAGTGAGATGACCGTGTACATTTTCATCCCCATGAGTCTCGCCAGGAAACTCAACCGTGCTGGTAAGCGGAAGTAGAAACTCCTTATCCATGGATTGTGACTCAAGACCTCTTGGACCAGAGTCCGGCAACAATCTATAGCAACCCAAAATTGTCCCTTTTCGTTTATTCTAACATTGTCTGGAAATCCTGGCAGGTCTGCAATAGGCTCCACGAGTCCCCTTTTTGGACCCTCTAGCCAATATTTCATTAGCCTACAATGATGCCAAAATGTTTTGGTGAATTGTAAGAACTAGTTCTATAAAGAGCTTGAAAAATTCTTTTAAGGATTAGGATATTATGGATCAAGATGATTATAATGGATTGACTCAAGGGCCTCTATGATCAATACAAGCAATAAATAATTTAAACACTAGTCTGGCTACAATAGAACGTGAAAGAACATATGTGATTATAAGAGCATCTCCAATATAAATGTAAATGTCAAATACTATATTTAGCAAAAATAAAAATGTAAAAAATGATATATTTGATATGTGTAGTTGTACTATAATGCATAATGCAATTTAAAATTACTATATTTGCTTTTGTCATTAATTTTAAACTTGAAATTTCTTAAAGTCAATTCTTAACCATTAATAATTTAAGAATGACAATTTTGCCATTATAAAGTGAAAGTCAACATATCAAAATGATAATTTTGCCATTATAAAGTGAAAGTCAACATATCAAACGATCAAAATTTGACACATGCTATTTTTGGTTTAAAATAGTAAGTGTAGCACAAGCCAAATTTAACTTTAAATTTAGCATTGTGTTGGATGTTAATTATTTTTATTACAAGTGCCATATTTTGGATTAGCATATAAATTTGACATTGCATTTGAGATACCCTAAATAAGTTGAACTTAGTTCTGCTACAAGAAAATGGCGTGTAGATAAATGTCAAGTTGATTATGGTCGATGGGCTTTGACAGAATAATATCTTTATATTCCTATGGCAAAAAAGTGTGAGAGGATGATAATCACCTGCAGTTGGTAGTCTCAGTAAAGAGGAGGAAGCTCTGGTCTCTAGATATCTGAACCCCATTTGGAAAAGCCAAACCATCAAGTACAACCTGAGTTGTCTTAGTTGGAGGATCATATCTAAGAAGCCTACCAGTGGCTTCTCCTTCTAATAGTATAAAGAAATGGTCCCTGCAAATTAAGTTTCAATTATAAGCAAGTAAATACTTCCAACTGCCAAGTTCGTAAAACACAGCAATTTCTCTGGTAGAAATCGAAGAAGATACCAATGATATTTGTTTTTCAGTTGTAAGATCTATAAAAAAAAAAAAAAAATTTGACTAGATGTAACGATTTTAAAACATACATCCTACCGATGAAGTCTCCCTTAAAACATATAGAAGAAAAAAATATTACTTACACTCTACTGTATCTCTTGCTAGTGTCTGTGAAGAAAATGGACCCGTTTCTGTGAATGTCAAGGTCATTTGCAAAGAGTATGGGCTTCCCTTCTGCACGAGTTGCCAAGGAAGTGGCAAGACCTCCTTCATGCCCAACAACGAGAAGCCCATGATATGCATCAGCAATGTATAAATCTCCACTATCTTTATCAAACCTTAGGCCAAGAGGACGGCCGCATATCTTCTCAACTTTCCATTGCTTGGTTGTAGTTGAGTCAGTGCCTTTAGCACAAAGCTTCTCTGACCTTTTAAGTACCGCATTCAGTACAATTAGCATAATTGAGGATATTTCATTACTCTCTTTTTACAAAATGAACTAGTCTTATTTGATTTTTTAAAAGTATACCTTCAAAAGTCTGTTAACCTCTCATTATTTTGATCTGCATATATATATATATATATATATTTATTTACCTAATTAGGAACTAGTTGGTCTTTTTCATTCTCTAACTCTAATTCTCCTCAACGTTCCCCCACCCAGTTAAAGGAAAAAATCTAAGAGTGGTCATCATTTTCTTTCCTTCAATTCATTATGAATCAACTTAGGCAGAATCTTTAAAGCTCTCACATGGGCTAAATCATGGTTGTAGTTACTATATAGTACAAAGCTCTCACATATAACATTATTTTAAACTACAATTATTATTCTAATCACACTTCTCAAACACCCTATTATAAATTCATTATAAGCAAAAAAACTCAAAGAAATTTTTAACCCTCTAAAGATAATTACGGGGAATTCGAAGCCACGTGTCATTGTGTTACACATAAAGAAATATACTGAGAAAAGGACAAAATCTTTTTGAACAAAGGTGGTCATGTTGTTTTAAAATAGTAAATCTAAGTACAAAATCATGATAATTTTTCTTTTTCTTGCAAATATTTTGAAACACTTGAGTTGTAGTCTCTGTAACAGGATCCTATCAAGTAACTCTCAGAGCTTGTTTAGTACGAGAGAAAAGTAGAAGGAAGGAGAAGCATGAGGGGCTTAGTAGAAGGATTCTTAGAACTGTGATTATTTGATAGAAGAGAAAAAAAAAATGAGAGAATGGATTGAGCCCTTTAAAATACCCCACTTTTCTTTTAGGGGAAAATACTTTCAGTTTTATTCTTAATCAACATGAAAGAATTGGAGGAGGAAAATTCCTCCCATTTCTCACTATTTTTCACGTTTAGGTTGTATACCCTTTTTTCAACTTATTTTCTTTCTATCCTGTCAAACACAATTTAAGGCATTGCTGAAAGAATGGCCAAATTGAATTAAAGAGAGAGAGAGAGAGACAGCGAGAGAGAGAGTGATGAAGACAGAAAGTAAAGAAAAGTGAAACTACACACCAATTTTTTGTTACAATAGCAAATGTCTCCCATCCCACATCTTCCCCCATCCACCTTACAATCCGCCCATCCGCCAACCCGGCATACGGTCCGCGCCCCAGATTGTCAAACTCCAAAGACTCGGGGCCAAAAACTTCTCCTTCAAACTCCGACTTCCCTAGTATTCCTAGCCTGCTTTGGTTGTCTCTTGGCCAATTCTCCATGACTTGCTTGTATGGTGCAATGTTGTGCTTCACGGGCCTATACTCACGTCCTCCTAGAGGACCCATCCTTAAAGGATCCATTATAACCAACCCCAAAACCAGAACTAGAACAAAGATAATTGGATGCTGTAAAAAGGCCTCATCTTTGAGTGGAATTTTCTTCTCCATTAGAGGGTGCTTGGAGAGAAAAGAAAGAGGCAAATGGTGGAATAAGTGCTGTGGTGAAGATTAATCACAAAGTTTTATGCATGTCATTTTGATCTGGTGTTAATGGTGGGAAGAAGTTACTAGCTTTTGGGTAGGATTTGATATGTTAGGAAGTTGATAATTTCATGCAATATGTGTGACATGCAACAATCTTATTGTGGTTTTGGAGTAGGTTGACGTGGGTCTTTTGCATTCTTTCTTATTGTTAAAGAGCAGAGACAAAATAGTATTTCTCTTCAAGAAAGTAACTAGGTTTCTAGTCCAAATTAGCAATATGTGAAAACTGAATAGGTACGTGTATGGTGCTACAACTAATGCCTTTTAGGATTAACCAAAAAAATAATGTCTTTTAGTGATGACTGTTATAGTATAGAAGAACTGCAGATTCTTTTCAGCAGCAGATCAAGAGGAACTTTACATAGCAAAATTTTCTCAATTATCATTCACTCATGTTTCCCTCTTTTCCATTTTTTTTTTCTTTTTGAGAAGTATAGTGGGTTTACCTTTTCGACTCATGTCACTGCTGTACCTGCTTGCCGTGCAAAACTAGTATATATGCATATATATATATATATACATATGGTTTTAATAGTTACATCTTCAATAAATAAATACTGTATAAATCTGATGGCTGTAATGAAATAGATAGTTGACTAAAAAAATCTATTCAATGAACATTTAGTTTAAAAATCTTGTTTGTTTAAATAAATTTAAAATGAAAGATTTATATGATTCTTCATGATTTGGTAAATTATATAGGATTAATTGAAGGTTATTTAATTTATAAAGAGAAAGATTTTCACACCTAATTAGACATAGTTCAAAAAAGACAAATATGACATATCCTAATTTTCATTGCAACTAACAATATCTTCCCAAGATAGGAAAAAAAATGCATTTTCTTTTTTCTTTTTTGCTCTGGAAAGAAACTGTACGGCTAACACTTAGGACCCTAACACTTATTTACACAAAGAAACAAAAGAAATAATAGTTACTGCCTTCAAAAAAAAAAATAGTTAGTGCCTTAAAAATTAAATAGTATATAGGTTAGCACATAATTTAGTTTTTTAAAACTCATTATTTCAACTTTATTCTGATTTTTCTATCATGTTGTTAATTTTGGCTCCGTTTGGTTCTATTTTTAAAACATTTTTTTGCCATTTTTGAAAATACCAAAAATGAAAATGATTTCAAAATTGTGTTTGGTTAAAATTTTGTGGGAAATGAATGAAAACATTTTCTAAATATTCTCTACTTTTTCCCAGAATTTGAGAATGAAAAAAAAAACATTTTCAGTTTTTTTTTTCTTTCCTTCGACTCCTCCCACCCTCCTCCCAGCCAGACCATCCCCCTCTTCGATGATTCTAGCATCCCCAACCTTATCTTTGGTGAACCTAGCAACCTCCGACCCCATCCTTCTTAGGCAAAAAGGCTGTCAACATGGGCTTGGTTTGTCCTTGGAGGTGGACGAGGTGGGTTTTGGCTATGGTGGTGATCAAACGATGAGGGAGAGATCAGAGGGCCCTTGATCCATGAGAAGGTCGTCAACGCAACCAAACCCTTCGATTCATAAGAACATCGTCAATTGAGAGCCCCTTCGATCTGCATCACCGTCGACACAAGAGCCTCTACGATCCGTGATGCCGTTGACCGAAAGCCCCTTCGATCCGTGTCGTCATCGATGCGAGAGCCTCGTTAATCTGCGACATGATCGTCAATGAGAAAGACTAGATTTGTCGACGTCATCACCATAGTTGCACCTTCGCCGGTGTCTTGGCCTCGCCAGAGTAGAGGAAGAGGATGAGGAGTGGATCGTTCCTCTTTGTTTTCTTAATAATAATAAAAAATTGTTAATATATTAATTATTATATTAACGGTGTTTTAATAATTATATATCAGTGCTTTATGTTAATATTAATAGTATTTTAAAAAATTTAGTTATATTTACATTTAATAATGTTTTATTAAAAAAATATATTTTTTAAAAAAAGACACTGCCATGCCATATATAACCAAACACAATTTCAAAAACAAACCCAACACATTTTTCAAAATGTTTTCATTTCTAATATGATAATGATGGTCATGATGATCTAATAGTAGTAGTAGTAGCAGTAATAATAATAATAATAATAATAATAATAATAACAAAACAAAAAAAAAGAAAAGGAAAAAGAATATTGAAATTACTGCTCGCCAAACTCTCAACTTTTTTTTCTCTCGCATTCTGACATTGTAGAGCTCACTTTGCACAAGGACTGGTTCTAATTATAATAAATTCTTATACAAAATCTCAATTAACATAAATGATCACAACTTCAGGTGCTTGTTGTTGGAATAAAATATGAAATGCAATGGAAGGAAAGGATCGTTGACAAACAAAAATTTTCTAGAAACTTTGTTCATCGAAAATAACTATCTAATTTTAATTAATAATAGAAAGCTTTGAGAATTTTTACCAACCTTTTGAAGACTATTAGGGTATCCTAGCTTTCCTTTTTGACATCACATTCTTCCAAGATAGGCCTCCACACCAATGGAAAGACAAGTGGGCTTCAAACTGCAAGAATAAATTAACCTTACACTTTTCTAAATATGCTATATACTCAACACATGAGATAGTAGACCTTTTTTTTAGAGAAAGAACTTTCAGTTTTTCTTTCTGAGTATTCAGCAAAAGTTACGTGAAAAAGATTGATCTGTAGAGGTAACTGTTATCTCTACCTTTTTATATCTAAGCAATTAGTTATTTTTCAACTAATTTATTTTTAAATCTGAAATAATCACCATATCAGATATATGAGATATACTCCATATTCCTTATCCTTTTGTTATTCTAAAAAAGAATCACTAAAATAACAGATTCTATAAACTTTTATTTATATATATATATATATATTGTTTACGTAAAATGTAAACTCACTACAAGAAAAACTACATTTAACGATTTATTATTTACGACATGTAGTTTTTGAATGTCGTTGAAAAGTACATACAAAGATGTCATTAACGACATTTGAAACAATAATTAATGACATCTGTGTAGATGTTGTATTAAAGGTCTCTTTTTAACGACAATAGTTTATTATCGTTAAATTATTTAACGACAAATAGGAGATGTCATCAAAGCCTTGGAGATTCTACGATACCTTATATAGACGATATTGGTCAAGATGTCATCTATAAGGGGTGTCATGGAATCTCTAAGGCTTTGACGATATCTCTTATTTGTCGTTAAATAATTTAACGATACTAAACTATTGTCATTAAAAGGAGACCTTTAATACCGCATCTATATAGATGTCGTTAATTATTGTTTCAAATGTTATTAATACCATGTTTGTTGAAGATGTCCTTATATGTACTTTTCAAAAACATTCAAAAACTGCATGTCGTAAATAATATGTCGTTAAATGTAGTTTTTCTTGTAGTGACTTACCTTTACGTTAACTTTTTCCCTTTTTTTAATTTAAAATTTAAAACGTAAAGTAAGTTTATGCTTATAAATATATAAATACATAATAAAATCTTTACTATATATATATATATATATAAGATTCGGTTCAAAATCATATATATATATCTAAATTTAAAAATAAATTATATTTATTTAAAATTAGATTTTTAAATTAATCAATTAATTATTTAATTTTGTGTCCAAATAGGAAAAGACAAAATATGGTCCCACCACACATGTGTCACGCAAAAATTAAAATTATATTTAAATAATCTCATTATTCAAATAGTATCAATTAATTAATTTAAAACATATTTAATTAATCTCATTAATTAAATATAATCAATTGATTAATTTAACTAATGCTTGGTTAAATGTGACAACATTTATCACATTATATTATGTGTCATAGAGAACATTTTTTTGTGTCACATAAATAACTTAAGTAGGAAATAATTAATTCAAATTTTAATAATTCTAAATTAAATATGTATAATTCATTTTATGCATTAAATCCAATATAGTGTCATAGAGGTGGCATTGGAGACCTATGGACCTATAACCCAAGCTCCAATAAATTTGACAATTAATCAAACTCTTTAATTAATGTGCAAAATTTATTAGTTTCACTGTTACTTTACTTAAAACCTGAAACTAAACTCTTGAGATTATAGTGAAATTACTCAAAGAAAATTAGCGAGTAATCCATTGATATAATCAATACATATAAGTCGGTCCTCCATAAATAGTTCACAATAAGAGTTAGGTTCAATTTTTGTTTACCTGTCTTATTATATCTTTATCCTTGAGTTCCAATAATTCTCTAATGAACAGTTAATTCATAATCTTATTATGAACGAGTGCTCTACTGTTTAAACTTTGAATCATCACTCAAGAGAACTATTTTTCTAACTTCCATAAGAAAGGAATGGATTCCATATCTGTATATGTAACACCCTGAAATTTATTTAATGTTATTGTAATGTAAGATGATGAATTAGTGTGCCATAATTAATGTTTCAACGTTAATTTGATCATTTGATTAAATTTTGAATTTTAGGTTGTTTTGTTAATTTAATAAATTCTAATGATTTCGTATTGTTTTAAAATGTTGTTTTGCGTTTTAGAACACAATCATTTGTAAAATGTTAAAAATATTCCGTTTTACAACACCGTGGGTAGCACATGGTTTTCGTACAGTAAAACCGCTCACCATTTCTCTCTATTTATTCCCTCTCTCACTCTCTTCCTCTCACTTTCTATGATCTCTCTCTCTCGCCCGTGGTTTCTCTCCCACCCTCTCTCGGTTTCTCTCAATCTCTCTCAATTTCTCCTTAAATTTTTGAATCAAAATTTGAATCCAAGCTTCGGGTTAGCAAGAAGGAAGCTCGGGAACGTGATTTGGTAACCGAAAACGTGGATTGAACCTTCAATTCGAGGTTAGTTTTGAAATTTCTAAACTTTTTCTAAATTTTCAATTTTCGTGCATTTTTGAAATCTAAGTTTGTTTGAGCTTAGAAAACCCTTGATTTGAGTTAAAGGAACTTAGAACACCTAGAATCTATGCTTTGTTTGAAGAACAACGGATTAGATTCAAGATTTTTCATTTTTCCTCATTTTCTCCCATTTTCAGATTTTTGAGATTTTTGTGTTTAAATCTTGTTTAAATGAGTTCAAAAGTGTTCTAATATGTTTTTCTATCATCTATGATTGTTTTCCATGCCTGAGATTTGAGAAAAACAGGTTAAAATCAAAATTTGGATTTTGGGAGATTGAAAACCCGTGGCTGGAATTTTAGGGTTTTTCCAGTTCAGCTGGCCGAACTACATGTTCGGCAGGCCAGACTGCACCATTCGGCAGGCTGAACCTGGAAAATGTCCGGCCTACCAGACCTGATTTTCAGCAGGCCGAACTGCACAGTTTGGCTGGCCGAAGCAGGGCGTCTGGCAAGCTGGCAGGGCATGGAAAAGTTTGTAATTTTTCACCCGTTTTTACTGTTTTGAACCCCGATTTAAATTCCAATTTTGTAAAATGATTTTAAAGATATAAATGGCACACTAGGACATCATGAAATGGTTTAGTAACATAGAATGTCTCGAACTAGATATTAATCGACTTAGTGTGTATCTAGGATCGTTCGTGGTTCCACGGAGCTAACGTATAGTGGACTCGGATTTTGATGTGGGGCACTGACATGAGTATCGAGGTAGGACTTCTATCCCATTCTTTGGTAGCCTAGTTCCAAAATGATTTGGCCTTGAAAAAGGATTTCTATAAAAATATTTTCAACGGTTGTTTGAAAATGAATTTATCGTTTATATTTTAATATACCGTGAACTGAAATGAACTTCATAATGAATGTAAATGACAATACTCGGTAAATGAGTTTTGAATGATGATGAAAATAAACACATAGGCATGATGCCATATCAGAGATTGGGTCGTGTAGCGATCGATCTTGGGGGCAGGTCCCGAAACCCAACTGGGCCACTACGGTGGTGATATTCTTATGGTTTGCCTAGAAAAATGAAAATGATGTTTCTGGTCGACCTAATAAACTGTTTTAGGTAAGAACGGTTTTATTTAAATTTATTTATTTATTTAATATTTCTTTTATATAATTCCCTGAATAATAAGATTTTCCTTTAAATTAAATTATTTATTAAAATATAGTCCTACTGAGCCTTTCACTCACATTTTCTTTGTTTTTAAATTTCCCCCTAGGTGTTTTCCCATTTAGGTTCAGAGAGGATTCAACGGACCGAACTCAGGAGCAGTAGGAGGATTAGTAGATCATTTTGTATTACTTAATCAAGGCATGTAATGTTTTTAATTTTCTTTGTGCTTGGACTGTAGTTGTATTATTATATTGTCAATACTATGTGTGTATGCACAAGTTGTGGGTCAGTGGGACCATACTCGTGGTTCTTTATTATTTAATTACTCGCTTAATGATTTCACCTATTTAATGTTTATGAATTCTTTTATAAAATATTGTTTTGAAACTTTCACATTTTTTATTATTTAATTTAACCCCTAAACTCTTGATTTTAATTGAATTCATCTCTTAATTAATTTAAATAATTTGCTACGTCACCTCCCGTACTCTAGGGCGTGACAGTATAATATTATTTCCAGCTATTTATTACATTATGTTTCCAAGATGCTAAGTTATGATCTGTATTTATACAAATATTACCATGCAATTCAAAAAACATAATGTCATAAATAGGAGTCTAATAAATACTCAGGATTAAGACTATCAAATATATAATCATCATAGTGATAAATTTGAATACTCTATTTGTAATAGATGATTATTAGAGATTCATAATTTATCTAGTCCAATCCTATATAATCTCATTATATAAAGTACCTCTAATCTAATGTCTCTACATTAATCTCCCATTCCCACTCTCATTGTTTGTTCCCCATCGGCAAGCTCTCTTGAAGAACTAAGCATTTGTAAAGAAGAACAGACATGGTTAGTTGCCCCTATATCAATTATCCAAGGTGAAGTATCATATTCAACTAAACAAGCTTCTAAAATGAGTAAATCTGATTTATCATTGTTCTTCTTTTCTTTGACCTCCTAAAGATACTTCTTGCAGTTTCTCTTCCAGTGCCTAACTACACCACAATGGAAACATTTTCCTTTGGGCTTCTTTTGCTTTAAGCTCTTTTTGTTGTTGTTGTTTTTGTTCTTCTTAGGTTACCCTCCATTCTTAGACTTACCAAGTCCTTCAATTCTCTTCCCCTTCATATTCTTTCGAGCAAAAGAGGAAGGTTGAGCTTTTGCACATCTGCCTCAGCTTCTTTAGTCTTTTCTTTTGAAATAGACTTAAAGGTTTGCAGCTCATTTAGCAACTTAGTCATGTTATATTTCAGCTTGTTCATGAAATAGTTGCTTTTGAACTGAAGGAATGCAGGGGAGAGGGTTTTCAAAATCATCCCTACCTGTGTGGCTTCATCTATCACCGCCCCGTTCACCTCAGCTTTATGGAGATAGTTAACTATGTTGAGAACATATTCTCTAACCGAGACCCCCTGCCTTCATCTTGGCATTCATCACAGCCTTAACGGCTTCATGACGTGCCATTTCAGAAGGCTTGTCAAACATGAATTGCAAAGACTGCATTATCTCATAAGCAGTCTCCATGCTTTCATGCTTCATCCTAAGCACGTCAGACACGCCAGTCAAGAGGAAACAGTAGGCCTTGTTGTTTGCCACGATCCAACGATCATATGCTTCTCATACATTACAAGGGGCATTGGCAGCAGGCAATGGAGGACATTCCTCTGTCAGGACAAACTTGTAATTTTTGAAGATTAGTACTATATTCATGTTACTTTTCCACTTGACAAAATTATCTCCGGTTAATTTTTCATTTGAGAGAAGAGCGATGATTGGATTAGATATTGTTACTGTAATAAATAAATAAAATGAAATAAATTAAATGGTTGAATAAACATCATAAATATATGTTTTGGAGTAATAAACGTGATGCATTATGCATATGGAAAAATACAAAAAAAATATTTTACTAATTCTATGATTATTCAATTTTAATAAATAAAGTACCACTGTAGCGTAGGTCAAATTATTTATGAATTGAATTGAGATATTCTCAATTAATAAATATATACAAAATATCTCATATTTTTTATATTTATTAATAACCATTTATTTTGGTCAAGATACAATTAAACATTTAATTATAACTTTATAAGTGTAATCCACTATTTCAGATTTTAACAACTTAACTCAAAATTGCCACCGTAAGGTACGTCAATTTTGAAATACATTATAAAATTCTATCTCATGAGAGCCAACCTTGTTATTGATATATATGGACACCCTCCGTAGAGAGGACAAAATCAAAGTGTCACAAGGCACCAGCTAAATCTCATGGTGTTGTGCTAATAGTAGAGACCGCAAGTTATATTGTCATATTATCTTCTCCTACTCATTATTTTAAAATATGTGTTTTACCTTATAAAACATCATATGTTTCATAATTCTAGTAAATAAAAACAATTTTTAATTACTAGGTTCTATTTTGTGTTAATAGAATCCCATGCTATTTACACTTAAATAAATTACCAGATTTTCTAAAAATCTAAATTTATTATGAATTATCTAAGTTACCCAATATTAAACAATTTAAAATTAGATAACTTAGAATTAATGTGAATTTTACCAAATTTTAACTATTAAAACTAAATTCATATTATTCGGTTGATTAATAAAATAAATTAAGTTTCTATAAAACCAACCCAATTGATTTAATCTCATTAAATTAATTCAAACATATATTAAATTATTTTGTAAACCACTTTACACACAATGAAATAATATGCAAGTTTATGTATGTCGTGTTACAATAACTATAAGTGGGCACTTTCCCAAATGAGATGTTATAATGTATGAACATGTTATCACAATCATCACATGAAAATAAAGCATGAAAATTAAACAATGAATTTTTGACCGGGTCATTTTAGATAATTAAATTACAACCTAAAAAAATAAGATAAAAAAGAATTACAAAGATCTTCTTATAATTATACATAAGTCCCAGCTCCATTGTTGCAGCCTTGATTGGATGGTTTACTTTTGAATTTGACAGGCCCAAGTTCATAACTCAGCCAAGAGTCCATGTGTTCTTCTCCAACTTTTCCACATACAGTCTTTGTAGTAGGTAAAGAGCAATTCTTGTTATATTCAATTTCCATTGCCTAGTATGTTGTTGATACCATCAATGGAGGAAATTTTTTTTTTCATATATAGTAACTGGGTTGGCCTTTTGAGAGTTGCACATAAAGTGCAATTAATATGCATGTCAGTGGACTTGTCTTTCGGTGCCAAATATATATATAATATAAGATAAATAGTGGGTGGTGTTATATGGGTTGTCCTTTTTTTTTTAATGGTAGTCAGCCACGTGAATGGAGAGAAAAAAAGTATTAATTGTGATGTGATACGCATATGCAGCCAGATAACTTGTTTCTCCATGTGTAGTTTAGTAACTTTTGACGTTTCACATAAATGGTAGATAATAATAATAAATTACAAAAAAAAGCTGTTTTATAAGCTTACACAAATTTGATCTAATCAAACTGAGAATAAAGTACCAATCCAAATAGACCATATATGTAATACTTGAGTATTTTTACTACATTAAAAATACAATAAGTTAAAAATTATATAAGATGAAAATACAATTTAAGGAAAAAAAATACTGTATAATAACATAGAAAATTATATAGTATTAGAATAATACAGTGTAAGGAAGTACACTGATAAAATTATGCAGTATAAAAATTACACTATAAAAGTAACGCAGTGTAGGAATTGGACTGTTTAAGGTCATGTAGTATAAAAATTAGACTGTTTAAGTTGAAGCAATATAGGAATAATAATGTTTGGACAATAAGGATGAATAATGAATGTTGTAACAGTATGGAGAACATACCAACAATATAAATTTAAACAGTACAAAGTGAGATAATATTGGAATTATATTATTTGATGGATGTGGATAAGTATTGAAGGTTATGGGACCTCATGAACTGTATGGAAAAGAATATCGACCGTATAAGAAAAATATTGTCAGTATAAACTTGGACTGCGTAAAAAGTTAGTGGGATACCTTGAAAGTTTTGATTAGGCCACCACATCCATTAATGTGGCCCAATCACATTTGGCTACTCAAAGTAACCTAATTGATTACCAATGTGATGACTCATCACTTTTTTATTTAAAAAAAAAAAGAAAAGAAAAGAAAAGAAAAAAAAAGAAAAAGGTGTATCAATTATATATGGTCTCCAACGTGCAAGAGAAAGAGGAAAGAAAGAAGAGGGTGAAACGTGCAAAGGAAGAAAGAAAGAAAGAAATCCATTTCTTTGTCCATCTCCCATGGCAGCCATAGGTGGGTTCCTTCAAAAAATTTTCGAACTTAAATCTTGGCATATTTGTCCCACTCAAGTTTCAAGAATTGAAGATCAAGAGGTTCCATCAATTTTTAACGTAAAATCCAAACTTTACCCTAAGTTTTCTAGGGTTTTTGTTCAAGTTTTGAAGGAATTTTTATGGTGAGGTATGGGCTTGATGTCGAAGGGATTTGGAAGCCTTTAAGTGCCTAAAGGTGGGAGCAAACACTTGGGAATGATTAGGTAATGTTCTAGCCTTACAAGCTATGTTAAAATTTGTATTTTCTTATGCATACCAAGTGTTTGATGAAAGTTATTGGCTATGGCATGTAATATGGACGTTATGGCTTGGTTATTTTATGTTATATGTTGATGATGATAATGATGGAAAGAAGAAAGTAAAGGTTTTGGTGAAATTTCAAAAGGGACTAAATTGCAAAGAAAAAATAATTCTCGACAGATTTGAAAATCAGCCAAAAAAGTCCCTCTAAAAGATGGAATTTCAAAAAATATACAACACAAAAGTTGTAGAACTCGTCGAAACTATTAGGACAATGTAGGCAATTTTTCAAAATTCTACCCGGTTGATAAGTTATGAATTTTACGAAGTTTTGGGCACAAAATTTCAAGAAATGAAAACATTATGAAATATTTAGAATTCGACCATGGTGCTTTTGTAAGTTTTATTCATTGAAAAATTAAATGTTTTGGTATAAAGTGATCGTTTTTGGTTTCGGAGGCAAAAATGTAAATATTTTTGTGTTTTGGGCCAAAACCATAAAATCGTGTGAAAACTGGGTTTTTCCCCCAAAAATGTAGAATTCTTATACTGCTATAGGCAGCGAGTGATTAAGGATGCTAAGTTCTAAAGGACTTAAAATTTAGTCAAAAAAAAAAGAGGGAAAGAAAAACATTAAGGGTAAAATGGTCATTTTGTGAAAAATTGTCAAAACGGACTCGAAACACTTGATGTCAGGAAACATTCCTTAGTAGGAATTTTTCTGTAATATGTAGGTAATAGAACGGTAAAGTTACGCAATAGGTTTTATAAAGTTACAGAAATTGACGAAAAACCAAGCAAAGGTAAAATCGTCATTACTAAGGAAACGGCTAGAACGGATTCAAACATTTAGATTTAGCAAAACATTCTTAGATGGAAAATGTTCTGTAATATGTTAAGTAACAACATTGCCAGTGAGACGGGAAATTTAATTAAGGGACGCTTATGAATAAAAGTAACCCGGTGGGTTACAAGGTTAAAAGGAAAAGTAACCCCGGTGGGTTACAAAGCTAAGTGAAGGAAAGGTAAACCGATGGTTTATAAGGTTAAGTAAAGAGAAGGGTAAACCGATAGGGTACCAAGTTAAGTTAAGAGGAAATGAATGTTTAATGTTTACGTTTTATTATCAATCGAGTAGATTGATAAAAAGAAAGTTAATTGATGAGTCGGTTGTCGTTTGATCAGGACACAGAGGCCGACTAACAAAAGGAAAATGAACAAAATAGAGAACACTAAAGCATAGTCCAGATAAGTTCAAACCTCACCTACAGCATGAAGTAAATGCTTTTTTTTTAAATATTTATGTATACATTTGTAAATGAGTTTGCAATTATTATGCAAGTTTCTTTTAAAGTATGCTTGCATTTATTATGCAAAAACCTTTAAGTACAAAAGCAGATTTGCAATGAATTTGCAACTGTTTTGTTTAAAGTCTATTTGCATATTGATATACATAATATTTTTAAAAGTTCCAGTTCTGATTTTCAATGTATTTAAAGTATGTTTGCATTTTTTTTTAAATGCATAATGTTTTGCAGTATAAGTTATAAGTTTTATGTCGCATTTGTTATGCAATAAGTTTCAGAGTACAAGTTATGATTTGCAAAATGTGTTTACATTTTATGTTACATTTTTTATGTAATAAGTTGCATTTATTATGCAATAGGTTTTACAGTATAAGCTATGATTTGCAAGTGTGTTGGCACATGAGGTGATTGCATTTGATATGCTCACTAAAATTAATAAGAATGTAACATAAAGATAAAAAAAAGTGTCGTACCAGCCTTCTTGTTGTGAGGTAATGAAAGTAAAGTTAAAGTTTGACCTCTTAGATGTGAGGTACATGACCTCAATGTTCGATGGTCTCAAGTCTTCCGCAAGGGAAGCATCATGTTTATGATCTCATGATTAATGATGTTGGTATGAACACCAAATTAAGATAAGGAAAATTAAGGAATAAAGGATGGAAACTCAAAGTAAGATAAGGAAAGATAAGGAACAAGGATAAAAGTTAAAGTAAGATAAAGAAAGATAAGAAAAGTTAATGAACAAAGGTAGAAAGTTAAAGTAAGAAAAGAATGTTCATAAAATGCTCATAATTGAAGTTCCTAATTGAGCATAATTGGAATCATGCATTATAAATTTGCTTGTTTTCCTTATTATAAAGTATTTACATTAAATGCTTATGAAAAACATTTTGAGAAATGTTTTATGTTAAATGTTTATGAAAAAACATTTCTATGTTTACAAGAAAAGGTTTATAAATGATGTTTGAAGCAAAACGTTCAAGAAATGTTTTATAAAAAATGTTTACGCAAAACGTTTAAGAAATGTTTTATGAAAAACGTATTCAGAAATGTTTATAAAAAACGTTTATGAAAAACGTTTTTAGAAATGTTTATGAAAAAACATTATAAAAAATGTTTTAAGAGAAAAGTTTTCATGAGAAAAGTTTTTAAAGCATGTTTTAAATGATTTGTGAGTATATGTTTGAACTTACTGAGCGAAAGCTTATTAAAAGTTTTTTCATGCTGCAGGTAGTTTTATGGGCGACCAGTAGGACCCGTTAAAAGAGTTGGGTGCTGCAGAGGGTAAGTGCAAAGATTTGGGTATGGATACCACTACGGTATACTTCCACTGTTCAAAAGAAAGGTTTTTCATTAATTGATATAGTGTTTTCAAAATTTTAAGATAATCAGAGTTTTAAGATATGTTTTCAAGTTTAAGTCATATTTTACGAAATGCTTTATTTTCTTATAAAGTTAAGTTTTAATCAACGATTCAGTAAATGTTTCTTAACAAGTTTTAAGAAATGATTTGAAAAGGGTTTTAAAGTCAAGTGTTGAGCGAGGTCTCAACTTGAATGGCGACAGATGTTGCAATAGTTTTTAAGTATGTTTTTCAAGGATGTTAATAGGAAAAGAAATTAAAAAAAATTATTACAGTATTTTTCTTACTAAGTAAGTAAGATTACTATTTAAGTAACGATGTTTAAGAAAGTTAAGTGACTGCCAGTAGGGCTATACAAAAACCACCCCACACCTGCCAACCGCCCCCACCTGCGCCCGCCCATCTCAAAAAAAGCGGGTTTACGTTAGCAACCCACTGGCGGGCGGGTTGAACCCACCCACCAATATATTTAGGTGGACGGGTTTGGTTTTAAGTTTTTGAGGGCGGGTTCAACCTGAACCCACCTGCCTATATATTTTAAAAAAAGAACTTATCATTTATTTGATTCTATTCTTATTTTAGAGATTATTGAACAATCCAACACTCCAAGCACGAGCTCGGCTGACTCTTAACATATTGGAAACTGGAAATTCTCCTATTATTTTGTGAAAAAATCAAAATTCAAATCAAGTAAGTCAGTAGAGAAAGGCCCTAAAAAGAAAAAGAACACTTGACTTTGTTCATCATTTCATTTGTAGCATTCTATTATTTTCGAACTCAGTGAATAGGCTTTAATCTTTATGGACTCTTGACTTTGTTCATCACTTCATTTGTAGTTGATGTTTCTTGTTGTAGTGAATGATTATGTTTCTTAATTTGTACTTTTGAATATAGTCACTGTCTTTAGGCATCAAACTTGCTTGTTATTGGGAATGCTTTATGCATTATCATCTTATATTTTCTACAAATTTTTTTCACTTTTTAAAAAAAGGTCTAAAAAATTACATTGGGCAATAGCATACGTCTAAATCACCTCAACCCGCCCGCACTCGCCCGCAACCACCCAAAATCAAATCGAAACCACCTGCCATGTGGTGGACGGTTTGTGGGTTGGTTAATGGCCAACCCGCCATCCAAAAAAACCGCAACGCACCCACCCAAAAACCATCAAACTGCTCATTGTTCACCCCTCTGTCAGAGAAGGCGGGTCATCGTAATATAATTAACGACCAAAAATCTATTCATAAAATAATCATTCATCACATGAATAAAAATTATAAAAATACAAAGTGCCCACAAACATGCATCAAAAACATAATATTATCAAAATAAAATCATGTTAATTAAAATTATACATGCTATGACCTGTTCTGATGCCATTTGTTGGAGTAAAATGTGAAAAGTAGCGGAAGGAATGGATCGTTGATAAATAAAAATTTTCTGAAAACTTTATTTATCAGAAATAGCTATATAATTTTAATTAATATTAGATAGCTTTAGGAATTTTTACCAACCTTTTGAAAACTATCAGGGTATCCTAGCTTTCCTCTTTGACACTACGATCTTCCAAACCAGGCCTCCTCACCAATGGAAAGATGAGTGGGCGTCAAACTGCAAGAATAAATTAACCTTGCACCTTTCTAAATCTGATATGTACTCAACAATGAGATAGTAGACCTTTTTTTTAGAGAAAGAACTCTTAGTTTTTCTTTTTGAGTATTTTGCAAAAGTTACATGAAAAAGACTGATCTGTAAAGGTAACTGTTATCTCTACCTTTTTATTTATGAGCAATTAGTTATTTATCAACTAATTTATTTTTAAATCTGAAATAATCACCATATCAGATATATAAGATATACTCTACATTCCTTATCCTTTTGTTATTCTAAAAACGAATCACCAAAAAATAGATTCTTTAAACTTTTATTTAGATATATATATATATATATTGTTTACGTGAAACGTAAACTTACCTTTACGTTAACTTTTTCCCCCTTTTTTAATTTGAAATTTAAAACGTAAAGTAACTTTATGTTTATATATATATATATAATAAAATCTTATATATATATATGTAAGATTTGGTTCAAAACCATATATATATCTAAATTCAAAAATAAATCATATTTATTTAAATTAAATTTTTAAATTAATCAATTAATTATTTAATTTTGTGTCCAAATAAGAAAAGACAAAATGTGGTCCCACAACACATGTGTCACACATAAAATTAAAATTATATTTAAATAATCTCATTATTCAAATATTATCAATTAATTTATTTAAAACATATTTAATTAATCTCATTAATTAAATATAATCAATTATTTAATTTAACTAATGCTCAGTTAAATATGACAACATTTATCATATTATATTATGTGTTATAGAAATCATTTTTTTGTGTCACATTAATAACTCAAGTGTGAAATAATTAATTCATAATTTAATAATTTCAAATTAAATATGTATAATTCATTCTATGTATTAAATCCAATATAGTATTATAGAGGTGGCATTGGAGACCTATTGACCTATAACCCAAGCTTCAATAAATTTGACAATTAATCAAACTCTTTAATTAATGTGCCAAATTTATTAGTTTCAGTGTTACTCCACTAAAAACTTGAATTGAACTCTTCAGATTATCGTGAAATTAGTCAAACAAAATTAGCGAGTAGTCCATTGATATAATCATTACATATAAGTCTTTCCTCCATAAAAAGTTCATAATAAGAGCTAGGTTCAATTTTTGTTTACCTGACTTATTATATCTTTATCCTTGAGTTCCAATAATTCTCTAATGAATAGTTAATTCATAATCTTATTATAAACGAGCGCTCTATTGTTCAAACTTTGAATCATTGCTGAGGAGAACTATTTTTCTAACTTCCATAAGGTAGGAATGGATTCCATATCTGTATAATATTATTCTCAGCCATTTATTACATTATGTTTCCAAGATGCTAAGTTATGATCTGTATTTATACAAATTTTACCATGCAAGTCAAAAAACATAATATTATAAACAAGAGTCTAATAAATACTCAGGATTAAGACTGTCAAATATATGATCATCATAGTGATAAATTTGAATACTCTATTTGTAATTGATGATTATTAGAGATTCATAATTTATCTAGTCCAATCCTATATAATCTCATTATATAAAGTACCTCCAATCCAATGTCTCTACATTAATAGCCTGGATAAGACTATTTCATTCTAAATGAGTTTGGACCGTACTTGTAATACTTAATTAAAGATCCCAAACTTTAATTAATTATTATGGACTATTTAGATTATTATCTATAAATTTTGTCTCTAAGCATATAACACTTATATGCTAAATTTGTAGTTACATAAATAATCATGGAATTTCTTGATGTTAATAAATATATTCATAATCCATATAAGCAACCAAAATAATTATAAATGTCACTTTATTTATTTATTAACAATATGTACAATATCACAACTTTTAGGGCTCCAAACCCAACACTTGTTTCATTTGTCAACATTGTGAACAGGCTTTTAAGCCTATGTAGCAGTTGGGATTATTGTAGTTCCATTCACATCGGTGAATATACTTTGCACATTTAACCTTTTCTTTTTCTTTTCTTTTTGTATTAATGCTCTCTTGGTTGCCAAGACAATGAAGGTAGAACATAAATTCTTATATTAGATATTAAAAAATTTGTTTCTAAAAATTTTAAACTGTGAAAATTATAAGAATCTTAGTTATTATTCTAAGTAATGTCAACTATCAACATTAGTTATTAAAAAGTTAAGAGAAAAATAATTTTTTTAATTAAGTTAATAGGTAGTTTAACTTGGTATAACAAGTCATATAAACACCACATCATCAAATTAATAAAAGTAATATATGATGCAAATATCAATGCCAATATCATATTGGTCACCGAACAGTATGAAAATAATTATATCAATGCCAAAATCATATTGGTCACTAAATATATATATCAATGCAATTAAAAAAAGGTAATATACTGCTATTTTCTGCAATACAAATATCAATGCTAATATCATATTGGTTATCAAAAAGTATGAAAATAGTATATTTAATGTGTTATTTTATTTTGTATTCTCATGCATAATGCTATTTAAAATATCATATTTACCTTTTATCATAACTTTAAACCTTAAAACTTATAAAAGAAAACCTTTAATATTAAAAAAATTAAAAATGATAATGTTGTAATTATTAAAGCAAAAAAGTTAATCTAGTAACCGATAAGAATCAAATGTCAAATTTGCTATATGCTAAACTTGGTGGCAAATTCGCCACAAAATTTAGTATATAACAAATTTAGCATTAAAAATGACATTGCATTAGAGAGCATTTTTTACACTCAAATGCTAGATTTGTTATTCATACATCAATTTAACATTGCGTTAGACATGCTCTTCTCAATTTAGTTGAATGTATTTTAATAGATTTTTTTTTAATAAGAGACTTTAGCCATTAGCATGTTGTTATTTCCTAATATTGAAATATGTAAAAGGAAAAAAAACAGTTGCAAGCATAATCTAGTGATAACACCACATTCAACTACATCAAAAGATATAAAGTTTGAATCTCCTACCTCAAGTTTAAATAAAAATAAAATAATAAAAAACAAAATATTATATGAAAGTAATAAGATTTTGGCTTATGACACAATTACCCTTTTTTAAAAAGAAGAAAAAGAAAGAATGATGCTTTTAAAATATAAATGTAACCAAGAAAGTATAACACCCCGAAATTAATTAAGCGTAATTAGTGTATAAAATGGTGAATTAGAGTGCTATGATGTATTTTGAAACTTAATTTGACTATTTTGTGATATTTCTAAATTGATGTTATTTGTAATTATTTTCAATCATTTTTAATCACTCTTAATTATTTTTACTTGTTATTTTAAATTTTGGAACAAAACAATTTGTCAAATGCCAAACACATCCTCATTTTGTAAAACTGTAGGTGGCACACAGTTTTCATATAGCAAAACCACCCACACACTCCCTCTTTATTTATTTCTTCTCTCCCTCTCTCTTTCACTCACTCTCGTTCTCTCTCTCAGCTCTCTTCCTCTCTTTCTCTCCCTCTCGCTTGCTGTCTCTCTCTCGTCTCTCCCTTGATTCAAAAATTTTGAGCTCAAGTCTTGCTCCTCAGCTGGATTGGAGGCTTGAAAATGTGATTGAGCATCCACAAACTCGATTTCAAGATTTAAACTCGAGGTTAGTTTGAAATATTTTCAAATTTTTAACTTTTTCTCTAAACTTTCCATTTCGTTAAAATGCTATAATCCAAACTCATTTATGCTTATGAAACCCTTAATCTAAGTTAGTAAGACTCAAATCATCTAAATTCTAGGTTTGATTTGATGAAAAATGGATCTAAATCAAGTTTTTCTATTTTTCTCTATTTTTCACATTTTTGGATTTCTTTAAAATTTTCCATGCAAATCTTGTTTAAATTAGTTTAAAAGTGTTTTATTATGTTTTTCTATCATTCATTCATGTTTTCTATGCCTGAGAACTAAGAAAACAGGTTGGGAATGAGGATTTGGCCTCGGGGAGGCCGAGACTCGAGTCTAAAATTTTGCAAATTTTTCCTAGTTCGGCAAGTCAAACTTGGAGTTCATTAGGCCAAATTCATGAGTTTAGCAGATCAGATTCATATCATCTGCAGGCCGGACTCATAGCGGGTTCGGTAGGCTGGACCTAGATGATCGGCAAGCCAAACTGTAAAGTTTGGCAGGCTGGACCAGGGAAACCTATAGGCCGACCGGGCTTTATAAAAATTTGTTGTTTTTCACTCGTTTTTCTTGTTTTAAACCCAGATTGAGATTTTAACCTTATAATATGATTTTACAGACATAAATGTCACACTAGAACATCATACGATAGCTTAGCAACATAGAATATCTTAAGTTAGATATTGATGAACTTGGTTTATATTTAGGTTGCTCATGGTTCTATGGAGTTAACGTATAGCGGACCGAGACTGTGGTGCTGAGTTGCGATGCCTGGTATTGAGGTAGGACTTCCACCCTTTTCCTTAGTAGCCAAGTTTTTAAATGGTTTTGGCCTCAAAATGATTTCTATCAAAATATTTTCTATGAACGATTGAAAAGATTTTTATCAGTTTTTTTCATAAGTAGTAGAATGGGATGATTTTTCATAATGAACCGCATAATAAATGTAAATGAATACAGTTGGTAAATGAGGTTTTAATAACTATAGAAATGCATAGATGAGCATGATGCCATACTCAGAGATGGGGTCGTGTAGAGGGCCACCTTGAAGGTAGGTTCTAAAATCTACCTAGGCCAATACTGTGACGACCCGCCTTTTTAGACAGTTACTTTACTTTCTTTAACATCGTTTCATAAACAGTAATCTTACTTACTTAGTAAGAAAAATACTAAAATAATTTTTTTTTCTTTAAACGTTCTTGAAAACTAATGCGACCTTTGTCGCATTTCAAGTTGAGACCTCACTCAACACTTGCCCTTAAAATCATTTCAAATCGTTTCTTAAAACTTAATAAGAAACATTTATTAATTCATAGCTTAAAACTTTACTTTATAATCATATAAAACAGTTCGTAAACTATATCTTAAAACTTTGAATACATTTCTTCAAACTCTGATTTTCTTAAAACTTCGAAAACACAACATTAAACAATGGAAAACCTTTTCTTTACGTAGCGGAAGCAAACAGTGATGGTATCTATACCCAAATCTTTGCATCTGTCCTCCGCAGCACCCAGCTCTTCTAACGGGTCCTACTGGTCACCAATAAATTACCTACAGCATGAAAAACTTTTAATGAGCTTTCGCTCAGTAAGTTCAAACATAAACTCACAAATCATTTAATCATGCTTTAAAACTTTTCTCATAAAAACCATTCTCTTGAAACATTCTTCAAGAATGTTTTCCATAAAAATTTTTGAAAACGTTTTTCATAAACGTTTTCCATAAAACATTTCTGAAATGTTTTGCATAAACATTTTTCATAAAACATTTCTTGAACATTTTTCTTAAAACGTCGTTCATAAACCTTTTCTTGAAAATGTTGGAAAAACAATGCGCAGCGGAATTTTAAAAATTTTATATATCAAAGTAATTTCCAAAACACAAGTTTAACATGCTATATGTATAAATTAGACAGATCTTACTAACCTTTGTGCTCTGAAGAGGCTCTGCAACTTGTGTAGAGAAGTAACGTTCCAGAAGAGCCTGAACCAACTGGTCTTCTTTGCTATTCTCTATCCACAACAGGAGTGAGTATGGGCTCACACGTACAGCTCTTCCCCGGTGACTCTCCTTCCAACCAATAGAGAGTACCCAAAGCCAGTGTTCGTGATTTGTGAACAAAAGCTCTCAGGGAGTTTTCAGATGCTCGCTAGAAGAGTATCGCTCTTAATATCTCAATTGATCTGAGTAAATCATGAGACTCACTCCCTTTATATAGCTATTGGTCCTGGGGTTAGTCCTTATCAGATTAGGTCTCATAAACTCAAAACATAATCAAGTTCGGATCAATATCTGTTAAGATCCGCATAAAAATGTGTAATCTTATCACTCACTGATCGGCAGGCCAAACAGGCCCCATCGTCAGGCCGAACTCCCGCGTAAATATCTCCGCAAATCTTTTATTTTCCACCCGAGATTCTATAGGATAAAGTCTCAATTTTGATTCAAATAACTAGGGGTGGCAATCTGGGTTAGCGGGTCGGGTTCGGGTCAGGTTGAGGTTAATATTTACAAAAATCAGGTCGACACTAACCCGACTCGCGACACGAACGGGTTGAGAATTCTCAACCCTAACACGACCCGTTTTGGAACGGGTTGACACGAACACGACCCGTGCCAACCCGGTCCTCAAGTGTACTGTCAAAAAAATGACCCGTGACCCGTATTTAACCCACAAACCCAGCTTTGACCCTAACCTGCCTATGACCTGTAACCCATATTTAACCTTCAACACGACTTTGACCCGCATGACCCGCCTACAAATGAGCATTATATAAAAATAGTATGCTCCCAAATAGGATGATACCAGAATGAAGATCTAGACGGGCAAAGTAATCCCAAAAATAGAACAAGCTAAACTAATTATTGATTCCATGAGAACTTTAAGAAATACTTGAGCCAAACGAGGTAGTATCAGCACAGATGAAGATGAAAACAGTAACTTACCTGGGATGGTTTAGAAGAGACATAACCAACGTCAAATATGAGTAACTCATTGACTAATACCATATGTAACAAAAACAAACATAAAATTAGATGAATTTTATTCCACAATAAAAAGAAAGTCTAGTCCTAAAATTTAAAAAACATCAAATAAGTCCAAAACATATCTAGTCGAACAAAACAACAAGTGTTACAAGTCCAACAAAATAACAACATATAAAATGATCACACTAGAATCATCTTTATATTGTTGTAGAGTTAAAAAATAAAAAGCACTTTAGTTTGAAGCTTACACATCCTCATTCAAGCTAAGATCAACTACATTTTGTGTGATCTCATCCATATCCTCATATAATGCTTTGTCTTGATCACCTAATTTAATAATTAACAAAATAAAAGAAATATATAAATTAATGTTAGAAATAATTGTAACAATGAAATTAACTAAAACCATTGATAAATGAAAGTCCAACACTTTACCTTCATCTCCAAATAACCAATCTTTGGTATAGATAATTGCTTCGACAGTTTCAAACTTAAGTGAGCTTCGAAATTGATCCAATACGCGACCACCGTTACTAAATGCAGATTCTGACGCAACTATTGATACCGGAATGCTTAAAATGTCACGAGCCATCATAGCAAGGATAGGATAACGGAACTGATTTGTCTTCCAAAATTGAAGAATATCCAGAGGTGCATTCCTATTTATCCTAGGCTCATCTAAGTAAAGTTGTAATTGAGATTTTTGGAGAGCATCAGAGAAGTCATCATCAACAAGATCATCAAATTCCTGTATAAGATTAAAAACAAATTGGACAATAATAAGTACTTACATGAATATTTTAAAGTGAATAAGATTAGACAATATATAAAACAATTGTTACCTTAAGCAATTCATCATCCTGTTCAACATCCATAGTCGATGTTGGATTACTTTTGTTTCCTTTGTTCACAGTAGACGGTGATACATTTTTGCCTTGCTCAGACTTAGCTTTATACTCCTGAAAAAGAAGCTCTAACTTGTCACGTATTGTTTTCAACTCAATCGAATTATCCCCGTAAGCTTTCTTGTAACCAAACTCAACCAACTGCATCTTATATCGAGGATCAAAGACCACTGCTATAGACAAAATAGGGCTAAAATCTGACCAATACTTTTGAAACTTTGCCCAAATTTGTAATGCCATATCCTTCAAATAATCATCATCACTTTCCAAGGCTCCTTTCAAGGTTATATAATAGTTTTTAATTTTTGGAAAATACAAGTTGACAGTGGTGTATTTGGTGCCAGAAAATACAACTGTTGCATCATAAAAAGCTTATAAATACCTATGAGTTTTTTCAACTCTTACCCATTCATCAGTAGAAAGGTGATGCTTGTAGTTAGAATAACTTAATTCCAAATGTTGAAAAGCACGTCGAAAAACGATAGCTCTATCAAGCATAAGATAAGTTGAATTCCATCTAGTCGTCACATCTTGACACAATCCTTTCTTCATATTCAAGCGCACCAACTTGACACATTCCAAAAACTTTTGCCTCCTCATTTGTGATGCTTTTACTTATTTAACGGTGTCGCGAATCTTTTCAATCAAGTAATCAATCTTTTTCAAACCATCTTGAACAATTAGATTCAATATATGAGCACAACACCTTAAATGAAAGAATTCTCCTTTTAAAGGCAACAAATCATCCAAATTCAATTGTGCTTGCAATGAAACCACAGAAACATCATTCGAAGTAGCATTATCTAAAGTGATAGTAAAAATCCTTCCCTCAATGCCCCAATCATCATGCAACAAAGAATAAATCTTTTCAGATAGTGCAATATCGGTGTGTGGAGGAGGCATATTACAAAAGTTTAATATTCTCTTCTGCAATTTCCAATTCTTGTCAATAAAGTGAGCAGTAAGACACAAATATCCATCACTTGTCAAAGAACTCCACAAATCAGATGTCAACGATATTCTACTAGGACAAGAATGCACCATATTCTTAACTTTTGTTTTCTCCCTTTGATGCATTTTAAGACATTCAGCTTTAGCTGTGTTTCTAGAAATTAATTCTACATCAGAATACAAATATTGTAGCATTGCTCTCAATCCTTTATACTCAACAAATTGGAATGGCAAATCATGCATAATAATACAAGAAGCTACCAACTCACGCCATTTTTCTGAATTAAACTTGGAAGACTCAAGAGATGCAGTTGAATAACGAGAAATAAGCATTTGACCAACGTCACGTGTATCTCTTTTCTTACATACTTTAATATGACGCTTCATATTACCTGTTCCATACTTACTTGAAGCAAGATATGTTTGACCACATTTAATACAAGTACTTCGAAGCTTTCCATCTGACCCCAAAGGAAGTATGTTGAAGAATTTCCACACATTTGATGTCAATCTTTTCTTCAGCAGCGGTTGTGAAGAGTATGTTTGAGTTCCAGCACTCTGTTCAATCTCAATATCAATATTATCATCACTTTCCAAGTCTACTAGCATCTGATCTTTATATTCTACTTCAAGATTTTTGCTCGACCCCTCCATATGTGCATTAATCATCCTAAAAAACAAAAAAAAAACAAAAAACTTAACAAAAAACATAGCAAAAAACTTAACAAACTACAATACCACTACAATTAAGTCTGACAAACAATTTTGAAAAAGAAAATGCAAATCTTAAACGACAGCGTGCTGAGATTTCTTGCTCTGTTTCCATTACTTTATTATCATTTTTGTTGTTTCCTAGCTTTTTCTCTGAACCCAACAACGAATAATCATTGAGTATAATCACCACTTTTTTGGTTCCACTTCTCAGGAAAACAATTACAAAGAGCCTCTGGCTTTTCTTTTATATTAGAAAGAGAGAGAGAACTCAACTAGGTTGTGTTGTGAAGAATCCATGGATATGCAGAGAATTCGGAGGAGTTTTTTTGTTCTGATTTTACTAGTTTTTACTGGTTGTTCAGTAGTGAAAGTTGGGGATATTGTGCACGACGATGAGAAAACTCCCAAGAAGCCCAGTTGTGAGAACGACTTCATTTTGGTACATACAAAATTTTGCCTTTTTTCACTTGCCCTTTTCTTGTTTTTGTGTTTTGAGTACTGGCTACTGGGTCTTGCTCAAATTTCACTCTTTTATTTAATTTTTTTAAATTTGCTCTGGGTTTTCGTTTGATTATTATTTACTTGCAGAAGAAACTGATGGTGTTGATAGTTGCATAAAAAATCATTTAGAAATCGAAAAGAAAAGAAAAAAGATAGGAAATCGACAAGTACCTGTTGAAAGAGAGAAGAGAGCAAAACGAGGTAGGCCTCTCTTTGAGAGTGGTGGAGAGGCGGCGGCTGGAAAGAATGGTTGCTGCCTGCTGGTCGAAGGAGAATCGGAGAGGGAGAGGCTGCGGGCCTGTGGCTACTTTCAGAAGAAAAAAAGGGTTTTGATTTAGGGTTATGCTGTTGCCTGTTGTGTCATTTAGAAATCGAAAAGAAAAGAAAAAGGAAATCGACAATTACCTGTTGAAAGAGAGAAGAGAGCAAAACGAGGTAGGCCTCTCTTTGAGAGTGGTGGAGAGGCGGCGGCTGGAAAGAATGGCTGTTGGTCAAAGGAGAATCGAAGAGGGAGAGGCTACGGCCTGCGGCTACTTCCAGAAGAAAAGATCGATTTTTGATTTAGGGTTATGCAGCTTATGCTGTACTGTTGTGTCTTTATTTGTTTTCTCATATACTCGTATTGTGAAAAGTGAAAACTGTGATCTGTCATACACTCATACTCATATAATAATATGTAATAAAAAATATTTAAATAAATATAAACGGGTTGATTTAGGGTCAGTTTAGGGTCAAGCGGGTTGACCTGAACCCAACCTGTTTTTGGATGGGTCAATTTCGGGTTGACACTAAACTGACTCGGGGTTAATTTTTTTGACACTAACCCTCAAAAAATCGTGTCGAGTTTGTGTCGTGTCGTCGTGTCGTAACCCATATTGCCGCCCCTACAAATAACCCAATAGAGAAGTTATATGATCAAAACAAACTTTATCAAGATAATCTCTAAGAAAATAAATCAATTCACAATAATTCTACAAGTTTATCTTAATCTATTTCATCCAAAATTAAATCAACCAACAAATAGACATGAATTATTTAATTCTTCCAAATTTTAAACCAATCTAATAAATTTGACATAAGTCACCAATTATTGGAAAAGCACGCCATGTCGTTACAGGATTTTGTGAGCTAGCAAAGGGGACCAAAATGGACCTATAAAGTTCAAGCTCATGATAATTATGAAACCCATTATCCCAGATATACATTTCACAATTATCAACTCCAACGCTACTCCACTAAAAGCTTGGAGCTGCACTCTCAAACTTTATAGAATTACGAAGCTCGTATAGCTAAGTCTCCATGACATATCATAGTGTATCGTATCCCTATATGAAAATCCATAATCGGCTTAAGGACAAGTTTTGTCTTACCTTCCCAATTATTTTTATCTTACGTTCCATTATCTCACCATCAGAAAACTTACTATCCAAAGATAGTATACCATCGGTTACACCTATGTATCCAAATGGTTGAACGCTCCAGTTTTCCAATTATAAGACAACGCATATAAGAGGATATCATTACTCCTAAAGAGGAGCTATGGATTCCATATCTATGAATAACAAGTCTACGTTATCAAGAGTCATGCCTCCAACGTACCACTATTGAGATGTGGGTGTCACCCTTTGGCACATCAAAAGACACAAGTCGAGACAACGGGCCCACTATTCGTCTCAAGATTAGGATACAATAAAAATGATTGTCTAAAGTGAATCGATTTGTCGAGACAGAATTATTAATCCAAATCAATTCACTTTATGTCCCGATCCAACACATCATCACCTATGACAACGTGCCAATGTTTCTATTCATGGAGTCCAACTCTGATGGTCAAGATAAACCATCTCCTAAAAGGAAAATAGACAACTAAACAATCTTTACATGAATAAAGTGCCCAACTTTATTCCCTCGATTGTGGATCATATGTTTTAGACCGTCATCTTAAAAATCGTGTCTTCTGCATAATCAGTCCATCATATGCCCAATTCTTAAGGTTTAGACTAACAGTCTCAGACTACTATTTGCTTAACATACATTCAACAAATATGAACGTAAAGAGGACAAGATTTGGTATATATAAATGAATAAATTCTTTATTGATAAAAAATGTCTCCAAAAACATATTACATTTTTACTCCTTAGGGCATACAAGTCTAACAATCTCCCACTTGCACTAAGTGACTAAATACAACAAATTTTGCATCCCCATAGCTTCTGCATGCCTCTCGAAGACTCTCCCAGTAAGTGTCTTTGTAAATAAATCAGCTAAATTGTCCTCTATCGCGATCTTGCACACCGTGACATGCCCACCCTCAACGAAGTCCTTTATCACATGATACTTTCAATCAATATGCTTACTCTTCTTGTGAAATCTTGGTTCCTTAGCATTAGCTACCACCACACTGTTATCATAGTACAGTGATACCGTTTTATCCATACCAGGAACTACCTCAAGATCCCCAAGGAACTTGTGGAGCCACACTGCTTCTTTCGAAGCATCACTAGCCGCCACATACTCAGCCTCCATCGTTGAATCCGAAGTGCAATCTTGCTTTGCACTTCTCCAACCGATGGCCCCGCCATCCAAAGTAAACACAAACCCTGAAGTCGATTTCCTAGAATCTAGACAGGATTGAAAATCTGAGTCAGTGTATCCTAGAGGAGTCAAGTCCTCACCCGAATACACAAGCATATACCCTCGAGTCCTTCTCAGGTACTTGAAAATGTGCTTTACTGCAACCCAATGGTTCGGTCCTAGATCCACCTGAAATCGACTTACAATCCCAACCGCATAGCTAATATCCGATCATGTGCAAAGCATGGCATACATGAGACTATCCACTGTCGAAGCATAAGGCACCTTCTTCATGTATTCTCTTTCTTCATAAGACTTTGGAGAGTCTTTCTTAGAAAGAGTAATTCTAGACCTAGATGGTTACCCACCTTTCTTGGAATCCTGCAATGCAAACCTTTTGAGAATTTTATCTATGTAGCCGGCCTGAGACAAAACTATCATTTTGTTCTTCCTATACCAAAAGATCTGGATACTGAGGATAAAATTAGCCTCACCCAAGTCCTTCATGTCTAACTACTTGGTCAACCATAATTTGACCGATGACAACGCCCCAACGTCATTGCCAATTAGCAGAATGTCATCTACATAGAGCAGTAGAAAAACCACCTTCCCATTCTTAATGTGTTTGTAAACACATGGTTCATCCACATTTTGTGAGAACCCATAAGTCTTGATCACTTGATCAAATCTTATGTTCCAAGAACGAGAAGCCTACTTAAGTCCATAAATTGACTTTAGTAGCTTACAAACCTTACCCTCTTTACCCGCGACCTTGAACCCGTCTGGTTGTTCCATATAAATGGACTCATCAAGATAGCCATTTAGAAAAGCTGTCTTGACATCCATCTGCCAAATCTCGTAGTCGAGAGCGGCAGCTATGGACAAGAGAATCCAGACGGACTTAAGCATGGCTACAGGCAAAAAGGTTTCCTTATAATCGATTCCTTCCTTTTCTGTATAACCCTTAGCTACCAGTCTAGCCTTAAAGGTTTCGACCTTTCCATCCACTCCTCTTTTCCTCTTGTAGATCCACTTACACCCTATGGGTTTTACCCCTTCAGGAAGATCCACAAGCTCCCATACCCGATTAGTCTCTATAGACTTCATCTCTATGTTCATGGCCTCTGTCTAGAGTCTTGAATCAACATCCTCCATAGCTTCTGCGTAAGTATAAGGATCCCTGTCATGTTCATCCGGTTAAGCCAAGAAGACCTCCCCATTGAACATATACCTCTCAGGTTGACGCCCGATCCTCCCACTACGCGGAAGCCCCTGAGGTTGTTGTTCAGGTTTGTTTGGTTTTTCTACACCGATCGGAATGGTTTCATTCGAAACCTCCAGAGTGAACGGATCACCCCTTAACTCCTCAAGCACAACTTTGCTTCGAGGTTTAAAGTCGTCCATGTAACTCTCCTCAAGGAAAATCGCATTAGTTGAAACCACGACTTTATTTTCTTTTGGGTTATAAAAATAACCCCCTTTAGTCCCTTTTGGATATCCTACAAATACGCAGACTTTTAAATGTGCTTCCAACTTATTCGAATCTTTAAACAGGACATGAGCTGGACATCCCCATATACGAATATGGTTTAAGGATGCCTTTCTACTCGTGAGGAGTTTTAGGGACCGATTTTGAAGGCACATTGTTCAAAAGATAACATGCGGTTTGTAGTGCATATCCCCAAAAGGATAAAGGCAATGATGAATAACTCATCATGGACCTAATCATGTCCAACAAAGTCTTATTCCTTCTCTCCGCTACGCCATTCTACTGCGGAGTGCCCGGTGCAGTCAAATGGGATAAAATCCCATTCTCTAACAAGTGTTCCAAGCACTCATTAGAAAGGTATTACCCACCTCAATCTGATCGAAGTGCCTTTATGGGTTTACCCAATTGCTTTTCCACTTCAGCCAGAAACTCCCTGAACTTGTCAAAAGTTTCGCTTTTGTGGTGCATCAGGTACACATACCCATATCTTGAGTAATCCTCAATAAAAGTGACGAAGTACTCATACCCTCCTCGTGCCCGGATGTTCATCGGTCCGCAAACATCACTATGCACAAGTTCTAGGACCCCTTCGGCCCTATTGCCCTTAGACCTGTATGGTCTTTTGGTCATTTTACCCTCCAAACAAGATTCACATTGAGGTATAGATTCCACCTTTAAGTGACTTAAAGGTCCATCCCTTACCAACCTTTGAATCCTATTCAGGTTAATATGACCAAGGCGTAAATGCCAAAGATAAGTCTTATTAGAGTGAGAAGTTTTAAGTCTTTTAGAGTCATTATCATTTATCTCAGCATTAAGCAATAAGTCCATCTTAGGTTTGATAAAATATAGATTATCTTGCATCCATCCAGAACAGATAAAAGATTTGTTTTTACGAATCGCCACTTTTGCATTAAAAGATACCACGTAGGAGTCTTTAAATAAACAAGATATAGAAATTAAATTCCTTTTAAATTTAGGAACATAAAAACAATCTTGCAAAATTAAATTCCTATAATTTCAAAGTAAAGATTGACGTCTCCCACTACTTCCACTGAGACCAAGGATCCATCGTCCATCCGAAGCGTGAAGTCCTCATGAAGCAAACTTCTCATTTCTTTGAACCCCTGTAGAGAAATACAAACATGATTAGTTGCACTGGAATCTATGACCCAGATGTCACTGGATTCCTCAACCAAACAAGTTTCTAAATATAGAAGATCACACCTACCTCCTTTGGAAAGGAAGTCCTTGCAATGCTTCTTGATATGCCTGACCTTTCCACAGAAGAAGCACTTAAGCTTCTTTGGGTTCTTCTTCTTCTTCTTCTTGCTCTTGGTAGCAGCATGAATAGAAGACTTCCCGTTCTTGGCCCGTTGCTTCTTTCCATTCCCTGAGTTAGGATTGGAACCAGAAGCAGCTACCATGTTGGCCTCACCACCAGCAGGAGACTCCCTGATCAGCAGTTTGAACTCCCGTAACTGTTTCATCGGCTCTATTAAGGTCATATCCTGTCTATTGCTTAAATTAAAAGTAGCTCTAAACGGAATAAATTCCTTAGATAGAATCTCAAAGACCATAGTCATCTGAGTTTCAGCATCGATGTCAGCTCCATTGGTTTGAGCCTCAGCGAGGTAACCCATGACCAACATCATGTGCTCCTTTACAGATGTCCCTGGTCTCTGTCTACAGTTTAAGAGTTTCCAAAGCGCCCCTTGCCACTTTGTTATGGCCTGGCCTCCAAATATATCCTCAAGATTATCCAAGATCTGCTTCACAGTCTCATAATCTTGATGTTGAGCCTGCAGCACGTTGTTCATGCTGGCCATAACATAGCAGCGGGCCTGATCATTAGCATCTTTCCAGCGATCGTATGCTTGGAATTGCTCATTACTTGAGTCTCCCATAGGCTAGGGAGGACAAGGGGTTGTCAGGACATATTTCAGTTTCTCAAAGGACAAGACAATATCCAGGTTCTGTTTCCAATTGTTATAATTCTCACCGGTTAATTGGTTTTTGTCAAGTATCGATGATAAAGCATTTTTAGATATTTTCAATCTACAATAAAGAATCATATACCAAACATAAGCAAACATATAATAATAATTTAGTAAGATAACACAATCATGTAAAATCATACAAATGTGTTTATGTGTCAAAACCTTGAAAATATCACAACCTTATAACGATAATTCCCAACTTAGAATTCAACAAGCTCCTAGGGAAGTCATGCCAAATTCAATCAGGAACACGGATCCCCCCTGATTAATATATGCCATCAAGGACCCGTATGATCCAACATATATTAATAATCGTTTCTTTGGCCATTAATTTTATTAACAGAGCTCCTAGGGGAGGTTAATAATAAAATTAACATGAGTGTATAACCATCGTTTCAATATTTTATCCATGATTTATAATCACCACCTAGGGGTGTGCAACCATAAATCATACTAAAATATCTTATCATTTCAGAGATCTAATCTGGTACATGATAGAAATCCCTTCCTAGGGGTCGGGACCACCATGTTCTGCCTATGGACCAACAATAGAGGCCTTAGGTCCTCTCTTCGAAAACCTTCTCCCACTCAATCTTTTGCAATCAAGGTTTTATTTTAAGAGTATGCATGAACAATTTTAATATGAGCGACACTCCCTATTCTATATGACATGCTATCAATATACATGGTAAATCATATTATAATGCAGACAAGCAAAGCAATAAACCAAAGCTACAATGCAAAATAATAATAACCGTAATATTATGGTTCCACCCTAGAGAATAGAAAAATAAGATTACAAGAGAATAATCGAGACATTTATCGATTCTTCATCCTTGAATCCTCAAGCTGTATCCTTCTTCATGTAATATCCATCTTCAAGTCTTCAATCCCGTATGAATCGAATACTTTATATTTTTGGTCATATCCAAATTTAATGTTTTTCAGAATTGTCCCAAAAATAAAATTAAAACTACATCGCAAAAACTACACCTTTTTTGGAAATTTTTCAGCTCTCGGTCGATAGGCCGATCGGCCTACCGGTCTTGCTTCTTCGGCGCCGGTCTTGCTTCTTTGGCCTACCGATATGATAGATTGGCTTGTCGATCTGATAGATTGGCCTATCGATCCATGAAGGTTCGACCTTGCCGAACTAGAAGTTTGGCTTGTCGGGCAGAGCCAGCCTATTTCTACCCTACTATCGACCTGCCGAACCACACGTCCAGCCTGCCGATCTGTGACCATCGGCCTACCGAACTGTGATGTCCGGCATGCCGACCGAGTAGAAATCCCATTCCAGAAAATACAATTTTAATGCAATGCAGCAATTCAAAAACATAAAATTAGAGACTCAGGAAACACCTAAGGGCGCCATCATCATTCTTCTAGATCTGTCTTCTCCAGGTAATTATTTAATTACAAAATTTTTACAAAATTAAAATAAATAATTATTCCTAGACGGAGATGATAGTCTGCCATCTAATTGAAAAACCTAGATACACATTCTAACCTCTGAGGAACCATAACCGGTATCAATTAATTAATTAATTAATAATTAAACAATGATTTAATCAACCATAATTAATTAATAAACATTCACCATATAATCCATGACAACATATATAATTTATAGAAACCTAGAGTGTCATCTCTCTATAAAATTCAATTCAAGCATAAGAGAGATTAAGATCACAAGATTTATGCATATAACATGATCACAAACTTGTAAATTTATATAAAAACCATGTCTCTGATACCAATTGTTGAAAAAACACTGCACAGCGGAATTTTAAAAACTTTATATATCAAAGTAATTTCTAAAACATAAGTTTAACATGCTATATGTATAAATTAGATAGATCTTACTAACCTTTGTGTGCCGAAGAGGCTCCGCAACTTGTGTAGAGAAGTAACGTTCCAGAAGAGCCTGAACCAACTGGTCTTCTTTGCTATTCTCTATCCACAACCGGAGTGAGTGTGGGCTCACATGTACAACTCTTCCACCAGTGATTCTCCTTCCAACCAATAGAGAGAACCCAAAGCTAGTGTTCGTGATTTGTGAACAAAAGCTCTCAAGGAGTTTTCAGATGCTCACTAGAAGAGTATTGCTCTTAATCTCTCAATTGATCTGAGTAAATCACGGGACTCACTCCCTTTATATAGCTATTGGTCCTAGGGTCAGTCCTTATCAGATTAGGTCTCATAAACTCGAAACAGAATCAAGTTCAGATCAATATCTGATAAGATCCACGTAAAAATACGTAATCTTATCACTCGCTGATCGGCAGGGCAAACAGCCTGATGATAGGCCTCATAGGCCCCATCAGCAGGCCGAACACGTCATTCGGCAGGCCAAACTCCCGCGTAAATATCTCCACAAATCTTTTATTTTTCACCCGAGATTCTATAGTATAAAGTCTCAGTTTTGATTCAAATAACCCAATAGAGAAGTTATCTGATCAAAACAAACTTTATCAAGATAATCTCTAAGAAAATAAATCAATTCACAATAATTCTACAAGTTTATCTTGATCTAATTCATCCAAAATTGAATCAACCGACAAACAGACATGAATTATTTAATTCTTCCAAATTTTAAACCAATCTGATAAATCCGACATAAGTCACCAATTATTGGAAAAGCTGTTAGACATGTATGCCCTAAGGAGTAAAAATGTAATACGTTTTTGGAGACATTTTTATCAATAAAGAATTTATTCATTTATATATACCAAATCTTGTCCTCTTTATGTTCATATTTGTAGAATGTATGATAAGCAAACAGTAGTCTGAGATTGTCAGTCTAAACCTTAAGAATTGGGCATATGATGGACTGATTATGTGGAAGACACGATTCTTAAGGTGACGGTCTAAAACATATGATCCTCAATCGAGGGAATAAAGTTGGGCACTTTATTCATGTAAAGATTGTTATGTTGTCTATATCCCTTATGGGAGATGGTTTGTCTTGACCATCGAAGTTGGACTCCGTGAATAGAAACATTGGCACGTTGTCATAGGTGACGATGTGTTGGATCGGGACATAAAGTGAATTGATTTGGATTAATAATTCTGTCTTGGCAAATCGATTCACTTTAGACAGTCATTTGTATTGTATTTTAATCCTGAGATGAATAGTGGGCTTGTTATCTTGACTTGTGTCTTTTGATGTACCAAAGGGTGACACCCACATCTCAATAGTGGTATGCATGCCGGTACGTTGGAGGCATGACTCTTGATAGCGTAGACTTGCTATTCATAGATATGGAATCCATAGCTCCTCTTTAGGAGTAATGATATCCTCTTATATGCGTTGTTATGTAATTGAAAAACTAGAGCACTCAACCATTTGGATACATAGGTGTAACCGAATGGTCTACTATCTTTGGATGGTAAGTTTTCTAATGGTGAGACAATGGAACGTAAGATAAAAATAATCAGGAAGGTAAGACAGAACTTGTCCTTAAGCCGATTATGGATGATCATATTGGGATATGATACACTATGATATGTCATGGAGACTTAGCTACACAAGCTTCGTAATTCTATAAAGTTTGAGAGTGCAGCTCCAAGCTTTTAGTGGAGTAGCGTTGGAGTTGATAATTGTGAAATGTATATCTAGGATATTGGGTTTCATAATTATCATGAGCTTGAACTTTATAGGTCCATTTTGGTCCCCTTTGCTAGCTCACAAAATCCTGTGACGATACGGCGTGCTTTTCCAATAATTGGTGACTTATGTTAGATTTATCAGATTGGTTTAAAATTTGGAAGAATTAAATAATTCATGTCTGTTTGTCGATTGAATTAATTTTGTAAGAAATTAGTTCAAGATAAACTTGTTGAATTATTGCGATCAGATAATTCTTGTCTGTTTATGGGTTGTTTTAATTTTGGACAAATTAGATCAAGATTAAATTGTAGAATTATTATGAATTGATTTATTTTCTTTGAGATTATCTTGATAAAGTTTGTTTTGATCATATAACTTCTCTATTGGGTTATTTGAATCAAAACTGAGACTTTATCCTATAGAATCTTGGATGGAAAATAAAAGATTCGCAGAGATTTTTTCTCGAGAGTTCGGCCTGTCGGATGACGTGTTCAGCCTGCCGATGGGGCCTGTTCGACCTGCCGATCAACAAGTGATAAGATTTCACGTTTTCACATGGATCTTATCTGATATTGATCCGAACTTGATTCTGTTTTGAGTTTTTGAGACCTAATCTGATAAGGACTGACCCCTGGACCAATAGATATAAAAAGGGAGTGAGTCTCATGATTTACTCAGATCAATTGAGAGATTAAGAGTGATATTCTTCTAGTGAGCATCTGAAAACTCCCTGAGAGCTTTTGTTCACAAATCACAAACACTAGCTTTGGGTTCTCTCTATTGGTTGGAAGGAGAGTCACCGGTGGAAGAGTTGTACTTGTGAGCCCACACTCACTCCAGTTGTGGATAGAGAATAGCAAAGAAGACCAGTTAGTTGAGGCTCTTCTAGAACGTTACTTCTCTACACAGGTTACGGAGGTTCTTCGGCACACAGAGATTAGTAAGATCTGTCTAATTTATACATATAACATGTCAAACTTGTGTTTTGGAAATTACTCTTATATAAAATTTTTTTCAAATTCTGTTGCGCACCGCGTTCCCAATAATTGGTATCAGAACCATGGTTTTTACATAAATTTACAAGTTTGTGATCATGATATATGCATAAATTTTGTGATCTTTATCTCTCCTATGCTTGAATTGAATTTTATAGAGAGATGGCACTCTAGGTTTCTATATAATATATATGTTGTCATGGATTATGTGGTGAATGTTTATTAATTAATTATGGTTGATTAAATCATTGTTTAATTATTTATTAATTAATTAATTCATACCGGTTATGGCTCCTTAGAGGTTAGAATATGTATCTAAGTTTTTCTTGTAAATAGATGACAAACTATCATCTCCGTCTAGGAATTGTTATTTAATTTTAAATTTGTAAGAATTTTGTAATTAAATGATTATTCGGAGAAGACAGAACAAGAAGTCGGATCTTAAAGAATAATGATGGCACCCCTAGGTATTTCCTGAGTCTCTAATTTTATGTTTTTCGAATTGTTAAAAATAAAATTGATGAATTGCATTAAAATTGTATTTGCTGGAATGAAAGATTACAGCTCAGTCGGCATGCCAGATGTCGCAGTTTGGTAGGCCGATGGTCACAGATCAGTAGGTCGGACGTGTGGTCCGGCAGGCCGACAGTGGGGCAGAAATTGACTGGCTCTGCCGGCAGGCCGAACCCTCATGGGTCGGTAGGCCGATGAAGCATGACCGGCAGGCCAATCACCCAGATCGGCCTACCGACCGAGAGCTGCCAAGTGTTTAGAAAAGGTGCAATTTTTTGGTACAGTTTTAATTTTATTTTTGGGATGATTCTGAGAAACATTAAATTTGGATATGACCGGAAATATAAACTATTTGATTCATACGAGATTGAAGACTTGAAGATGGGTATTACATGAAGAAGGATACAGCTTGAGGATTCAAGGATGAAGAATCGATAAATGTCTCGATCATTCTCTTGTAATCTTAGTTTTCTAATCTCTAGGGTGGAACCATAATATTACGGTTATTATTATTTTGCTTGTAGCTTTGCTTGATTGCTTTGCTTGTCTGCATTATAATATAATTTACCATGTATATTGATGACATGTCATATAGAATAGGGAGTGACGCTCATATTAAAATTGTTCATGCATAATTTTAAAATAAAACCTTGATTTCAAAAGATTGAGTGGGAGAAGGTTTTTGAAGAGAGGACCTAAGGCCTCCATCGTTAGTCTATAGGAAGAACATGGTGGTTCCGACCCCTAGGAAGGGATTTCTATCATGTACCAGATTGGATCTCTGAAAGGATAAGGTATTTTAGTATGATTTATGGTAGCACACCCCTAGGTGGTGATTATAAATCATGGATAAAATATTAAAATGGTGGTTATACACTCACGTTAATTTTATTATTAACCTCCCCTCCCCTAAGAGCTCTGTTAATAAAATTAATAGCCAAAGAAACGATTATTAGTATATGCTGGATCATATGGGTCCTAGATGGCATATATTAATCAGAAGGGGATCCATGTTCCTGATTGAATTTGGCATGACTCCCCTAGGAGCTTGTTGAATTTTGAATTGGGAATTATCGTTGTAAGGTTGTGATATTTTCAAGGTTTTGACACATAAACACATTTGTATGATTTTACATGATTGTGTTATCTTACTAAATTATTATAAATGTTTACTTATATTTGGTATATGATTCTTTATTGTAGATTGAAAATGTTTAAAAACGCTTTATCATCGATACTTGACAAAAACCAATTAACGGGTGAGAATTATAACGATTGGAAACGGAACCTAGACATCGTCCTATCCTTTGAGAAACTGAAATATGTACTGACAACCCCTTGTCCTCCCGAGCCTACGAGAGACTCAAGTAATGAGCAATTCCAAGCATACAATCGCTGGAAAGATGCTAATGATCAGGCCTGCTGCTACGTTATGGCTAGCATGAACAACGTGTTGCAGGCTCAACATCAGGATTATGAGACTGCGAAGTAGATCTTGGATAATCTTGAGGACATGTTTGGAGGCCAGGCCATAACAAACCGGCAAGGGGCACTTCAAAAACTCTTAAACTGTAGACAGAGACCGGGAACATCTGTAAAGGAGCACATGATGTTGGTCATGGGTTACCTCACTGAGGCTCAAACCAATGGAGCCGACATCGATGCTGAAACTCAGATGACTATGGTCTTTGAGACTCTGTCTAACGAATTTATTCCATTTAGAGCTACTTTTAATTTAAGCAATAGACGGGATATGACCTTAATAGAACTGATGAAACAGTTACAAGAGTTCAAACTGCTGATCAGGGAGTCTCCTGTTGGTGGTGAGGCCAACATGGTAGTTGCTTCTGGTTCCAATCCTAACTCAGGGAATGGAAAGAAGCAACAGGCCAAGAATGGGAAGTCTTCTATTCCTGCTGCTACCAAGAGCAAGAAAAAAAAGAAGAAGAACCCAAAGAAGCTTAAGTGCTTCTTCTGTGGTAAGGTCGAGCATATAAAGAAGCATTGTAAGGACTTCCTTTCCAAGGGAGGTAGGTGTGATCTTCTATATTTAGAAACTTGTTTGGTTGAGGAATCCAATGACATCTGGGTCATAGATTCCGGTGCAACCAATCATGTTTGTGTTTCTCTACAGGGATTCAAAGAAACGAGAAGTCTGCTACGTGAAGACTTAACGCTTCGGATGGGCGATGTATCCTTGGTCTCAGCGGAAGCAGTAGGAGATGTCCATCTTTACTTTGATAATTATAGAAATTTAATTTTTTGAGATTGTTTTTATGTTCCTAAATTTAAAAGGAATTTAATTTCTGTATCTTCTTTATTTAAAGACTCCTACATGGTATCTTTTAATGAAAAAGTGGTGATTCGTAAAAATAAATCTTTTATCTGTTCTGGATGGAAGCAAAATAATCTATATTTTATCAAACCTAAGATGGACTTATTGCTTAATGCTGAGATAAATGATAATGACTCAAAAAGACTTAAAACTTCTCACTCTAATAAGACTTATCTTTGGTATTTGCGCCATGGCCATATTAACCTGAATAGGATTCAAAGGTTGGTAAGGGATGGACCTTTAAGCCACTTAAAGGTGAAATCTATGCCTCAATGTGAGTCTTGTTTGGAGGGTAAAATGACCAAAAGACCATACAAGTCTAAGGGCAATAGGGCCGAAGGGGTTCTAGAACTTGTGCATAGTGATGTTTGTGGACCGATGAACATCCAGGCACGAGGAGGGTATGAAATTGACGATTACTCAAGATATGGGTATGTGTACCTGATGCACCACAAAAGCAAAACTTATGATAAGTTCAGGGAGTTTGGGGCTGAAGTGGAAAAGCAATTAGGTAGACCCATAAAGGCACTTCGATCAGATTGAGGTGGGGAATACCTTTTTGATGAGTGCTTGGAACACTTGTTAGAGAATGGGATTTTATCCCATTTGACTGCGTCGGGCACTCCGTAGCAGAATGGAGAGAAGGAATAGGACTTTGTTGGACATGATTCCGTCTATGATGAGTTATTCATCATTGCCTTTATCCTTTTGGGGATATGCACTACAAACCGCATGTTATCTTTTGAACAATGTGCCTTTAAAATCGGTCCCTAAAACTCCTCACGAGTTGTGGACAAGACAAAAGACATCCTTAAACCATATTCGCATATGGGGATGTCCAGCTCATGTCCTGTTTAAGGATCCGAATAAGTTGGAAGCACGTTCGGAAGTTTGCATGTTTGTAGGATATCCAAAAGGGACTAAAGGGGGTTATTTTTATAACCGAAAAGAAAATAAAGTCGTGGTTTCAACTAATGCGATTTTCCTTGAGGAGAGTTACATGGACGACTTTAAACCTCGAAGCAAAGTGGTGTTTAAGGAGTTAAGGGGTGATTCGTTTACTCCGGAGGTTCCGAACGAAACCATTCTGATCGGTGTAGAAAAACCAAACAAACCTGAACAACAACCTCAAGGGCTTCGGCGTAGTGGGAGGATCGGGCGTCAACCTGAGAGGTATATGTTCAATGGGGAGGTCTTTTTGGCTGAACCAGATGAACATGATAGGGATCCTTATACTTACGCAGAAGCTATGAAGGATGTTGATTCAAGACTCTGGACAGAGGCCATGAACATAGAGATGAAGTCTATGGAGACTAATCAGGTCTGGGAGCTTGTGGATCTTCCAACAGGGGTAAAACCCATAGGGTGTAAGTGGATCTACAAGAGGAAAAGAGGAGTGGATGGAAAGGTCGAAACCTTTAAGGCTAGACTGGTAGCTAAGGGTTATACGCAAAAGGAAGGAATCGATTATGAGGAAACCTTTTCGGCTGTAGCCATGCTTAAGTCCATCCGGATTCTCTTGTCCATAACTGCCACTCTCGACTACGAGATTTGGCAGATGGATGTCAAGACGGCTTTTCTGAATGGCTATCTTGATGAGTCTATCTATATGAAACAACCAGACGGGTTCAAGGTCACGGGTCAAGAGGGTAAGGTTTGTAAGCTACTAAAGTCAATTTATGGACTTAAGCATGCTTCTCGTTCCTGGAACATAAGATTTGATCAAGTGATCAAGACTTATGGGTTCTCAAAAAACGTGGATGAACCATGTGTTTACAAACACATTAAGGATGGGAAGGTGGTTTTTCTACTGCTCTATGTAGATGACATTCTGCTAATTGGTAATGACGTTGGGGCGTTGTCATCGGTCAAATTATGGTTGACCAAGCAGTTTGACATGGACTTAGGTGAGGCTAATTTTGTTTTCGGTATCCAAATCTTTCGGGATAGGAAAAACAAAATGATAGCTTTGTCACAGGCTGGCTACATAGATAAAATTCTGAGGAGGTTTGCAATGCAGGATTCCAAGAAAGGTGGGCAACCATCTAGGTCTGGAATTACTCTTTCTAAGAAAGACTCTCCAAAGTCTTATGAAGAAAGAGAATACATGAAGAATGTGCCTTATGCTTCGGTAGTGGGTAGTCTCATGTATGCCATGCTTTGCACACGACCGGATATTAGCTATGCGGTCGGGATTGTAAGTCGATTTCAGGCGGATCCAAGACCGAACCATTGGGTTACGGTAAAGCATATTTTCGCGTACCTGAGAAGGACTCGAGGGTATATGCTTGTGTATTCGGGTGAGGATTTAACTCCTCTAGGATACACTGATTTAGATTTTCAATCCTGTCTGGATTCTAGGAAATCGACTTTGGGGTTTGTGTTTACTCTGGGAGGTGGTGCCATCAGTTGGAGAAGTGCGAAGCAAGATTGCACTTTGGATTCAACGATGGAGGCCGAGTATGTGGCGGCTAGTGATGCTTCGAAAGAAGCAGTGTGGCTCTGCAAGTTCCTTGGGGATCTTGAGGTAGTTCCTGGTATGGATAAAGCGGTATCATTGTACTGTGATAACAGTGCGGTGGTAGCTAATGCTAAGGAACTAAGATTTCACAAGAAGAGTAAGCATATTGATCGGAAGTATCATGTGATAAAGGACTTCATTGAGGGCGGGCATGTCACGGTGTGCAAGATCACGTCAGAGGACAATTTAACTGATTCATTTACGAAGACACTTATTGGGAGAGTCTTCGAGAGGCATGTGGAAGCTATGGGGATGGAAAATTTGTTGTATTTACTCACTTAGTGCAAGTGGGAGATTGTTAGACATGTATGCCCTAAGGAGTAAAAATGTAATACATTTTTGGAGATGTTTTTATCAATAAAGAATTTATTCATTTATATATATCAAATCTTGTCCTCTTTACGTTCATATTTGTTGAAAGTATGATAAGCAAACAGTAGTCTGAGACTATCAATCTAAACCTTAAGAATTGGGCATATGATGGACTGATTATGCAGAAGACACGATTCTTAAGGTGACAGTCTAAAGCATATGATCCGCAATCGAGGAAATAAAGTTGGGCACTTTATTCATGTAAAGATTGTTATGTTGTCTATATCCCTTATGGGAGATGGTTTGTCTTGACTATTGGAGTTGGACTCCGTGAATAGAAACATTGGCACGTTGTCATAGGTGACGATGTGTTGGATCGGGACATAAAGTAAATTGATTTGGATTAATAATTTTGTCTTGGAAAATTGATTCACTTTATTTGATCTTAATCCTGAGATGAATAGTGGGTTCGTTATCTCGACTTGTGTCTTTTGATGTACCAAAGGGTGACACCCACATCTCAATAGTGGTATGCATGTCGGTACGTTGGAGGCATGACTCTTGATAGCGTAGACTTGTTATTCATAGATATGGAATCCATAGCTCCTCTTTAGGAGTAATGATATCCTCTTATATGCGTTGTCCTGTAATTGAAAAACTAGAGCGCTCAACCATTTGGATACATAGGTGTAACCGAATGGTATACTATCTATGGATGGTAAGTTTTCTAATGGTGAGACAATGGAACGTAAGATAAAAATAATCAAGAAGGTAAGACATAACTTGTCCTTAAGCCGATTATGGATGATCATATGGGGATACGATACACTATGATATGTCATGGAGACTTAGCTACACGAGCTTTGTAATTCTATAAAGTTCGAGAGTGCAGCTCCAAGCTTTTAGTGGAGAAGCGTTGGAGTTGATAATTGTGAAATGTATATCTGGGATATTGGGTTTCATAATTATCATGAGCTTGAACTTTATAGGTCCATTTTGGTCCCTTTTGCTAGCTCACTAAAAGCTTGGAGCTGCACTCTCGAACTTTATAGAATTACGAAGCTCGTATAGCTAAGTCTCCATGACATATCATAGTGTATCGTATCCCCATATGAAAATCCATAATCAGCTTAAGGACAAGTTTTGTCTTACCTTCCCAATTATTTTTATCTTACATTCCATTATCTCACTATCAGAAAACTTACTATCCAAAGATAGTATACCATTCGGTTACACCTATGTTTCCAAATGGTTAAGCGTTCCAGTTTTTCAATTACAGGACAACACATATAAGAGGATATCATTGCTCCTAAAGAGGAGCTATGGATTCCATATCTATGAATAACAAGTCTACGTTATCAAGAGTCATGCCTCCAACGTACCACTATTGAGATGTGGGTGTCACCCTTTAGCACATCAAAAGACACAAGTCGACACAACGGGCCCACTATTCATCTCAAGATTAGGATACAATACAAATGATTGTCTAAAGTGAATCGATTTGCCGAGATAGAATTATTAATCCAAATCAATTCACTTTATGTCCCGATCCAACACTTTGTCACCTATGACAACGTGCCAATGTTTCTATTCACGGAGTCCAACTCCGATGGTCAAGATAAACCATCTCCCAAAAGGGAAATAGACAACATAACAATCTTTACATGAATAAAGCGCACAACTTTATTCCCTCGATTGCGGATCATATGTTTTAGACCGTCACCTTAAAAATCGTGTCTTCCGCATAATCAGTCCATCATATGCCCAATTCTTAAGGTTTAGACTGACAGTCTCAGACTACTGTTTGCTTAACATACATTCAACAAATATGAACGTAAAGAGGACAAGATTTGGTATATATAAATGAATAAATTCTTTATTGATAAAAAATATCTCCAAAAATGTATTACATTTTCACTCCTTACGGCATACATGTCTAACAGAAAACATGAAAATATTTTTCATAAATATTTGTCATAAAACATTTCTCTGAATGTTTTTCATAACATAACATATAAATATTTCATAAAAAGGCATTCAAACAACATCAGAATGCATGACTCCATTTATGCTCAATTATTAACTTCAATTATGAGCATTTTATGAACATTCTTTTCTTACTTTAACTTTCTATCTTCATTCCTTAACTTTCCTTATCTTACTTTAGTGTTCGTACCAACTCATTAATCATGAGATCATAAACATGATGCTTCCCTTGTGGAAGACTTGAGACCATCAAACATTGAGGTCTTGTACCTCACATCTAGGAGGTCAAACTTTAACTTTAGTTTTTATTACCTCATAACGAAGAGGCTGGTATGACACTTTCTTTTTATCCTTACGTTACTTTCTTATTAACTTTAGTGAGCATTCCAAATGCAATCACATCATATGCAAACACACTTGCAATTTATAGCTTGTACTATAAAGCCTATTGCATAACAAATGTAACATATAACGCAATCATATTTTGCAAATCATAACTTTTATTCTGAAACTTATTGCATAACAAATGCATCATAAAACTTATAACTTAAACTTTTAAATATTATGCATTATCAAAATACAAAACATACTTTAAATACTTTGAAAATCATAACTTAAACTTTTAAAAAAAATGTTATGCATATCAATATGCAAATAAACCTTTAACATAACGGTTGCAAATTCATTGCAATTCTTTTTCTTGAACTTTAAAACTTTTTGCACAATAAATGCAAACATACTTTAAAAGAAACTTGCATAATAATTGCAAACTCATTTGCAAATTATATAAATAAGCATTTAAAAATCATTTATTTCATGCTGTAGGTGAGATTTGAAACTTACCCGAACTATGCTCTAGCGTTCTCTATTCCGTTCCTTTTCCTTGTATTAGTCGGCCTCTGTGCCCTGATCAGATGACAGCCGACTTATTAATTAACTTTCTTTATTATCAATCCACTTAATTGATAATAAAACATAAACATTAACCATTCTTTCCTTTTAACTTGACTAGTATACTTTCGTTTACCGTTGTCTTTACTTAACCTTATAAACCATCGGTTTACCTTTCCTTCACTTAGCTTTGTAACCCACTGGGGTTACTTTTCCTTTTAACCTCGTAACCCATCGGTTTACCTTTCGATTACTTAAACATCCCTTATTAAATCTATGGTCTCACATGGCGGTTACGTTACTTAACGTCTTACGAAACATTTTTTGTCTAATAACATTTTGCTAAATCGGAGTGTTTGACTCCGTTCTAGCCGTTTCCTTAATAATGACGATTTTACCCTTAACGGGTTTTTTGTCAATTTTTGTAACGTTATAAAACCCATTCTCACATAAAACAGTGTAACAATCACTGATCATGCATTTCATAAATTTTCATGAAAGCATCTAAAACAATTTATTTTAAAACGGTTCATACTGTAGACGAGATTCCTACTTACATAGACTCCAAGCTAAGCAGGTCCAGTTGTACCTCGCTGTATCTACAATATGCGAAGCATCCTCTGAAGTGCTCCTCGAGTGACCATGAATGGCTAAGAATGCTTCCTGGAGATCATACGTTACTGGAATTGTCATTCTGGACTCCATTACTACAGTTTGAATCGCCTCGATCTACGTACAGTTAGCACTAGATGATTTTCACCGGAGTGGAATTAGCTCGAACGAAGGTCACCATTGCATTCAAAGTGTCGAAACGAGTCGAGAGGTGGTCTCAGATCTTCGATCAGAGGTCCGGATCACAAAATCCCAATTTGGCCTTTGACCGGCCTTTGATCGGCATTGACCGGCCGTTGACCGGCGGTGATTGGCTCCGTTGGGAGCTGAGCTCGAGCCTACCCCCCCTAATTCAACCCTCCTGAGTCCAATGACAATGCCAATTTTACCCAATTCGGCCTCCATCTGCTCAATTCGAAGACAGAATTTTTGGCCAAAACCTGCGGCTCTGATCTCCTATCTCCGGCGGAGATACAGTGAAATTGAGCTGGGGGATTTGCTCCTTGACATCCTCTAAGCATTTCCCCTAAGATAGGGCTGCTCAACACCGCGTGGAACGACGGCTCCACCTCTTCACGACGGCGTTAGGCGGCGGGTCTTGGTTCTCCGGTGACTAGCCGTCATCTCGTGCAATTGAGGAGCCGAATTTGTTCCTCTTGATCCTCTGAAGGTGGCTGCCTCTTCAATTTGGCTCAACATGGCCTAAAACGGTGAACCCAAAGTCACCCACGGTGGCTCACAGTGGGCGTCCTCGATCTCTGGCGTGGGGCGGCGAAATGGTGCAATTAACCGAGGGGTCTTGCTCGTCATCGCCCTCTGATCCTTTTGGCATCGGCAGTGTGTCACACCGCCGCCAGAGACGACAGGTCTAGCGGTGGCTCCACGGCGGCGACAGGGCTACTCCGTCGAGGCTTTTCCAGCCAAAATCGAGCTGGAAAATTGGTACCATCTTGCTCCTCTCCTCATGCTGAGTCCATAGACACCAAGATCGCGTCGATTGGTGGTCGGACGGCGGAGAATTCAAGTCTGGAAAAATGGGTTTTACCGCCACTTTGGGCGGCGCGTAAGGCTTCCTCTGGCGGCGTTTTGGGCGGCATGACACCTCGTTGGACTCAGCTCATCGAGAGCTTTCCATTGGCATGAGAGGTATCAAAAATGGATGCCGGAATCTCGAATGAGATTTGAGGAGAGAGAGAAAAAATCTAGAGAGAGAAAGTAGAGAAAGAGAAAGCCGAATTTTTGTGATATTTTTCCTTTTTTTTTCTTCTTTTCTTTTTATACTTTTATAAAAGAAATTGTGGTCCACACAATTCAATTCTTATACTGTATTGCTCTAATACTGTATAATTTCCCATGTTATTATACAGTTTTTTCTTTAAACTGTACTTTTTATCTTAATATAATCCTTAACTTAATGCATTTTTAATCCATTAAAAATATCGGGTGTTACAAATACGGTGGTGATAGTTGTGGTTTGCCCAAGAAAGATAATAAGATATTTTTTGGACGAACTGATTTTGGTAAGGATAGTTTAAGTGCATTTATTTTTTTATTTAATTCTATATTCTAAATATTTTTCTTGAATGATTAATTTTACATTCAAATTACTTGTTTTCAAAACCTAGTCCTACTGAGCCTTTTGTTCACATTTTATTTGTTTTCAAACCTTTTTCCCTAGGCAGAATTCAGCTTAGGACCGACTAGGAGTCGAACAATCGGACTCGCGAGCAGTAGAAGAATCTTGAATAGGTTATTTGTATCATTTAATCAAGGCATGTATCATTTTAATTTCGTTTTTCTCATTAGACTATTGTTGTAGATTTAATTATTGTTGATACTATGTGTGTGTATAAGTTGTGGGCCCGGTGTACCCAACACGTATTTATTTTATTTTATTTGATTTTATTTTATTTTCCTCTTATCTGTTTTATTATTTCAATAATCGTTTAAAAAGTTTTAGATTTATCACATTTTTCATAAATAACTAAATTCTTTAATTTATAATTTTAATTAAAATTTAATTTAATTAACTTAATTAATCTGTCTCGTCATCCTTAGATTTCATTTCAGGGCATGATAGAAAGTTGCCAAAGTTATGAGCTAGAATAATATCAATAAATTATAATCATTATACCACAAATCTCACAACCTTTTTTCTTAATTAAAAACTCAGAAACGTAGTTACAAATGTACTTGTACGACACCGATGTCACGTTTTTTTTTTTTTAGTTTTTTCATAATTCTAATTTGTAAAACCATACTTGCCCAATTGATGACTTGAGAGCAGATACTCATTTTCGCACAAAATATGTCATTCAACGACATCAAAAGCTCCCCTCACAACCTAGTTCCAGTTTCAAGATCGAAAAGCTCTGATAAAAAACTTTACGTCACACCAAAACTACGGCACATCCCATTTTTTGGAGATGTACTTGGCACCCCAACTCCTAGACAACAAACACCGTAGGGGCAGATTGTCATTGGGCAGGAAAGGGTAAAAACCGTATTTCGGGAAAACCAAATATTATTATAAAACGTATTATAAAGGGGACAAGTGGACTCTGGCGGGCAGATTTTCACTGGGCAGGAAAGGGTAAAAACGTATTTTGGGGAACCGAATACGATAAATCTTTTTTATGCATAGAGGCAGGCGGGAAAACCAAAAAAGGGGCGGCCAAAAGTTGGAAAAGGGGCCGGAACGAATTTGGAAGTGAAAAAATACCCGGGATAATATTTTAAATTGGATTTTTGTTTTCTTGATAAATTTGGATGACTTGGGCGAGCGCTGGACAAAAAAAAAAAAAAAACCTGAAGAATATTGTTGGAGAAAATATTTACGACTTTAGTGGCATTAGAAAATAACTTAGAAATTGGTTATTGATAAATTTCTCGTAAATTTGAAAAAAAAAAGATTGGGTGATCGTAGGAAAGTAAAGAAATAATAAAAAGAAACTTGTGATTGAGTATCATAAAATTAAGAAAAAAAAACATTTATAAGGAGTTGAATTTATGAATAATTAGAAGTTCATGAATAATTCTTAAAAGGGTAAGAGAGATTTTCAAATTCCACGGTTGTAATCTAAAATTGAGCAAATTTGCCTTGTTGGTATTATAAAATTATTGAGATGAACGAGCAATTGCAAATTTGCCCTGTTGGTATTACAAAATTATAAAATTATTAGGATGAACGAGCAATTGCAAAAATTGCGTTGTTGGTACTATAAAATTATTGATATGAAGGAGCAATTGCAAAAATAAAGCGCTTATAATTGTTTGAAAATACAAATGTATGTTTGTTTCATGTATTTTTTGAACTCAATAGGCTCAAATTTGGATTTGAGTATCAAAATCCTTCGGATACGTGTTTGTTTCCCTCAAAAACCAAATCATTTGAGTATAAAAAATCTAAGTTTTTAGAGGTTTCATCCCCTTAAACTTTTGATACTTGGATGTCTTTGCTACAGTAAAAACTAAAATTCTCTCTCATAAATTTATGAAAAAAATCATAACTTCTTCATTTAATATCCAATTGAGATTATTCTTTTTCAGTGTGTTCCTAATGAAGAGAGGAATAAATCAAGATCCATATTGCATATTTTTTAAGATCATTAACATTAAGATTTTATTAGATTTATTAATAAATCAAAAATTATCTTTACTACTTCTCCAAACACAAATTCTAATTTTATTCCATACTCAAATTAAAACTTAAATGCACATCGAAACGTTAATTCGAATAACAATTCAAATTACTAACTCAAATCCTAATTCAAATCACACTAATTCAAATTAAATTACTAATTCAAATCCATTTATCAAATAGACCCTAAATTAGTAAACTCATATATTGTCAATCTGTGTCTATACTAGACTCTTTTTAATTTCAAAGTTGAATGAAAGAACACATGACTGAATGACCTAATAGTCGTTTCTTTTTTTTTTTTTCCTAGCTCTACCATCAATCAAATTTCTTTACTGGGTAGACAACATCATTAAAAATTTAATTAAAAATGTTTATTAACTTAGATTTCTAAGCATTTTAAACCTTAAGAATTGATGCATTAATGAAGAAAGAGTTAATTAAAAGGTTTATAAGTTAGAGAAATGTAACACCCCAAATTTAATTAAATGTTATTAGTGTGTAAAATAGTACATTAGTGTGCCAAATTGTAATTTAACTTTAATCTAAATATTTTGTAATGATTTTCTAATCAATTTGATTTTAAATCATTTTTAATTATTTTTATTCATATTTTGAATTTTGGAACAAAACAATTAGTCAAATACCAAATACATCCCGTTTTTGTAAAACCGTAGGTGGCGCACAATTTTCATATAGTAAAACCACTCACTCCTTTTCTTATTTATTTCTTCCCTCCCTCTCCCTTTCACCCACGCTCTCTCTCTCTTTCTCTCCTTCTCACGGACTACCCCTCTCTCCTCTCTCTCTCAAATTCACAATTTGAATTCAAGCTTCGGTTTTTCAACGAATTAGAAGCTTGGGATTGCATTTGAACAACCATAAACATGATTTAAAGCTTGGATTCGAGGTTAGTTTTTATTATTTTTTAGATTTTCAAAACTTTCCTAAATTTCTCAATTTCTTTAAAAAGTTGTAATCCGAGTTTTATGAGCTTAAGAAACCTTGAATCTAAGTTAGTGGAACCCAAAACATCAAGAATCTAGGTTTGGTTTAATGAGGAATAGATTTAAATCAAGATTTTTCATTTTGTTCCATTTTTTCCATTTTCGGATTTCTTTGAAAATTCCTATGCAAATCTTGTTTAAATTAGTTTAAAAGTATTTTATTATGTTTTTCTATCATATATGAGTGTTTTCATGCCTAGGAATTGAGAAAAATAGGTGAAAATGAGGATTTGAGCTCGGGAGGCTGAGACTCGAATTCTAGAAAATTCTAGAATTTTTCAGTTTGAAAGGCCGATGGTTGAGCATCGGCAGGCCAGACTTATGAGTTCGGCAGGCCAAACTTGGAGAATTTTAGTAGGCTAGTCTTGTACAGCCGATAGGCCAAACTGTGTAGTTCAGCAGGCTGGTATTGATAGTTTGGCAGGCCGACTGGGACTTGCGTAAAATGACCATTTTACCCCTGTTTTCACTATTCTAGGCCTAAATAAATATTTTAACTTTATGGATTGATTTTATGGACTTTAATGGCACACTAGGACACCATGAGATGGCTTAGTAATGTAGAAACACCCTAAGCTAGATATTGATGGATTTAGTCTACATTTAGGTTGTTCGTGGTTTGATGGAACTTATGTAACGAAACTGTGGTATTGAGCACGGTGCATAATATCCAGGTAGGACTTCTACCTCCTTCTTTGGTAGCCCTATTTTAAAAGGGTTTTGGCCCAAAAAGGAATTTTCTCAAAATGTTTTCAATAAAAGTTGAGAAAGGGTTAACAGGTGCTTTGCATAAATTGTTGAATGACATGATATTCATAATGAACTTCATAATGAATGTAACAGACTCACTTGGTAAATAAGATTTTTAATAATGACATGATATCGGACGTGTCAAGAGTACCGTTAGAAATGATACTACTGCATGATGCCATATTCAGAGATTGGGTCGTGTAGCGTACGACCTTGGGGGCAGGTCCCGAAACCCAGCTGCGCCATCATGGCTTTGCCTAGAATGATACAAACCTATAAGGTTTTCTTTCAGATTATGATGATTTAAATGTTAATGATGAAATAAATGGATTTCGTATTTATTGGATTTTATAACTTTTGTTTGTTAAAGATTTATATATTTAATGAAATGTTTTTACAAGCTTAGTCCTACTGAGCCTTTCGCTCATGTTTTCTTTGTTTTCAAACCCCTTTCCCCCCTTAGGTGGAATACAACTTAGGATTAATGGAGAGTCCTCCGACTGGACTCGCGAGCAGTAGAAGACCCTGAGTAGGTCATTTGTATAATTTAGACAAGGCATGTATTATTCTAATTTTTTTTATATTGGACCGTGGTTGAAATTTAATTTATGTCGCTACTATGTGTGTACACAAGTTATGGGCTCGGTGGGACCCAATACGTATTTTCTTTACTTTATCTTATTTTATGTTACTTTCGTCTGTCTGTTTATTATTATAATAATTGTTTTTAAAAGTTTTAAATCGACATGTTTTTCATAAATAATCAATTCTTTAATTTGTGTTTTTAATTAAAATTTGACTTAATTAACTTGAATAATCTGCCACGTCACCTCCCATACTCCGGGGCATGACAAGAAAACTGTTGTCTTACTTACTAGTTGTTTGAAAAAGTTCACTGTATAAGAAGCATCAATGAGGCATTTGAAGTACTAGTGCTTTGAGTAGTTACTTCAGCCTTTTAGGTGATTTTGTATTTCTAGTTGAAAAATTAACAAGACATAAAATTCTAGTGTTTCAATGAAGATTTTGATTTAACAAAGTTTCGTAATTTATAAAAAATAAAAATAACACATAAAATTAAATTAGTCTATTGCACAATAGGTATGTTTTATTTTCATCTTTACTACTAATATAGTGCCTTTATTGGGCAGTCAAGATCTTTAAAAATTTAATTAAACAAGTTTACCAGCTTAGAAAAACATTTTAAACCCTAATAATTTATGCTTTAATTAAATCTTAGTAGTAAGAAGTGTACTTTGTAATGTGAAAGTAACATGAAATTTCACCAATTAAAACAAAACATAATTTCAATTTAATTTGAATATGCAACATTATGTTATTAAATTAATGTGATGTTTTACTAGTTAATGAAAGTTAATCCAATTTTATTTAATTTGAACAATGACTTTATGTAATAGTGTTATCATAAGTATTATAGTCATCTACTTTCTAACATTTTTGGGTAGTATGTAATCAACAAAAAAATTGACTAGTTAATATATATCAGTCAGATTTAGTTTAATATGAACTTTAAAATATTTTTTTTATATAATTGTGATATAATAAGTACTTAATCATCTATCTCGTGAGATTTTGCTTAGTACTATTAAATTAATATAAAATTTCACAAAAATGCCTTAATAAAGTTAGGCATGTTACTAGAGCGAGTTGATGCTCAACAAGCATGTGAAGCGCTCGGCTAGCACTTAGGATGCTTGGTGGACATGTATGCGTCATGGTTTTGTTAGATGTCTTAGGCCTGACTTGGAATATCAATTGATTAATTTGGATCAAAAGAAATAAAAAAAATTTGAACTCAATCAAATGTCTTAAAACGTATACTAAAGTCACCTAAAATCATCCCCTTAACTGCAATGCCGTCTTACGAACTCCACAGGGAATGTTGCTTTTACGTTTTAAACTTAATAATTATCAATAAGAAGTTTGAAACAATTAACAACACTCAAACAAATATCCCAAGAAATACATCCATTACACATGCATCTATTTTTTACAAAACTACTTATCGGCTTTAACTTTTCCTCATCGGTTAGCCCCATAGAACATCTAAGGTATTCGGCTAACTGACTATCTGTAGAATACTTAGTTTACAAAAAACAAATATTTAGCAAATACAAACTCACACATGTAATGCAAGCACTCTTAACTGCTAATCAAACATCTCATTAAGACTAATTATAAAGAAATGAATTATATAGCGTATTCTTTAATAAATAACCAAAGAAACTAAAAATCTAAAATACAAATTATATTAAATAAAACATAAGTTCAAAAGAACATATCACAAATAGAACTGAGTCTAAAATAAATAAAAATACATAACATAATATATTAAATTTTGTTTGAGTTTAAATTCCTTTTATGACATGACTCAGTTTCCAATCCAACACTCTTTGCACACACGCCCATCCTTGTCCTCCATCCTAGTCAACTTGTATCTTATCCTTTTCTGTAACATGATAGAAACTAAGCAAGCAGAAGCTTAGTAAATACATGTTCCTATCTCATAGCAAAAAATATTTCATAAAATTCATTACATAATATTGTAATCATAATCATAATAGTACACGAGGCACATATTTATGTAGAGCATATCTTTTCATTTAAACTTCCATATTAAAGCATCATTCATTTTATCTTTAGGGGCCCAAGGGTTACACCATTAACATCATAGGCGTGCCATCACGAGAGGAGTGGGGTAGCTAGTCTCAAACCAAACATAACAAGTCTAAACCTTACAATGTTTAATTAAGTGATACATGTATATATAGATATACCTTTAATATACATTGTCACTGAAACATCCGTTTTGTTGCAATAAGAGTTTTCATGAGAAGACAATATATAAAAACAAACTCAAAAATTATCATAAAATATATTCTCAAAACTTTTTCTAAACTTGTATCATGTTGCATGTGACGATGTACTTACTTGACTTGCTTGCTTCCTAAACCTTAAATCGAGTGTCGTTATTGTGGTTCTCGATATGCGTGCCTTTTCGAGTGTTCATGTCAATCATTATATAAAACATGAAATTAATATTTATGTTTATGATATTATTTAATACTATATTATATCATCATACATCATTCTTAGCGAAACAAAGCATCTTTGGTCACAAACATGCACTTAGAGTCAAGAAACATAAAGACAGAAAACTCAGCCTTTAATTACTTAGAGAAATTAATCTCAACTCATAAGCATGAATAAAGTGTAAGAATTATTCCATAATATAGCTAACATATATAAGCATCACTCAAATTTTCTTCTTTTGCAAAAATTAATCCAAAATATCTTTTTCTAATTTTTAAAACATTCAAGTAAATCTGCTAATCATAAAAACTGACTAGCCATCAAGGATTCATAATCCTATATCTTTCAATTCATATTCAATTAGGGCATGAAAATTTGCACAAATAAAGTTAACATATATATATATATATAACTCTCAGATTTTCGTTAGCCATAAAAATTTCATTTGATAATTTAAATAAATCATATAATCAATACTACAAAAATCTGCCAGCAATACCTGGGCAATGAGTAGTCCTAATTAAAAATTAAGTTTATTAAACTATTTATGCTATAAAATAATTTATAAAAATCACTACATATAATAAATGCATAAAATCACAACATATCTGAAATTCGGCTTTAAATAAATTTGGAGAATTCAAAATAATCGTTCAAATTCAGAGTTTTTATCAAATTTTGCCCTCTTTACATTCATGTTTGTTGAATATATGTTAAGCCAATAATAGTCTGCAACTGTCAGTCTAAACCTTTAAGAATTGGGCATATGATGAACAGATTATGTGGAAGACACAATTCTTAAGGTGACGGTCTAAATCATAAGATCCGCAATTGAGGAAATAAAGTTGGGTACTTTATTCATGCAAAGATTGTTATGTTGTCTATATCCTTAACGAGAGATGGTTTGTCTTGACCATCGGAGGTGAACTCCATGAATAGAAATATTGACACATTGTCATAAGTGATGATGTGTTGCATTGGGACATAAAAGTGAATTGATTTGGATTAATAATTCTATCTCAACAAATCAATTTACTTTAAATATCATATTTATTATATCTTAATCTTGACATGAATCATGGGCTTGTTGTCTTGACTTATATCTTTTGATGTACCAAAGAGTGACATCTACATTTTAATAGTGGTACGCATGCCGGTACGTTGGAGGCATGACTCTTGATAGCGTAGACCTGTTATTCATAGATATGAAATCCATAGCTCCTCTTTAGGAGTAGTTGATATCCTCTTATATGCGTTATCCTGTAATTGAAAAACTGGAGCGTTCAACCATTTGGATACATAGGTGTAACTGAATGATACATTGTCTTTGGATAGTAAGTTTTTCGATGGTGAAATAATGGAATGTAAGATAAAAATAATCGAGAAGGTAAGATAGAACTTGTCCTTAAGCCAATTATGGATAATCCTATAGAGATACGATACATTATGTATGTCATGAAGACTTAGCTACACAGGCTTTGTAATTCTATATAGTTTGAGAGTGCAGTTCTAAGCTTTTAGTAGAGTAGCATTAGATTTGATAATTATGAAATGTATATTTGGGATATTGGGTTTCATAATTATCGGGAGCTTGAACTATATAGGTCCATCAGGTCCCTTTTGCTAGCCCATAAAAATCCTCACTACTAGAAACTTGACATTACTCAACCCTTTTTTAACCACATTTTTTCAAAACCTGTCGTGGTAAAGAGAGGTAAAAACGGAAAGAGTACGTCTGACAATATGAAAACCATCGTGTTAGTGATGCAAAACCTTTCATAATGGTTTTTAATAAAACCATCATTGTAGGTTAATTTCACATGATGGTTTTTGCTAAAAACCATCATGTAAGATTAACCTTTAGCGACAGTTTTTAGCAAAATAGTTGTGTAAGATTCAATTTTCCAAGATGGTTTTTAGAAAAACTGTCGTGACTTAGATTTAGGCGAGGGACTTAAATTTGGGTAGGGGACTACAAAATTTTGAATATGCAAAACCTTCCACGACAATTTTTTATAAAAACTATCGTGAAAAGTTTCGTATATTGGCATGTACTTAAAATTGGGTGGGGGACCTTCCACGACGGTTTTTATAAAAACCGTCAGGAAATCATATTGGTGCATGCTTAAATTTGGGTGAGGGACTAAAAATTTCAAATATGTAAGACCTTTCAAGACAGTTTTTTATAAAAGCTGTTGTGAAAGGTTCTGCATCTTGGTGCGTGCTTAAATTTGGTTGGGGGACTAAAACTTTCGAATATGCAGGAACTTTCATGACAGTAAGGGCGGGGGACTAAAAATTTTGAATTTGCAGGAACTTTCATGACGGTTTTTACCGTCGTGAAAGGTTTTGCATCTTGGCGCATGCTTAAATTTGGGCGGGGGACTAAAAATTTTGAATATGCGAACCTTTCACAATAATTTTTATAAAAACCACCGTGAAAGTTTCCACATCTTGGCATGTGTTGAAATTTGGGTAGGGGACTAAAAATTTTGAATATGAGGACCTTTCACGATGGCTTTTATAAAAACCATCATGAAAGGTTCCGCATCTTGACGCGTGCTTAAATTTGGGCGGGGGACTAAAAATTTCAAATATGCAAACCTTTCATGACGATTTTTATACAGACCGCCGTGAAAGATTCCGCATCTTGGCATGCTTAAATTTGGACGAGGGACTAAAAATTTCAAATATGTGACCTTTGGCGACGGTTTTTATAAAAACCGTAGTGAAAGGTTTCGCATCTTGGCGCGTGCTTAAATTTGGATGGGGGACTAAAATTTTGAATATGCAAGACCTTTCACGACGGTTTTTATAAAAACCGTTGTGAAAGTTTCCGTATCTTGGTGCGTGCTTAAATTTTGACAGGGGACTAAAAATTTCAAATATGTAGGATCTTTTATGATGGTTTTTATAAAAACCGTTGTGAAAGATTCTGCATCTTGACACATGCTTAAATTTGGGCAGGGGATTAAAAATTTCATATATGCGAACCTTTCACAACGGTTTTTATAAAAAACATCATGAAAGGTTGCACATCTTGATGCGTGCTTAAATTTGGGTAGGGGACTAAAAATTTTGAATATGCCACCTTTCATGACGGTTTTTTATAAAAACCGTAGTAAAAGGTTTTGCATCTTGGTGCGTGCTTAAATTTAGACAGGGGACTAAAAATTTCAAATATGTGGACCTTTCACGATGGCTTTTATAAAACCAACGTGAAAGGTTTGCATTTTAATACGTGCTTAAATTTGAATGGGGGACTAAAAATTTTGAATATGCGGTACTTTTCACGCCTGTTTTTATAAAAGGTTTGCAATTTTTAGGACGACTTTTAGTGAAAACTATCGTGAAACAAGAGCCTTACATGACGGTTTTTATGAAAACCATCATATAAGGCATAGCACACACGATGGTTTTCATAAGAACCATCATGTAAGCTTAGTGTTTCATGATGGTTTTTGGTGAAAACCGTCATGGTAGCCCATCCTAAGATCCTAGAACCCCGCCAAAATAAGGATTCCACGACAATAAAAAACTATTGTGAAAATTTTTGTTGGTACCATGATGAATGATAACACGATGGTTTTTTAACCATCATGAAAACATACTACGACGGTTTTAAACCGTTGTGTAATCTACAGTTTCTACTAGTGCCTTTAATGATATGGCGTGCTTTTCTAATAATTGGTAATTTATGTCAAATTATCAGATTGGTTGAAAATTTGATAGGATCGAATAATTCATGTCTGTTTATCGGTTGGATTAATTTTGAATTAATTTAAGATAAACTTGTTGAATTATCAAGAATATTTATTTTCCTAGAGATTATCAAGATATGACTGTTTTAATTAGATAACTTCTCTATTGGATTATTTGAATTAAAACTGAGGCTCTATCCCAAAAATCTCGGGTGGAAAATAAAGATTCACATGGATCATTTATTGTAAGTTCGGCAGGCCGATCTTTAAGTTTGGCCTACTGATGGAGCAAGTTCGTGTTGGAAAAATCAGTGTGAGGTGCGCAGCGAAAATTTAAAATTTTTCATCAGAGTAATTTCCAAAACACAAGTTTGACATACTATATGTATAAATTAGACAGATCTTACTAACCTTTGTGTGCCGAAGAACCTCCATAACCTATGATGAGAAGTAACGTTTCAGAAGAGCCTCAACCAACTGGTCTTCTTTGCTATTCTCAATCCACAACCGAAGTGAGTGTGGGCTCACACGTACAGCTCTTCCACCGGTGACTCTTCTTCCAACCAATCGAGAGAAACCAAAGCTAGTGTTCGTGATTTATGAACAAAAGCTCTCAGCGAGTTCTTAGATGTTCACCAGAAGAGTATCACTCTTAATCTCTCAATTGATCTGAGTAAATCATGAAACTCACTCCTTTTATATAGCGATTGGTCCTGGGGTCAGTCCTTATGAGATTAGGTCTTAAAAACTCAAAACAGAATCAAGTTCGGGTCAATATCTGATAAGATCCATGTGAAAACACGTAATCTTATCGCTCACTGATCGGCAGGCCGAATAGGCCCCATCGGCAGGCCGAACATGTCATTTGGCAAGCCGAACTTCCGCGTAAATATATCCGCGAATCTTTTATTTTTCACCTGAGAATCTATAGGATAAAGTCTCAGTTTTGATTCCAATAGCCTGATAGAAAAGTTATCTGATCAAAACAAACTTTATCAAGATAATCTCTAAGAAAATAAATCAATTCACAATAATTCTACAAGTTTATCTTGATCTAATTTACCCAAAATTAAATCAACCGATAAAAAGACAAGAATTATCTGATCCCAATAATTCAACAAGTTTATCTTAAATTAATTTTATAACAAAATTAATTTAACCAATAAACAGACATGAATTATTTGATTCTTTCAAATTTTAAACCAATCTGATAAATCCGACATAAGTCACCAATTATTGAAAAAACACGCCGTGTCGTTACAGGATTTTGTGAGCTAGCAAAGGGGACCAAAATGGACCTCTAAAGTTCAAGCTCACGATAATTATGAAACCCAATATCCCAAATATACATTTCACAATTATCAACTCCAACGCTACTCCACTAAAAGCCTAGAGCTGCACTTTCGAACTTTATAGAATTACGAAGCTAGTACAGCCAAGTCTCCATGACATATCAAAGTGTATCGTATCCCCATATGAAAATCCATAATTAGCTTAAGGACAAGTTCTGTCTTACTTTCCTGATTATTTTTATCTTACGTTCCATTATCTCACCATCAGAAAACTTACCATCCAAAGATAGTATACCATTCGGTTACACCTATGTATCCAAATGGTTGAGCGCTCCAGTTTTCCAATTATAGGACAACGCATATAAGAGGATATCAGTACTCCTAAAGAGAAGCTATGGATTCCATATCTATGAATAATAAGTCTACGCTATTAAGAGTCATGCCTCCAACGTACCGGCATGCATACCACTATTGAGATGTGGTAGTCACCCTTTGGTACATCAAAAGACACAAGTCGAGACAATGTGCCCACTATTCATCTCAGGATTAAGATACAATATAGATAATTATCTAAAGTGAATCAATTTCCCAAGACAGAATTATTAATCCAAATCAATTCACTTTATGTCCTGATCCAACACATCCTCACCTATGACAACATGCCAATGTTTCTATTCACGGAGTCCAACTCCGATGGTCAAGACAAACCATCTCCCAAAAGGGATATAGACAACATAACAATCTTTGCATGAATAAAGCGCCCAACTTTATTCCCTCGATTGCGGGTCATATGTTTTAGACCGTCACCTTAAGAATCGTGTCTTCTGCATAATCAGTCCATCATATGCCCAATTCTTAAGGTTTAGACTGACAGTCTCAAACTACCGTTTGCTTAACATACATTCAACAAATATGAACGTAAAGAGGACAAGATTTTGGTATATATAAAAGAATAAATTCTTTATTGATAAAAATGTTTCCAAAAGCGTATAACATTTTTACTCCTTAGGGCATACATGTCTAACAATCTCCCACTTGCACTAAGTGAGTAAATACAACAAATTTCGCATCCCTATAGCTTCCACATGCCTCTCGAAGACTCCCCCAGTAAGTGTCTTCGTAAATGGATCAGCTAAATTGTCCTCTGACGCTATCTTGCACACCGTGACATGCCCTCCCTCAACGAAGTCCTTTATCACATGATACTTCCGATCAATATGCTTACTCTTCTTGTGAAATCTTGGTTCCTTAGCATTAGCTACCGCCGCACTATTACCACAGTACAGTGATACTGCCTTATCCATACCAGGAACTACCTTAAGATCCCCAAGGAACTTGCAAAGCCACACTGCTTCTTTCGAATCATCACTAGCCGCCACATACTCGGCCTCCATCATTTAATCCGAAGTGCAATATTGCTTTGCGCTTCTCCAACTAATAGCACCGCCGCCCAGAGTAAACACAAACCCCGAAGTCGATTTCCTAGAATCCAGACAAGATTGAAAATCTGAGTCAGTGTATCCTAGAGGAGTCAAGTCCTCACCCGAATATACTAGCATATACCCTCGACTCCTTCTTAGGTACTTGAAAATATGCTTTACCATAACCCAATGGTTCGGTCCTGGATCAGCCTGAAATCGACTTACAATCCCGATCGTATAGCTAATATCCGGTCTTGTGCAAAGCATGGCATACATGAGACTACCTACTACCGAAGCATAAGGCACCTTCTTCATGTATTCTCTTTCTTCATAAGACTTTGGAGAGTCTTTCTTAGAAAGAGTAATTCCAGACCTAGATGGTTGCCTACCTTTCTTGGAATCCTGCATTGCAAATCTCCTAAGAATTATATCTATGTAGCCGGTCTGTGACAAAGCTATCATTTTGTTCTTCCTATCCCGAAAGATCTAGATACCGAGAACAAAATTAGCCTCACCCAAGTCCTTCATGTCAAACTACTTGGTCAACCATAATTTGACCGATGACAACGCCCCAACGTCATTGCCAATTAGCAGAATGTCATCTACATAGAGCAGTAGAAAAACCACCTTCCCATCTTTAATGTGTTTGTAAACACATGGTTCATCCACATTTTGTGAGAACCCATAAGTCTTGATTACTTGATCAAATCTTATGTTCCAAGAACGGGAAGCCTGCTTAAGTCCATAAATTGACTTTAACAGCTTACAAACCTCACCCTCTTGACCTGCGACCTTGAACCCGTCTAGTTGTTCCATATAAATGGACTCATCAAGATAGCCATTCAGAAAAGCCGTCTTGACTTCCATCTCCCAAATCTCGTAGTCGAGAGCGGCAGCTATGGACAAGAGAATCCGAATGGACTTAAGCATGGCTACAGGCGAAAAGGTTTCCTTATAATCGATTCCTTCCTTTTGCATATAACCCTTAGCTACTAGTCTAGCCTTAAAGGTTTCGACCTTTCCATCCACTCCTTTTTTCCTCTCGTAGATCCACTTACACCCTATGGGTTTTACCCCTTCGTGAAGATCCATAAGTTCCCAGACCCGATTAGTCTCCATAGACTTCATCTCTATGTTCATGGCCTCTGTCCAGAGTCTTGAATCAATATTCTCCATAGCTTCTGCATAAGTATAAGGATCCCTGTCATGTTCATCCGGTTCAGCCAAGAAGACTTCCCCATTGAACATATACCTCCCAGGTTGACGCCCGATCCTCCCACTACGCCGAAGCCCCTGAGGTTGTTGTGCAGGTTTGTTTTGTTTTTCTACACCGATCGGAATGGTTTCGTTCGGAACCTCTGAAGTGATTTGATCACTCCTTAACTCCTCAAGCACCATTTTGCTTCGAGGTTTAAAGTCGTCCATGTAACTTTCCTCAAGGAAAGTTGTATTAGTTGAAACCATGACTTTATTTTTCTTTGGGTTATAAAAATAACCCCCTTTAGTCCCTTTTGGATATCCTACAAATACATAAAATTTCGAACGTGCTTCCAACTTATTCGGATCCTTAAACAAGACATTAGCCGGACATCCCCATATGCGACTAAGGTTTAAGGATGTTTTCCTACCCGTCCACAACTCATGAGGAGTTTGGGGACCGATTTTGAAGGCACATTGTTCAAAAGATAACATGCGGTTTGTAGTGCATATCCCCAAAAGGATAAAGACAATGATGAATAACTCATCATGGACCTAATTATGTCCAACAAAGTCCTATTTCTTCTCTCCGCTATGCCATTCTATTGCGGAGTGCCCGACACAGTTAAATGGGATAAAATCCCATTCTCTAACAAGTGTTCTATGAATTCATCAGAAAGGTATTCTCCACCTCGATCAGATCGAAGTGCCTTTATGGGTTTACCCAATTGCTTTTCCACTTCAGCCCGAAACTCCCTAAACTTATCAAAAGTTTCACTTTTATGGTGCATTAGGTACACATACCCATATCTTGAGTAATCGTCAATAAAAGTGACGAAGTACTCATACCCTCCTCGTGCCCGGATGTTCATTGGTCCGCAAACATCACTATGCACAAGTTCTAGAACCCCTTTGGACCTATTGCCCTTAGACCCGAATGATCTTTTGGTCATTTTACCCTCCAAACAAGATTCACATTGAGGTATAGATTCCACCTTTAAGTAACTTAAAGGTCCATCCCTTACCAACCTTTGAATCCTATTCAGGTTAATATGACCAAGGCGTAAATGCCAAAGATAAGTCTTTTAGAGTCATCATTATTTATCTCAGCATTAAGGAATAAGTCCATCTTAGGTTTGATAAAATATAGATTATTTTGCATCCATCCAGAACAGATAAAAGATTTGTTTTTACGAATCACCACTTTTTCATTAAAAGATACCACGTAGGAGTCTTTAAATAAACAAGATATAGAAATTAAATTCCTTTTAAATTTAGGAACATAAAAACAATCTTGCAAAATTAGATTCCTATAATTATCAAAGTAAAGATGGACATCTCCCACTGCTTCCGCTGAGACCAAGGATCCATCGCCCATCCGAAGCGTGAAGTCTTCATGTAGCAGACTTCTCATTTCTTTGAACCCCTGCAGAGAAACACAAATATGATTAGTTGCACCAGAATCTATGACCTAGATGTCACTGGATTCCTCAACCAAACAAGTTTCTAAATATAGAAGATCACACCTACCTCATTTGGAAAGGAAGTCCTTACAATGCTTCTTAATATGCCCGACCTTTCCACAGAAGAAGCACTTAAGCTTCTTTGGGTTCTTCATCTAATTTTTCTTGCTCTTGGTAGTAGCTGGAAAAGAAGACTTCCCGTTCTTGGCCCGTTTCTTCTTTCTATTCCCTGAGTTAGGATTGGAATCAGAAGCAGCTACCGTGTTGGCCTCTCTACCAGTAGGAGACTCCCTGATTAGCTGTTTGAACTCCTGTAACTGTTTCATCAATTTGTTAAGGTCATATCCCGTCTATTGCTTAAATTAAAAGTAGCTCTAATTGGAATAAATTCCTTAGACAGGGTCTCAAAGACCATAGTCATCTGAGTTTCAGCATCGATGTTGGCTCCATTGGTTTGAGCCTCAGCGAGGTAACCCATGACCAACATCATGTGCTCCTTCACAGATGTCCCCGGTCATTGTCTATAGTTTAGAAGTTTTCTGCTTTGTTATGGCCTGGCCTCCAAACATATCCTCAAGATTATCCAAGATATGCTTTGCAGTCTCATAATCCTGATGTTGAGCCTGCAGCACGTTGTTCATGCTAGCCATAACATAGCAACAGGCCTGATCATTAGCATCTTTCCAACGATCGTACGCTTGGAATTGCTCACTACTTGAGTCCCCCGTAGGCTCGGGAGGACAAGGGGTCGTCAGTACATATTTCAGTTTCTCAAAGGACAAGACGATATCCAGGTTTTGTTTTCAATCATTATAGTTCTCACCGGTTAATTGGTTTTTGTCAAGTATCGATGATAAAGCATTTTTAGACATTTTTAATTTACAATAAAGAATCATATACCAAACATAAGCAAACATATAATAATAATTTAGTAAGATAACACAATCATGTAAAATCATACAAATGTGTTTATGTGTCAAAACCTTGAAAATATCACAACCTTACAATGATAATTCCCAACTTAGAATTGAACAAGCTCCTAGGGGAGTCATGCTAAATTCAATCAGGAACACGGATCCCCTCCTGATTAATATATGTCATCCAGGACCCGTATGATCCAGCATATATTAATAATCGTTTCTTTGGCCATTAATTTTATTAACAGAGCTCCTAGGGGAGGTTAATAATAAAATTAACGTGAGTGTATAACCATCGTTTCAATATTTTATCCATGATTTATAATCACCACCTAGGGGTGTGCAAGCATAAATCATACTAAAATACCTTATCCTTTCAGAGATCCAATCTAGTACATGATAGAAATCCTTTCCTAGGGGTCGGGACCACCATGTTCTGCCTATGGACCAACGATGGAGGCCTTAGGTTCTCTCTTCGAAAACCGTCTCCCACTCAATCTTTTGAACTCAAGGTTTTATTTAAAAATTATGCATGAACAATTTTAATATGAGCGGCACTTCCTACTCTATATGACATGTTATCAATATATATGGCAAATCATATTATAATGCAGACAAGCAAAGTAATCAAGCAAAGCTACAACAAAATAATAATAACCGTAATATTATGGTTCCATCCTGGAGAATAGAAAACTAAGATTACAAGAGAATAATCGAGACATATATCGATTCTTCATCCTTGAATCCTCAAGTTGCATCCTTCTTTATGTAATTCCCATCTTCAAGTCTTCAATCCCGTATGAATCAAATACTTCATATTTCCAGTCATATCCAAATTTAATGTTTCTCAGAATCGTCCCAAAAATAAAATTAAAACTGCACCGAAAAATTGCCCCTTTTTTAGAAATTTTCCAACTCTCGGTCGGCAGGCCAATCTGGGGGATCGGCCTGCCGGTCATGTTTCATCAGCCTACCGATCGCAAAGATCGGCCTGTCGACCCATGAAAGTTTGACATGCCAAACTGGAAGTTTGGCGTGTTGGCAGAGCCAGCCGATTTCTACCCCTCTGTCGGCCTGCCGAACTATACGTCCAGCCTGTCGATCTGTGACCATCGGCCTGTCGAACTATGAGGTCCAGCATGCCGACCGAGCAGAAAATTCCAAAAAATACAATTTTAATGCAATTCATCAATTTTATTTTCAACAATTCAAAAACATAAAATTAGAGACTCGAGAAATACTAGGGAACGCCATCATCAATCTTCTAGATCCGTCTTCTCTGAATAATTATTTAATTACAAAATTCTTGCAAATTTAAAATTAAATAACAATTCCTAGACGGAGATGATAGTCCGCCATCTAATTACATGAAAAACCTAGATACACATTCTAACCTCTAAGGAACCATAACCGTTATAAATTAATTAATTAATAAATAATTAAATAATGATTTAATCAACCATAATTAATTAACATTCACCACATAATCCATAACAACATATAATTATATAGAAACTTAGAGTGCCAACTCTCTATAAAATTTAATTCAAGCATAGGAGAGTTTAAGATCACAAAATTTATGCACATAACATGATCACAAACTTGTAAATTTATGTAAAAAACTTGGCTCTGATACCAATTGTTGGAAAAAACAGTGTAAGGTGCGCAGTGAAAATTTAAAATTTTTCATTAGAGTAATTTCCAAAACACAAGTTTGGCATACTATATGTATAAATTAGACAGATCTTACTAACCTTTGTGTGCCGAAGAACCTCCATAACATGTGATGAGAAGTAACGTTTCAGAAGAGCCTTAACCAGCTGGTCTTCTTTGCTATTCTCAATCCACAACCGGAGTGAGTGTGGGCTCACACGTACAGTTCTTCCATCGATGACTCTCCTTCCAACCAATCGAGAAAGCCCAAAGCTAGTGTTCGTGATTTATAAACAAAAGGTCTTAGGGAGTTCTAAGATGCTCACCAGAAGAGTATCGCTCTTAATCTCTCAATTGATCTGAGTAAATCGTGAGACTCACTCCCTTTATATAGCGATTGGTCTTGGGGTCAGTCCTTATCAGATTAGGTCTCAAAAACTCGAAACAGAATCAAGTTTGGATCAATATCTGATAAGATCCGCATGAAAATGCATAATCTTATCGCTCGCTGATCGGTAGGCCGAAGAGGCCCCATCGGTAGGCCGAACATGTCATTCGGCAAGCCGAACTCCTACTTAAATATCTTCGCGAATCTTTTATTTTTCACCCAAGAATCTATAGGATAAAGTCTCAGTTTTGATTCAAATAGCCCAATAGAAAAGTTATTTGATCAAAACAAACTTTATCAATATAATCTCTAAGAAAATAAATCAATTCACAATAATTCTACAAGTTTATCTTGATCTAATTTATCCAAAATTAAATCAACCAATAAAAAGACAAGATTTATTTGATCCCAATAATTCAACAAGTTTATCTTAAATTAATTTTATTACAAAATTAATTTAACCAATAAACAGACATGAATTATTTGATTCTTTCAAATTTTAAACCAATCTGATAAATTCGACATAAGTCACCAATTATTGAAAAAACACGCTGTCATTACAGGATTTTGTGAGCTAGCAAAGGGTACCAAAATGGACCTATAAAGTTCAAGCTCACGATAATTATGAAACCAAATATCCCAGATATACATTTTATAATTATCAACTCCAACGCTACTCCACTAAAAGCTTGGAGCTGCACTCTCGAACTTTATAGAATTACGAAGCTCGTACAGCCAAGTCTCCATGACATATCAAAGTGTATTGTATCCCCATATGAAAATCCATAATCAGCTTAAGGACAAGTTCTGTCTTACCTTCTTGATTATTTTTCTCTTACGTTCCATTATCTCACCATTAGAAAACTTACCATCCAAAGATAGTATACCATTCGGTTACACCTATGTATCCAAATGGTTGAGCGCTCCAGTTTTCTAATCACAGGACAACGCATATAAGAGGATATCATTACTCCTAAAGAGGAGCTATGGATTCCATATCTATGAATAATAAGTCTACGCTATCAAGAGTCATGTCTCCAACGTACCAGCATGCATACCACTATTGAGATGTGGGAGTCACCCTTTGGTACATCAAAAGACACAAGTCAAGACAACGTGCCCACTATTCATCTCAGGATTAAGATACAATACAAATGATTGTCTAAAGTGAATCAATTTTCCAAGACAGAATTATTAATCCAAATTAATTCACTTTATGTCCCGATGCAACACATCGTCACCTATGACAACATGCCAATGTTTCTATTCACGGAGTCCAACTCCGATGGTCAAGACAAACCATCTTCCAAAAGGAATATAGACAACATAACAATCTTTGCATGAATAAAGCGCCCAACTTTATTCCCTCGATTGCGGATCATATGTTTTAGACCGTCACCTTAAGAATCGTGTCTTTCGTATAATCAGTCTATCATATGCCCAATTCTTAAGGTTTAGACTGACAGTCTTAGACTACTATTTGCTTAACATACATTCAAAAAATATGAACGTAAAGAGGATAAGATTTTGGTATATGTAAAAGAATAAATTCTTTATTGATAAAAATGTTTCCAAAAACGTATTACATTTTTACTCCTTAGGGCATACATGTCTAACAGTTCGGCAGGCCGATCTAGAAATTTGGCTTGTCGACTGAGGGATAAAGAGATCACACATTTTCACATGGATTTTATCAGATATTGATCTGGATTTGATTCTGATTCAAATTTTCAAGGCCTTATTTGATAAGGACTGACTTCTAGGCCCAACTTCTATATAAAGGGGAGTGAGAATCATTGTTGTTTAGATCAGTTGAGAACTCTAGATTGAGACTCTTCTGGTGAGACTCTGAAAATCCCCGTAGAGCTGTTGTTCATAAATCACGAACTATAGCTTTAGGTATTTCTCAATTGATTAGAAGGAGAGTCACCAGGGTAAGGCTGTACGAGTGTGCCCACACACACAGCGGACATGGATAGAGAATAGCAAAAAAGGCCAGTTGGTTGATGTCCTTCTGGAATTTACATATCTTCACAGACTACAGGAGCTTTTTGGCATTCACAAGGTTAGTAAGATCCGATTAATTTATGCATATAGCGTGTCAAACTTGTGTTTTAGAAAATACTCTGGTATTAAAAATTTTAAAATTACGTTGTGTACTGTTTTTCCAACAATATTAAAACCAGACATGCTAAATAGTTAACATGTTTCATTCAAACATTTTTATAAAATCAAATATGCATGATATGTTTTTGAAATTGTTATGTCACATGCTTAATATATATGTAAAAGTTAAAAAAATAAAAAATCATGCAAAGCAAATTTAAAAATATGATTTATTATCTCATGAATTATATAAAGCATATCAAGCAGACCTTTATAACCACTGAATACTTGGTCATCAACAAATTTTATCTTAAAACATAATAAAAATATGAAGCTAAAAATTTACAGACATTTAGTAACATATCCACAATGACTTATAGTTTTTTAGAGAATCAAAAGACAACTTTTGTCCCACAAAACAAACTCTACAACATATAAGTACAAATCTACCAGCAAATAAGATTTTGTGAGTAGCGTTTGATTAAAAGTTCATAACCCTAAGAATAAACAAAAATTTATAAAATTCCTAGACATTCTTAACATATATATACATATTATATCCAAAAATTGCAACAAAATAAAATCATTTGATTTCAAAACATTACTCGCAACCTTATCAACAAACCGAAAACTCTAAAATTCTCATATGACATTCCAATAACAAAACATTATTTTCATGAAATTTTATGATATCATATGAACATAAATGCTTTCAACCATAAAATAACATTGTTATAATCAAAGTAATAAACAAAATGATTTATTTTTCATACAAATATACATGCATACACATTCACAACATAAAAGAATAATTTTCTAATAAAGTTTGTCACAAAATGATATATATTAATCATAAAATTTCAAAACTATGAAAACTTTTAAATCATACTTTAAATTCTTATGTTTTCTTCAATAAATATGAAGACTTGTACACAAAATCTCCAAAAAGAATTCCTTCTACTATGGCTTGAAAGAAAACAAGAGTAATGAATTTTTTGAGAGAGAAAATCTTGAAGAAAACAAAATTCCAAACTAATAGTATGTGAGGTTTAGGGAAGAAAAGAAAGCATAAAAGCATGGAGGAATATGAAAAAAGATGGAGGCCCGAAAAAGGGATAGGAATAATATGTGTGCTTGAAGCCACATATTTATTTACATAAGTAACTTTGGTCCTAGTCTAATTAGGTTTCCCTTTTTTGGATGAGTGTAATCTTAATCTAATTAGGTTTCTTTTTTTTTTTCTTTTTTCTCTTCCACAACAAATTTTCTTTTTGTTTCTTTTTATTTTTTTCGTTTCATAAACTTTTCCACGGCGCTGTTTTACTTGTTATATATATAATATAATATAAAAGTATAGTACGATTAAATATCAATATATGATATAATATAATATAGTATAATATAATATAATATAATATAATTAAAACACATAATTGTTTACACACGATAATAATATTTACTCCAATAACCCCAAAAATAGTAATTAACATTATTCTTTTAGACACTTTATATTATCGAGTTTCTTAACGCCATAATAAAAATGTCACATTTAATTATCATGACATAATAAATGTTATAAAAATAAGAAAATATATGATAAAATTTATTTCATTGTCAAGAATATAACTTTAGGGCATATATAACTCTACAGTATTATGAAGATTATAAATTTAGGGCAAGTTGAAACACTTTTAAACAAATAATACTTTAAGCTTATCAACATTTTTGATATAAACATCCCAAGCATATAGATCCCTCGTGGCCGTCACCTGTAACATTACTAAACAAAAAGTTAATTTACTTAACATAAATAATAATGGTTCTTAAAATATCACTTTTTGATGTTAAATTAACATAAGTGTTTGTAGAAGAAAACAGTAGACGTTACAACTCTCTCCACCTTATAAGAGTTCGTCCTCAAAACTCAAAACAACTGTAGATACCTGGCTCTCATATTATCCTCGCGTTCCTACGTAGCCTCTTCTACCTAGTAATTTCACCATAAAACTTTGACTAATGTGATTTCCTTATTTCTCAAAGCTTTGGTCCTAATCTCATATCTCTTTTTCATGTAGCTTCTTTAATTTTTTTTTTATTTCCCAATGACTCTTTGGCTATAGAAATGTCTTTGTTCTCTAATATCTTCCTTTTCCATCCAAAGACTAGTCAGCTTATTCTTGTAAATTATATTCTCTCAAACTTCTTATTCTTTCTTTTTGGGCAAAAGAACATAGACCCGATATGTACTTCCTTAGCATATAAATATGAAAAACATTGTGTAAAAATTCAAGATATTACATCTTTCCCTTCTTCCAAGGGTTTTGTCCTTGAAATATGTGTAGTAATAAATATGTCGAGAAATTTATTATCCTTTTTCTTGACATTCTTTCTTTTCACATAAAAAATTTCTTCAAAAATCATGTCTAATTAAAGCCATCATACATCCAACTTACAATATCATATACAATGTTTAAATTCTCTTCTTACCTCTCTGTCTATCATCCTTCATAAAAGTATAAATCTAAGTGCAATATTAATTCTCACTTTTATTTATATCTCACATTTCATGTATGTAAATTTGTCTTTAATCACATCTCAAAAGAGAATTGTACCCTACGAACTCTTTACTCCAAAAAATACAAATAATCCTCAAATATTTAGATTTAAATTTAAGATATAGTAAACATCATGCACGCTAATAAATCTACTAGTACATCCCTTCATTCATGAAATAACCAATCCTGTTTATAACTGTAAAAATATACCATATGTTGATGCATACTGTGATCCGGCGTCGGATCAACACCCACGTACGGCTGCGCACGGTCTGACCTCTCCTTGGATTCGTCTCTGCCCAGGCATACACACCTGCAAGAGGAGGGATGCTTCGAAGAAGATAGAAGGGTTAGTCAACAGACAAGGGCTCTCCGATGCTCAAGACAGGTTTTGCTCGACAGAGGTCGGCAGCTAGTTAGTTGTGTAGAAGAAGTCTCTTTAGAATGCCATAAATGCATCCTATTTATAGGCCACCACTTGGATCGGGTGTGAGGTGGGTTTTACCCACGACCTGGGTGTCAAATCAAGGTGTGTCAGGCAGTAGGTGACAAGTGTCACGCCCATCGTCCAACGGATTTGACTCTATCGGATGGCAAAGTACCTGGCTTGTGTTGGCCTATAACGGCGAGTAGCAACCTGCTTGCAAGCAAGGATGGTCCGACCTGAGCTACTGTATATTCCAAGGCAGCACCCTTCTAGGGCTGCTTCCCTGGATGCCTGAGAGGCACCCCGGGAAAAAGTATGATGCATCGGGGGCCAATAGTAAGCTTTCTGGAGTCCTGCCGAGCTTATTAGCCAACCACCGAAGTTAGTGTCCTTAGAGGTGGTGCCGAGCTCACCCTCAACATTAGCCCCCTAATTCACCAGGTCAGTGTCCGGCTGGGTGGACTACGCCGAGTAGGTGAGGGCGGCTCAAAGGAGGAAGACCAAACGACACTTCGAAGGGGGATGAGACGAAAAGGTGTAGATCAGACGGGGGACGCGTGTCACGTCGTGGCTATCTGCGCCGCCTGACAGGCGTAATGATCGCACGTCCTGGTTTTTCGCACCCAAGTTTCCTGCCTGAAATGGCTATAAATAGGGCCACCCTCTTTGTAATTTGCACTTCATTTTCAAAAATTTTACACCCGAAGAGTTTTAGCTGCCGAGCTCTAGTTATATAGTCGAGGATTGTATCTCCCCAAGCTTCCGAGAACCTGATGAGACTGTAAAAGTGTACATTTTCTAAGGCTTAAATCATTTATTTACGCTTTTATTCCTTATTAAATCCTCTAATTAATAGCATTTTGTGTTAATAAGTATTTTTGTGTCTTGGTATGAAAATATGTTTAAAAATGCGTTTTTAGTGTGTTTTTATATTTTTAGTAATTTTTAGAATTATTTTGGTGTGTTAAATAAGTGTCTAGTATGTAAATAGTCAAAACCGTAAAAGTAGTACGGTTATTTTATTTTGAGTTTTAGTGTGTTTGATAGTGTGTTCTAAGTTTATAAATATATCTTGTTATATTTTTAGTAATTTTTAAAAATATTTCCAAGTCATAAAAATTATATCTGTGCTAAACCGTAAGAGACTGAAAATTTTAGGAGTTTTTATCTATTTTTGTGTGTTTTATTGTAAAATAAATATTTTTAATATTTCTGTAAATATTATGTTTGTAAAATAATTAATATTAGTGTGTTTGTGATTTTTAGATTTGAAATCTGGAGGAAAAACAGAGCAAAACGACACTAAAACAGATAAAATCGGACATCAAATGCATAAAAAGATCCTTAAAATATTCAGATTCATATAGCATGGACACGTGGCGTAACAAGGACCACCGGATCAACTGACAAATTAATCTCAGCCATCCGAGGAAGAGACGCATGTCAACGCGTCATCCGATGCGTCAGCGGAATCTCAGCGTGCAGTCCACGTGTCTAAATCTGATTGGCGCGTGCGTTACACGAGCCGACAAGGCTGCAGGCGAGGCAGGGGAGTCTCAGGCCGCTTTGGATTGCGTGCGATCATGTTCACTTGCTCCCACTTTCTATCCGTTCAATGAAAATAGCAAGAGCGATCCAACGGTCCTCAACCTTGGACACACTGGACCACCAGGGCCCAATCTCCCTTGCGTTTGATAGCCATTGGTTCTCGTCTTCAATGCTCCAGATCGTGCCTGTTTTGTGCTGCTCTGGTATGCATCACACGGGATTACAAAGGGAAATCTGCACACTCAGGAAAGAGCATTAATTATAAATGGACGTTTGTAAAATCGATTCCCTATAAATACCGAGGCATTTGCCTCAGTTGAGAGAGCCCTCTCGCAGCATTAAAATGCTGTTGTAATAATTATAGTCTAGTTTTTATTTTAGTTTTCAGTTTAGTTTCTTGTAAAATATTTCCTAGTTTATGCTGTAAAAATTATGCTCAATAATATTAGTAGTATTTTATTAATTATGTCTTTCTAAATTTCTCTTTAGCTGAGGGGAGAGGGGGAAATTTTGGCAAAATTATCTTAAATATTTTTGGTTTTTTTTAGTTTTCTAAGCTGTTGTAATGGCAAAATATTTCCTTAGAAAACTTAGAATTTCAATATTTTCTTAGCTGGAACTCTGCCAAAATTACGATTCTGATTTATTGACGACATAGACTAGCACAGATAATGCTTGGGAGGACCTTGATTACTCGTAGATAGAGAATGGCTCGAAAAATGCTTAACTCACTATCTTGGTTGTTATTTTAGTTAAGTTATGTTGAAATGCTGCTTATTTATTAAGTTGTGTTTTTGCTACATTATAGACATGAAATGGCACAACAAATGCTTGGTAAATCTTGATTTATTGTCGACATAGGATGGCATAGTGTATACTTAAACCAACTAATAAATAAAAAGAGAAACTAAAATATATTGAAGATAATTGTCAGAACAGAACCTTTGAACCTCAGCCCTGTTATTATTGTTGTTTTACTTCCTTAAACTGTCGTTATTATTGTTGTTACTTTGCTTAAATTATTATTTGTATTTCTTGTTATTAAAGTTCCAAATTATCAAAATTTAAAGAAGAAAAATGCTGTAAAAAAATGTGTAAATATTGTAAATACATTCTGTGAATAATAAATATTAATCCTCAAATTTTTCAGCTTAAATAAAAAGAAAAAGTTAATATAATACACGTACTGGAACTGAATAAATCTTTCCTTGTGGGTTCGACCTCGGATTCACCGAGAAAATATTACTTGAGACAACCTTATACTTGAGGTTAGTTTAAATTGCGTAAATAGACGCGAGACCAAGTTTTTTGGCGCCGTTGCCAGGGAATGTATTGTTTTTAGTGCAGTATAATATTGTGTAATATATTTTCCTTTTCTTTTTATTTTTCTTTTATATGTTACTAACTCTTATTTTCTTTTGTTTTATTTCTTTTCTTTTGTTAATACCTTCTGTTTTGCAGGCATTAAGTACTGTTCACGTAGGAATCTGCATGCATTTTCTGTAAGTTACTATTTGTAGTAGTTACTATTCATGTCACTTTTTTTAAAAAATAAAAAATATATATAAAAAATAAAAAAAATAAAAAATCATTAAAAAAAATTATTTTCTCTCATTTCTTCTATAAAATATTTATTTTGCTAGTTTTAGGTTTTTGCCTTAGAAATAAAACTTCATAAAATTTTAGATTAGGTTTTCCATAATACTTAATAAATAAATTGTGTTTTTGTGAAAAGTATTTTTTGAGAAAGTTTTGTTTGGGGACTGATACTGGTTCGGAATTATTTCCCATAACCGGTTCACTTTTGGAGATTCTCCCAACACCAATCATTCCTGAAACGTTGTTATGTCAAGGAGATTGGTTCTTAAAGAGCCTTAGCACCACCAATTTTTCTTGGGGACATTCTTGAAAAATATAATTCGCAAACTTCACAAAATCAATAAGGCAGATACTTTTCATTCACTACTCTACTCTCCCTGGGTGGAGAAAAGCTTAGTATTTGTCTATAAAATTTTCTAAATGTTTAAATAATTTATATGCCAGTTTGGTTTCGTGAGTCTAATAGTCGTAGGTTAGTGAGGAAAAGTTTAGAATCACATTTCGTCTCTGTTGTGTCTTCAAATTCACCAAAAATGGCTGATAATGAAAGTGTTCATAATGAAAATATTGTTAATCAACAAATCATCAATCCTGTTGTTCACTCAATGAGAGATTATTTGCAACCACCCCGTGAATCCACTCCATCATGTTTGGTTTTTCCTCTCAATGCTCATCACTTTAGGTTTAAACTTGGAATGATCAACTTGCTTCCCAATTTTCATGGCTTAGAATCTGAAAATCCATATCTGCACCTTAGAGAGTTTGAAGATGTTTGTGCTACCTTCACTGACCAGGAAGTTTCAAATGAAATTGTTAAGCTTAAGCTTTTCCCTTTTTCTTTAAAAGACAAAGCTAAAACTTGGCTTACTTCTTTAAAACCTAGGTCAATAGGTACATGGCAAGAAATGCAAACTGAGTTTTTGAAAAAATTCTTTCCAACACATAAGACTAATGCTTTGAAAAAACAAATTCAAAACTTTTCCCAAAATGCAAAAGAAGTTTATTTCCAAAGCTAGGAACAATTTAAAGATTTGTTGAATTCTTGCCCACATCATGGTTTTGAAAAATGGCGTTATATTAGTTTTTTTTATGAAGGCTTAACTCCTGAAACCCGTCAATTTGTTGAACAATGTGTAATGGAGAATTCCTTGATAAAGAACCTGATGAAGCGTTAGATTTCCTTGATAAACTGGAGCTTCCCATGAACAGGTGAATTACTCAAATCAATTGGACCCACCTAGAAAGCCATTTCTATCCCCACATTCTGACACATACAATTCACAATGAAAAAACATCCCAATTTCAGTTGGAGATATGATCAACCACAATAGCAATATCAACCACCACCACCATTTCCACCACAAAACTCTCAAGGCCGACCACCATTTCCATCAAATTCTCAAAATTTTTAAAGGCCTCCACAAATTTTTTTTGAAAATCTCCAATCTCGAGTCAAAACTCTTGAAGACACTTTGCAAACTTTCATTCAAGCTCAAAAACCATTCATTCAAAAACAGGAAGTTCATAACACTCGCACTTCTCAAGACATTCATGTAATTAAAGAATCCATTTCTAAACTCACTTCTTCCCTTCGCATTCAAGAAAAAGGCAAATTTCCTGCTCAACCTGTACATTATCCATCTGCAAATGAAATTGCCTCTTCTAGTTCCAGTCACAACAAGAAACTGTTAATTTTGTTACAACTCTTCAAAGTGGAAAAACTGTTGAAAAAACTAATCTTTTAAAAGATTAGAAAGTTAATTCAACTTTGAAAAGTGGTGATCAAATTAATAGTGATAAGGGAAATTCTGAAAAAGAAAAGAGTGTTTCAAGAGAGAAATTTGTTCCAAAGATTCCATTTCCTCAAGCTTTGCTTTCAAAAGAGAAGTTTGACAAAAACGCTGAAATTTTTGAACTGTTCAAACAAGTCAAAATTAACATTCCACTTTTAGATGCAATCAAACAAGTCCCATCTTATGCTAAATTTTTGAAAGATTGTTGTACGATTAAAAGAAAGCATAATGTGACTAAAACTGCATTTTTAGCTGAGAATGTTAGTTCCATCATTCAACATGACTCATTATTGAAATACAAAGATCCTGGTTGTCCCACAATTTCTTGCATCATCAGAAATACTCAAATTGAACATGCTTTGTTAGACCTTGGTGCTAGTGTCAACCTCTTACCTTATTCTGTTTATCAGTAATTAGGTCTAGGTGAACTAAAGCCAACTTCTATCACACTTCAACTAGCTGATCGATCTGTAAAAATTCGAAGAGGTGTTGTCAAGGATGTGTTAGTCCAAATTGATAAATTTTACTACCCAGTGGATTTCATTGTTTTGGATACACAACCTGTCACAAATTCAAATATTCAAATTCCTGTCATTTTAGGTCATCCATTTCTTGCAACTTCTAATGCTTTGATTAATTGTAGAAATGGAATACTAAAATTGTCTTTTGGAAATATGACCTTAGAGTTCAACGTTTTTAACATGGCACAATCACCCTCTAGAAAATGTGAAGTGAACTTTGTTGAGAGCAATACTTCTGGAACGTTTGTTGATCCCTTGGCTGATTTGGCTAAGTCTTTTGATTCGAATGTTCCACCTAAAGTTGATAACCATCCTGTGAATGTTTTTGACCAATCTCCTGAAGCTAAAAATTCAAATTTTGAAGCAGCATATGAAAATGAAGTTTTTGGAGAAGAACCTGAGGATGTGGTGATGGGTGACACTATGGATGACCTCATGTATGATCTCATGGATGAAGAAGAATTTCAGTAAAGATTCTTTGCAGCTGCTAGCAACTTAACTTTTTAGGAGTGCTATCTTTTGGGAAGGTTTAGAGCAACTCTTCCAACAGTCATCAACATTGACGATTCTGACTCCGAACTAGAAACTAAAATCATAGTTATAGATTAATGTTTGTATTGTGTTTATGTTTTTGTATTTGTTTGTTGTATCTGTTGGAAACAACGTGCGCAACGGAATTTTAAAATTTTTTTCATCAGAGTAATTTCCAAAACACAAGTTTGACATGTTATATGTATAAATTAGACAGATTTTACAAACCTTAGTGTGCCGAAGAACCTCCGCAACCTGTGTAGAGAAGTAACATTCCAGAAGAGCCTCAACCAACTGGTCTTCTTTGCTATTCTCTATCCACAACCGGAGTGAGTGTGGGCTCACATATACAGCTCTTCCACCGGTGACTCTCCTTCCAACCAATAGAGAGAAGCCAAAGCTAGTGTTCGTGATTTATGAACAAAAGCTCTCAGGGAGTTTTCAGATGCTCACTAGAAGAATATCACTCTTAATCTCTCAAATTGATATAAGTAAATCATGAGACTCACTCCCTTTATATAGCTATTGGTCCTGGGGTCAGTCCATATCAGATTAGGTCTCAAAAACTTGAAACAGAATCAAGTTCGGATCAATATCTGATAAGATCCACATGAAAATGAGTGATCTTATCTCTCGCTGATCGGCAGGCTGAACATTCTGATCGGCAGGCCGACCACGTCATTCGGCAGGCTGAACTTCCGAGAAAAAATCTCCTCGAATCTTTTATTTTCCACCCGAGATTCTAAAGGATAAAGTCTCAGTTTTGATTCAAATAACCCAATAGAGAAGTTATCTGATCAAAACAAACTTTATCAAGATAATCTTTAAGAAAATAAATCAATTCATAATAATTTTACAACTTTATCTCGTTCTAATTTGTCCAAAATTAAAACAACCGATAAACAGACAAGAATTATTTGATCACAATAATTCAACAAGTTTATCTTGAACTAATTTCTTACAAAATTAATTCAACCGATAAACAGACATGAATTATTTGATTCTTACAAAATTTTAAACCAATCTGATAAATCCGACATAAGTCACCAATTATTGGAAAAGCACGCCGTGTCGTTACAGGACTTTGTGAGCTAGCAAAGGGGACCAAAATGGACCTATAAAGTTCAAGCTCATGATAATTATGAAACCCAATATCCCGGATATACATTTCATAATTATCAACTCCAGCGCTACTCCACTAAAAGCTTGGAGCTGCACTCTCAAACTTTATAGAATTACGAAGCTCGTGTAGATAAGTCTCCATGACATGTCATAGTGTATCGCATCCCCATATGATCATCCATAATCGGCTTAAGGACAAGTTCTGTCTTACCTTCCCGATTATTTTTATCTTACGTTCCATTGTCTCACCATTAGAAAACTTACCATCCAAAGATAATATACCATTCGGTTACACCTATGTATCCAAATGGCTGAGCGCTCCAGTTTTTCAATTACAGGACAACACATATAAGAGGATATCATTACTCCTAAAGAGGAGCTATGGATTCCATATCTATGAATAACAAGTCTACGCTATAAAGAGTCATGCCTCCAACGTATCGGTATGCATACCACATTGAGATGTGGGTGTCACCCTTTGGCACATCAAAAGACACAAGTCGAGACAACGGGCCCACTATTCATCTTAGGATTAAGATACAATACAAATGACTGTCTAAAGTGAATCAATTTGCCAAGACAGAATTATTAATCCAAATCAATTCACTTTATGTCCCGATCCAACACATCGTCACCTATGACAACGTGCCAATGTTTCTATTCATGGAGTCCAACTCCAATGGTCAAGACAAACCATCTCCCAAAAGGGATATAGACAACATAACAATCTTTACATGAATAAAGCACCCAACTTTATTCCCTCGATTGCAGATCATATGTTTTAGACCGTCACTTTAAGAATTGTGTCTTCCGCATAATCAGTCCATCATATGTCCAATTCTTAAGGTTTAGACTGACAGCCTCAGACTACTGTTTGCTTATCATACATTCAACAAATATGAACGTAAAGAGGACAATATTTGGTATATATAAATGAATAAATTCTTTATTGATAAAAATGTCTCCAAAAACGTATTACATTTTTACTCCTTAGAGCATACATGTCTAACAATCTCCCACTTGCACTAAGTGAGTAAATACTGCAAATTTCGCATCCCCATAGCTTCCACATGCCTTTCGAAGACTCTCCCAGAAAGTGTCTTCGTAAATGGATCAGCTAAATTGTCCTCTGACGCGATCTTGCACACCGTGACATGCCCGCTCTGAACGAAGTCCTTTATCACATGATACTTCCGATCAATATGCTTACTCTTCTTGTGAAATCTTGGTTCCTTAGCATTAGCTACCGCCGCACTGTTATCACAGTACAGTGATACCGCTTTATCCATACCAGGAACTACCTCAAGATCCCCAAGGAACTTGCGGAGCCACACTGCTTCTTTCGAAGCGTCACTTGCCGCCACATACTCGGCCTCCATCGTTGAATCCAAAGTGCAATCTTGCTTCGCACTTCTCCAACTGATGGCACCGCCTCCCAGAGTAAACACAAACCCTGAAGTCGATTTCCTAGAATCCAGATAGGATTGAAAATCTGAATCACTGTATCCTAGAGGTGTTAAATCCTCACCTGAATACACAAGCATATACCCTCGAGTCCTTCTCAGGTACTTGAAAATGTGCTTTACCGTAACCCAATGGTTCGGTCCTGGATCCACCTGAAATCGACTCACAATCCCGACCGCATAGCTAATATCCGATCGTGTGCAAAGCATGGCATACATGAGACTACCCACTGCCGAAGCATAAGGAACCTTCTTCATGTATTCTCTTTCTTCATAAGACTTTGGAGAGTCTTTCTTAGAAAGAGTAATTCCAGACCTAGATGGTTGCCCACCATTCTTGGAATCCTACATTGCAAACCTCCTGAGAATTTTATCTATGAAGCCGGCCTGAGACAAAGCTATCATTTTGTTCTTCCTATCCTGAAAGATCTGGATACCGAGAACAAAATTAGCCTCACCTAAGTCCTTCATGTCAAACTGCTTGGTCAACCATAATTTGACCAATGACAATGCCCCAACGTCATTGCCAATTAGTAGAATGTCATCTACATAGAGCAGTAGAAAAACCACCTTCCCATCCTTAATGTGTTTGTAAACACATGGTTCATCCATGTTTTGTGAGAACCCATAAGTCTTGATCACTTGATCAAATCTTATGTTCCAAGAACGAGAAGCCAAATAGACTTTAGCAGCTTACAAACCTTACCCTCTTGAACCGCGACCTTGAACCCGTCTGGTTGTTCCATATAAATGGACTCATCAAGATAGCCATTCAGAAAAACCGTCTTGACATCCATCTGCCAAATCTCGTAGTCGAGAGCGGCAGCTATGGACAAGAGAATCCGGATGGACTTAAGCATGGCTACAGGCGAAAAGGTTTCCTCATAATCGATTCCTTCCTTTTGCGTATTACCCTTAGCTACCAGTCTAGCCTTAAAGGTTTCGACCTTTCCATCCACTCCTCTTTTCCTCTTGTAGATCCACTTAGACCCTTTGGGTTTTACCCCTCCGGGAAGATCCACAAGCTCCTAGACCCGATTAGTCTCCATAGACTTCATCTCTATGTTCATGGCCTCTGTCCAGAGTCTTGAATCAACATCCTCCATAGCTTCTACGTAAGTATAAGGATCCCTGTCATGTTCATCCGATTCAGCCAAGAAGACCTCCCCATTGAACATATACCTCTTGGGTTGACGCCCGATCCTCCCACTACGCCGAAGCCCCTGAGGTTGTTGTTCAGGTTTATTTGGTTTTTCTACACTGATTGAAACAGTTTCATTCAGAACCTCCGAAGTGATTGGATCACTCCTTAACTCCTCAAACACCACTTTGCTTCGAGGTTTAATGTCGTCCATGTAACTCTCCTCAAGGAAAGTTGCATTAGTTGAAACCACGACTTTATTTTCCTTTGGGTTATAAATATAAGCCCCTTTAGTCCCTTTTGGATATCCTACAAACACGCAAACTTCCGAATGTGCTTCCAACTTATTCGGATCCTTAAACATGACATAAGCCAGACATCCCCATATGCGAATATTGTTTAAGGATGTCTTCCGTCTTGTCCACAACTCGTGAGGAGTTTTAGGGACCGATTTTGAAGGCACATTGTTCAAAAGATAACATGCGGTTTGTAGTGCATATCCCCAAAAGGATAAAGGTAATGATGAATAACTCATCATGGACCTAATCATGTCCAACAAAGTTCTATTCCTTCTCTCCGCTACGCCATTCTGCTGCGGAGTGCCCGGCGCAGTCAAATGGGATAAAATCCCATTCTCTAACAAGTGTCCCAAGAACTCATCATAAAGGTATTCCGCACCTCGATCAGATTGAATTGCCTTTATGGGTCTACCCAATTGCTTTTCCACTTCAGCTCGAAACTCCCTGAACTTATCATAAGTTTCGCTTTTGTGGTGCATTAGGTACACATACCCATATCTTGAGTAATCGTCAATAAAAGTGATGAAGTACTCATACCCTCCTTGTGCCTGGATGTTCATCGGCCCACAAACATCACTATGCACAAGTTCTAGAACCCCTTCGGCCCTATTTCCCTTAGACCCGTATGGTCTTTTGGTCATTTTACCCTCCAAACAAGACTCACATTGAGGTATAAATTCCACCTTTAAGTAACTTAAAGGTCCATCCCTTACCAACCTTTGAATCCTATTCAGGTTAATATGGCCAAGGCACAAATGCCAAAGATAAGTCTTGTTAGAGTGAGAAGTTTTAAGTCTTTTTGAGTCATTATCATTTATCTCAGCATTAAGCAATAAGTCCATCCTAGGTTTGATAAAATATAGATTATTTTGCATCCATCTAGAACAGATAAAAGATTTGTTTTTACGAATCACCACTTTTTCATTAAAAGATACCACGTAGGAGTCTTTAAATAAAGAAGATACAGAAATTAAATTCCTTTTAAATTTAGGAACATAAAAACAATCTCGCAAAATTAAATTCCTATAATTATCAAAGTAAAGATGGACATCTCCCACTGCTGCCGTTGAGACCAAGGATCCATCGCCCATCCAAAGCGTTAAGTCTTCACACAGCAGACTTCTCGTTTCTTTGAATCCCTGTAGAGAAACACAAACATGATTAGTTGCACCGGAATCTATGACCCAGATGTCACTGGATTCCTCAACCAAACAAGTTTCTAAATATAGAAGATCACACCTACCTCCCTTGGAAAGGAAGTCCTTGCAATGCTTCTTTATATGCCCGACCTTACCATAGAAGAAGCACTTAAGCTTCTTTGGGTTCTTCTTCTTCTTCTTCTTGCTCTTGGTAGCAGCAGGAATAGAAGACTTCCCACTCTTGGCCCGTTGCTTCTTTCCATTCCTAGAGTTAGGATTGGAACCAAAAGCAGCTACCTTATTGGCCTCACCACCAGCAGGAGACTCCCTGATCAGCAGTTCAAACTCCTGTAACTATTTCATCAGTTCTGTCAAGGTCATATCCCGTCTATTGCTTAAATTAAAAGTAGCTCTAAACGAAATAAATTCCTTAGACAAAGTCTCAAAGACCATAGTCATCTGAGTTTCAGCATCGATGTCGGCTCCATTGGTTTGAGCCTCAACGAGGTAACCCATGACCAACATCATGTGCTCCTTTATAGATGTCCCTGGTCTCTGTCTATAGTTTAAGAGTTTCTGAAGCGCCCCTTGCCGCTTTGTTATGGCCTGGCCTCCAAACATGTCCTCAAGATTATCCAAGATCTGCTTCGCAGTCTCATAATCCTGATGTTGAGTCTGCAGCACGTTGTTCATGCTAGCCATAACATAGCAGCGGGCCTGATCATTAGCATCTTTCCAGCGGTCTTACGCTTGGAATTGTTCATTACTTGAGTCTCCTGTAGGCTCGGGAGGACAAGGGGTTGTCAGTACATATTTCAGTTTCTCAAAGGATAGGACGATGTCCAGGCTCCGTTTCTAATCGTTATAATTCTCACCGGTTAATTGGTTTTTGTCAAGTATCGATGATAAAGCATTTTTAGACATTTTCAATCTGCAATAAAGAATCATATACCAAACATAAGCAAACATATATAATAATTTAGTAAGATAACACAATCATGTAAAATCATACAAATGTGTTTATGTGTCAAAACCTTGAAAATATCACAACCTTACAACGATAATTCCCAACTCAGAATTGAACAAGCTCCTAGGGGAGTCATGCTAAATTCAATCAGGAACACGGATCCCCTCCTGATTAATATATGCCATCCAGGACCCGTATGATCCAACATATACTAATAATCGTTTCTTTGGCCATTAATTTTATTAACAGAGCTCCTAGGGGAGGTTAATAATAAAATTAACGTGAGTGTATAACCACCGTTTTAATATTTTATCCATGATTTATAATCACCACCTAGGGGTATGCAACCATAAATCATACTAAAATACCTTATCCTTTTTGAGATCCAATTTGGTACATGACAGAAATCCCTTCCTAGGGGTCGGGACCACCATGTTCTTCCTATGGACCAACGATGGAGGCCTTAGGTCCTCTCTTCGAAAACCTTCTCCCACTCAATCTTTTAAAGTCAAGGTTTTGTTTTAAAATTATGCATGAATAATTTTAATATGAGCGGCACTCCCTATTCTATATGACATGTTGTCAATATACATGGTAAATCATATTATAATGCAGACAAGCAAAGCAATCAAGTAAAGCTACAAGCAAAATAATAATAACCGTAATATTATGGTTCCACCCTAGAGAATAGAAAACTAAGATTACAAGAGAATAATCGAGACATTTATCGATTCTTTATCCTTGAATCCTCAAGCTGTATCCTTCTTCATGTAATATCTGTCTTCAAGTCTTCAATCCCGTATGAATCGAATACTTCATATTTCTGGTCATATCCAAATTTAATGTTTCTCAGAATCATCCCAAAAATAAAATTAAAACTGCACCGGAACAATTGCACTTTTTCTGGATACTTGGCAGCTCTTGATCGACAGGCCGATCTGGGTGATCGGCCTTCCGATCATGAAGGTTCGGCCTGCCGAACTAAAAGTTTTGCCTACCGGCAAAGCACCTCTATTTCTGCCCCACTGTCGGCCTATCGGACCACACGTCCGGCCTACCGATCTGTGACCTTCAGCCTGCCGAACTGTGAGGTCCGGCATGCCGACCGAGCAGAAAACCCTCATTCCAGAAAATACAATTTTAATGCAATTCATCAATTTTATTTTCAACAATTCAAAAACATAAAATTAGAGACTCAGGAAATACCTAGAGGCGCCGTCATCAATCTTTAAGATTTGACTTCTTGTTCCGTCTTCTCCGAATAATTATTTAATTACAAAATTCTTACAAATTAAAAATTAAATAACAATTCCTAGACAAAGATGATAGTCCGCCATTTAATTACATGAAAAAACTTAGATACACATTCTAATCTCTAAGGAACCATAATCGGCATGAATTAATTAATTAATAAATAATTAAACAAAGATTTAATCAACCATAATTAATTAATAAACATTCACCTCATAATCCAAGACAACATATATATTATATAGAAACCTAGAGTGCCATCTCTCTATAAAATTCAATTCAAGCATAGGAGAGATTAAGATTACAAAATTTATGCATATAACATGATCACAAACTTGCAAATTTATGTAAAAACCTCGGCTCTGACACCAATTGTTGGAAACAAAGTGCGCAGCAGAATTTTAAAATTTTTTTCATCAGTGTAATTTCCAAAACACAAGTTTGACATGTCATATGTATAAATTAGACAGATCTTACTAGCCTCAGTGTGCCGAAAAACCTGCGCAACCTGTGTAGAGAAGTAACGTTCCAGAAGAGCCTCAACCAACTGGTCTTCTTTGCTATTCTCTATCCACAACCAGAGTGAGTGTGGGCTCACACATACAGCTCTTCCACCGGTGACTCTCCTTCCAACCAATAGAGAGAAGCCAAAGCTAGTGTTTGTGATTTATGAACAAAAGCTCTCAGGGAGTTTTCAGATGCTCACTAGAAGAGTATCACTCTTAATCTCTCAAATTGATCTAAGTAAATCATGAGACTCACTCCCTTTATATAGCTATTGGTCCTGGGGTCAGTCCATATTAGATTAGTGACTTATGTACTGACCCTAATCTGATATGGACTGACCCTAGAACCAATAGGGATAAAAAGGGAGTGAGTCTAATGATTTACTCAGATCAATTTGAGAGATTAAGAGTGATACTCTTCGAGTGAGCATCTGAAAACTCCCTGAGAGCTTTTGTTCACAAATCACGAACACTAGCTTTGGGTTCTCTCTGTTGGTTGGAAGGAGAGTCACCGGTGGAAGAGCTGTACGTGTGAGCCCACACTCACTCCGGTTGTGGATAGAGAATAGCAAAGAAGACCAGCTGGCTGAGGCTCTTCTGGAACGTTACTTCTCTACACAGGTCGCAGAGGTTCTTCGACACACTGAGGTTAATAAGATCTGTTTAATTTATACATATAACATGTCAAACTTGTGTTTTGGAAAATACTCTAATGAAAAATTTTTAAAATTCCGCTGCGCACTTTGTTTCCAACAAATGGTATCATAGACGAGGTTTTTACATAAATTTGTGATCTTAGTCTCTCCTATGCTTGAATTGAATTTTATAGAGAGATGGCACTCTAGGTTTCTATATAATATATAAATGTTGTCATGGATTATGTGGTGAATATTTATTAATTAATTATGGTTGATTAAATTGTTGTTTAATTATTTATTAATTAATTAATACCGGCTATGGTTCCTTAGAGGTTAGAATGTGTATCTAGGTTTTTCATGTAATTAGATGGCAGACTATCATCTCCACCTAGGAATTGTTATTTAATTTTTAATTTGTAAGAATTTTGTAATTAAATAATTATTCGGAGAAGACGGAACGAGAAGTCGGATCTTAAAGATTGATGATGGCGCCTCTAGGTATTTCCTGAGTCTCTAATTTTATGTTTTTGAATTATTGAAAATGAAATTGATGAATTGCATTAAAATTGTATTTTCTCGATTAAGGTTTCTTCTGCTTGGTCGACATGCCGGACCTCATAGTTCGGCAGGCCGAAGGTCACAAATCGGCAGGCCGGACGTATGGTCCGGCAAGCCGACAATGGGGCAGAAATTTTGGTGCTCTGCCGGCAGGCCAAACCTTCATGTTCGGCAGGCCGAACCACCATGATCGGCAGATCGATCACCCAGATTGGACTGTCGACCGAGAGCTGCCAGGTGTCCAGAAAAGGTGCAATTTTTCCATTGCAGTTTTAATTTTATTTTTGGGACAATTCTGAGAAACATTAAATTTGGATATGACCGGAAATATGAAGTGTTCGATTCATACGGGATCGAGGACTTGAAGATGGATATTACATGAAGAAGGATACAGCTTGAGGATTCAAGGATGAAGAATCGATAAATGTCTCGATTATTCTCTTGTAATCTTATTTTTCTATTCTCTAGGGTGGAACCATAATATTACGGTTATTATTATGCTTGTAGCTTTGCTTGATTGCTTTGCTTGTCTGCATTATAATATGATTTACCATGTATATTCATAACATGTCATATAGAATAGGGAGTGCCGCTCATATTAAAATTGTTCATGCATAATTTTAAAATAAAACCTTGACTTCAAAAGATTGAGTGGGAGAAGGTTTTCGAAGAGAGAACCTAAGGCCTCCATCGTTGGTCCATAGGAAGAACATGGTGGTCCTGACCCCTAGGAAGGAATTTCTATCATGTACCAGATTAGATCTTTGAAAGGATAAGGTATTTTAGTATGATTTATGGTTGCACACCCCTAGGTGGTGATTATAAATCATGGATAAAATATTGAAACGGTGGTTATACACTCACGTTAATTTTATTATTAACCTCCCCTAGGAGCTCTGTTAATAAAATTAATGGCCAAAGAAACGATTATTAATATGTGCTGGATCATACGGGTCTTGGATGGCATATATTAATCAGGAGGGGATCCGTGTTCCTGATTGAATTTGGCATGACTCCCCTAGGAGCTTGTTGAATTCTGAGTTGGGAATTATCGTTGTAAGGTTGTGATATTTTCAAGGTTTTGACACATAAACACATTTGTATGATTTTACATGATTGTGTTATCTTACTAAATTATTATATATGTTTGCTTATGTTTGGTATATGATTCTTTATTGTAGATTGAAAATGTCTAAAAACGCTTTATCATCGATACTTGACAAAAACCAATTAACGGGTGAGAACTATAACGATTGGAAACAGAACCTGGACATCGTCCTTTCCTTTGAGAAACTGAAATATGCTCTAACAACTCCTTGTCCTCCCGAGCCTACGGGAGACTCAACTAATGAGCAATTCCAAGCGTACGATCGCTGGAAAGATGCTAATGATCAGGCTCGCTGCTATGTTATGGCTAGCATGACCAATGTCCTGCAGGCTCAACATCAGGATTATGAGACTATGAAGCAGATCTTGGATAATCTTGAGGACATGTTTGGAGGCCAAGCCATAACAAAGCGGCAAGGGGCGCTTCGGAAACTCTTAAACTGTAGACAGAGACCGGTGACATCTGTAAAGGAGCATATGATGTTGGTCATGGGTTACCTCGCTGAGGCTCAAACCAATGGAGCTGACATCGATGCTGAAACTCAGATGACTATGGTCTTTGAGACTCTTTCTAAGGAATTTATTCCGTTTAGAGCTACTTTTAATTTAAGCAATAGACGGGATATGACCTTAACAGAACTGATGAAACAGTTACAGGAGTTTGAACTGCTGATCAAGGAGTCTCCTGCTGGTGGAGAGGCCAATATGGTAGCTGCTTCTGGTTCCAATCCTAACTCTGGGAATGGAAAGAAGCAACGGGCCAAGAGTGGTAAGTCTTCTATTCCTGTTGCTACCAAGAGCAAGAAGAAGAAGGAGAAGAACCCAAAGAAGCTTAAGTGTTCTTCTGTGGTAAGGTCGGGCATATAAAGAAGCATTGCAAGGACTTCCTTTCCAAGGGAGGTAGGTGTGATCTTCTATATTTAGAAACTTGTTTGGTTGAGGAATCCAGTGACATCTGGGTCATAGATTCCGGTGCAACTAATCATGTTTGTGTTTCTCTGCAGGGATTCAAAGAAACGAGAAGTCTACTTCGTGAAGACTTAACGCTTCGGATGGGCGATGGATCCTTGGTCTCAGCGGAGGCAGTGGGAGATGTCCATCTTTACTTTGATAATTATAGGAATTTAATTTTGCGAGATTGTTTTTATGTTCCTAAATTTAAAAGGAATTTAATTTTTGTATCTTCTTTATTTAAAGACTCCTACGTGGTATCTTTTAATGAAAAAGTGGTGATTCGTAAAAATAAATCTTTTATCTATTCTGGATGGATGCAAAATAATCTATATTTTATCAAACCTAAGATGGACCTATTGCTTAATGCTGAGATAAATGATAATGACTCAAAAAGACTTAAAACTTCTCACTCTAATAAGACTTATCTTTGGCATTTGCACCTTGGCCATATTAACCTGAATAGGATTCAAAGGTTGGTAAGGGATGGACCTTTAAGTCACTTAAAGGTGGAATCTATACCTCAATGTGAGTCTTGTTTGGAGGGTAAAATGACCAAAAGACCATACGGGTCTAAGGGCAATAGGGCCGAAGGGGTTCTAGAACTTGTGCATAGTGATGTTTGCGGACCGATGAACATCCGGGCACGAGGAGGGTATGAGTACTTCGTCACTTTTATTGACGATTACTCAAGATATGGGTATGTGTACCTAATGCACCACAAAAGTGAAACTTATGATAGGTTCAGGGAGTTTCGGGCTGAAGTGGAAAAGCAATTGGGTAAACCCATAAAGGCACTTCGATCGGATCGAGGTGGGGAATACCTTTTTGAAGAGTTCATGGGACACTTGTTAGAGAATGGGATTTTATCCCATTTGACTGCGCCGGGCACTCCGCAGTAGAATGGCGTAGCGGAGAGAAGGAATAGGACTTTGTTGGACATGATTCGGTCCATGATGAGTTATTCATCATTGCCTTTATCCTTTTGGGGATATGCACTACAAACTGCATGTTATCTTTTGAACAATGTGCCTTCAAAATCGGTCCCTAAAACTCCTCACGAGTTGTGGACAAGACGGAAGACATCCTTAAACCATATTCGCATATGGGGATGTCCAGCTCATGTCCTGTTTAAGGATTCGAATAAGTTGGAAGCACGTTCAGAAGTTTACGTGTTTGTAGGATATCCAAAAGGGACTAAAGGGGGTTATTTTTATAACCCAAAGTAAAATAAAGTCATGGTTTCCACTAATGCAACTTTCCTTGAGGAGAGTTACATGAATGACTTTAAACCTCGAAGCAAAGTGGTGCTTGAGGAGTTGAGGGGTGATCCGTTTACACTGGAGGTTTCGAATGAAACCATTCCGATCAGTGTAGAAAAACCAAACAAACCTGAACAACAACCTCAGGGGCTTCGGCGTAGTGGGAGGATCGGGCGTCAACCTGAGAGGTATATGTTCAATGGGGAAGTCTTTTTGGCTGAACCGGATGAACATGACAGGGATCCTTATACTTACGTAGAAGCTATGGAGGATGTTGATTCAAGACTCTGGACAGAGGCCATGAACATAGAGATGAAGTCTATGGAGACTAATCGGGTCTGGGAGCTTGTGGATCTTCCCGATGGGGTAAAACCCATAGGGTGTAAATAGATCTACAAGAGGAAGAGAGGAGTGGATGGAAAGGTTGAAACCTTTAAGGCTAGACTGGTAGCTAAGGGTTATACGCAAAAGGAAGGAATAGATTATGAGGAAACCTTTTCTCCTGTAGCCATGCTTAAGTCCTTCCGGATTCTCTTGTCCATAGCTGCCATTCTCGACTACGAGATTTGGCAGATGGATGTCAAGACGGCTTTTTTGAATGGCTATCTTGATGAGTCCATTTATATGGAACAACCAGACGGGTTCAAGGTCGCGGGTCAAGAGGGTAAGGTTTGTAAGCTGCTAAAGTCAATTTATGGACTTAAGCAGGCTTCTCGTTCTTGGAACATAAGATTTGATCAAGTGATCAAGACTTATGGGTTCTCACAAAATGTGGATGAACCATGTGTTTACAAACACATTAAGAATGGGAAGGTGGTTTTTCTACTACTCTATGTAGATGACATTCTGCTAATTGGCAATGACGTTGGGGCATTGTCATTGGTCAAATTATGCTTGACCAAGCAGTTTGACATGAAGGACTTAGGTGAGGCTAATTTTGTTCTCGGTATCCAGATCTTTCGAGATAGGAATAATAAAATGATAGCTTTGTCACAGGGTGACTACATAGATAAAATTCTCAGGAGGTTTGCAATGCAGGATTCCAATAAAGGTGGGCAACCATCTAGGTCTGGAATTACTCTTTCTAAGAAAGACTCTCCAAAGTCTTATGAAGAAAGAGAATACATGAAGAAGGTACCTTATGCTTCGGTAGTGGGTAGTCTCATGTATGCCATGCTTTGCACTCGACCGGATATTAGCTATGCGGTCGGGATTGTGAGTCGATTTCAGGCGGATCCAGGACCGAACCATTGGGTTGTGGTAAAGTATATTTTCAAGTACCTGAGAAGGACTCGAGGGTATATGCTTGTGTATTCGGGTGAGGATTTAACTCCTCTAGGATACACTGATTTGGATTTTCAATCCTGCCTAGATTCTAGGAAATCGACTTCGGGGTTTGTATTTACTCTAGGTGGCGGTGCCATCAGTTGGAGAAGTGCGAAGCAAGATTGCACTTCGGATTCAACGATGGAGGTCGAGTATGTGGCAGCTAGTGATGCTTCGAAAGAAGCAGTGTGGCTCCGCAAGTTCCTTGGGGATCTTGAGGTAGTTCCTGGTATGGATAAGGCGGTATCACTGTACTGTGATAACAGTGCGGCGGTAGCTAATGCTAAGGAACCAAGATTTCACAAGAAGAGTAAGCATATTGATCGGAAGTATCATGTGATAAAGGACTTCGTTGAGAGCGGGCATGTCACGGTGTGCAAGATCGCGTCAGAGGAAAATTTAGCTGATCCATTCACGAAGACACTTACTGGGAGAGTCTTCGAGAGGCATGTGGAAGCTATGGGGATGCGAAATTTGCAGTATTTACTCACTTAGTGCAAGTGGGAGATTGTTAGACATGTATGCTCTAAGGAGTAAAAATGTAATACGTTTTTGGAGACATTTTTATCAATAAAGAATTTATTCATTTATATATACCAAATATTGTCCTCTTTACGTTCATATTTGTTGAATGTATGATAAGCAAACAGTAGTCTGAGACTGTCAGTCTAAACCTTAAGAATTGGGCATATGATGGGATGATTATACGGTAGACACGATTCTTAAGGTGATGGTCTAAAACATATGATCCGCAATCGAGGGAATAAAGTTGGGCGCTTTATTCATGTAAAGATTGTTATGTTGTCTATATCCCTTTTGGGAGATGGTTTGTCTTGGCCATCAGAGTTGGACTCCGTGAATAGAAACATTGGCGCGTTGTCATAGTTGACGATGTGTTGGATCGGGACATAAAGTGAATTGATTTGGATTAATAATTCTGTCTTGGCAAATCGATTCACTTTAGACAATCATTTGTATTGTATCTTAATCCTGAGATGAATAATGGGCCCGTTGTCTTGACTTGTGTCTTTTGATGTACCAATGGGTGACTCCCACATTTCTATAGTGGCATGCATGCCGGTACGTTGGAGGCATGACTCTTGATAGCGTAGACTTGTTATTCATAGATATGGAACCCATAGCTCCTCTTTAGGAGTAATGATATCCTCTTATATGCGTTGTCCTGTAATTGGAAAACTGGAGCGCTCAACCATTTGGATACATAGGTGTAACCGAATGGTATACTATCTTTGGATGGTAAGTTTTCTAATGGTGAGACAATGGAACGTAAGATAAAAATAATCGGGAAGGTAAGACAGAACTTGTCCTTAAGCCGATTATGGATGATCATATAGGGATGCGATACACTATGATATGTCATGGAGACTTAGCTACACGAGCTCCGTAATTCTATAAAGTTCGAGAGTGCAGCTCCAAGCTTTTAGTGGAGTATTGTTGGAGTTGATAATTGTGAAATGTATATCTGGGATATTGGGTTTCATAATTATCATGAGCTTGAACTTTATAGGTCCATTTTGGTCCCCTTTGCTAGCTCACAAAATCCTGTAACGACACGACGTGCTTTTCCAATAATTGGTGACTTATGTCGGATTTATCAGATTGGTTTAAAATTTATAAGAATCAAATAATTCATGTCTATTTATAGGTTGAATTAATTATGTAAGAAAATTAGTTCAAGATGAACTTGTTGAATTATTGCGTTCGGGTAATTCTTGTCTGTTTATCGGTTGTTTTAATTTTGGACAATTAGAACAAGATAAACTTGTAGAATTATTGTGAATTAATTTATTTTCTTAGAGATTATCTTGATAAAGTTTTTTTTGATCAGATATCTTTTCTATTGGGCTATTTGAATCAAAACTGAGACTTTATCCTTTAGAATCTCGGGTGGAAAATAAAAGATTCGCGGAGATTTTTTTCTCGGCAGTTCGGCCTGCCGGATGACATGTTCGGCCTGCCGAACTGGCTTGTTCGGCCTGCCTATCAGAAAGTTCGGCCTGTCGACCGACGACAGTTAAGATTATGCATTTTCATGTGGATCTTATCAGATATTGATCCGAACTTGATTCTGTTTCGATTTTTTGAGACCTAATCTGATATGGACTGACCCTAGGACCAATAGGTATAAAAAGGGAGTGAGTCTAATGATTTACTCAGATCAATTTGAGAGATTAAGAGTGATACTCTTCGAGTGAGCATCTGAAAACTCCCTGAGAGCTTTTGTTCACAAATCACGAACACTAGCTTTAGGTTCTCTCTGTTGGTTGGAAGGAGAGTCACCGGTGGAAGAGCTGTACGTGTGAGCCCACACTCACTCCGGTTGTGGATAGAGAATAGCAAAGAAGACTAGTTGGTTGAGGCTCTTCTGGAACGTTACTTCTCTACACAGGTCACGGAGGTTCTTCGACACACTGAGGTTAGTAAGATCTGTTTAATTTATACATATAACATGTCAAACTTGTGTTTTGGAAAATACTCTGATGAAAAATTTTTAAAATTCCGCTGCGCACTTTGTTTCCAACAACTGTTCAGTTTGCGAGAATGTTAGATGGAAAACAGACTCAAGATCCTTCTACTTCAGAACAAGGTCTGTAAGGTATTTTTCTTTGTTTCTCTGAGTGTTTGTCTTAAAAAAAAAAATTTGAAAATTTATTCGAGGTATGATCATGGTTTGAATGAAAAATCATCAAAACGACTGAGTAACGGAATTTTTGGAAACGCATTTTGATGAACAAAAGTTTTCTTTAACTCATTCTCGAATAAAATTTCATCAACAAAAAGATTTTTATTTTTGTGATTTATACAGTTGTTGTTTAATAATTGTGATCGTACCATTTATCTTATAATAATAATATCTTGACTTTTCTTCTTTTGTCAGATGCATAATTTTCTTCAATAGGTATCTTGTGTGTCGTGTAATATAAGCTTTGCTTCAAATTTTAAAATTTAGTCCCATTTGTCAAAAGTTGTACAGTAAAGTCTAGTTTGTCAAAAGGTTAATAGTGTTGTCAGGTACAAGTTGTCTGCAGGGGTGTCACATTTATCTGTCCTTGTCTATCATCACAGCTGTCTTTACTTAATTTTACCCAACATTCTTGTAGGTGTCTATAATATCCTTTTAGTTCTTATGTTTTTCTCAGAGCGAATTTGTAAGATAGAGTCAGTCAAAAAAAATTGAAAAAAAAAAGAGTCTTAATCTTAGTAATTATGGATTCCTCGTCCCAGTCATCTTTAAAGTTCAACAATATCTGTGTGTTTTGTGGTTCTAAATCAGGAAAAGGCATTGATTACATAGAAACTGCATTTCATCTAGGCTATGTCTTGGCTACGAAAAAGATAAACTTTGTCTATGGAGGAGGTAGTCTAGGTTTAATGGGTACTGTCTCTTCTGGAAGACGTTCTGGAGGTACTGGAGCTCTAGGTATTATTCCAGGTGTCCTTGCTCAAAGTCGTTTATGTGGTCCTACAATTGGTGTTGAAAAAATAGTTGCAGGTATGCCTGAGCGAATAAGAGACATGGATTTTGCGTCTGATGCTTTCATTGCCTTACCTGGAGGTTTAGGAACTCTAGATGAACTTTTTGCCATTGCTAGTTGGAAATTGTTAGGACTACACTATAAACCTGTTGGTTTGTTAAATATAAATAGTTACTTTGACAGTTTGCTTAGTTTTTTAGATCATGCTGTGAAACAAAAGTTTCTTGAGGAGTTAGGAAGAAAGATTTTTATCTCTGCCACTACTGTAGAGGAATTGCTCGAAAAAATGCATGTCATTGATCCTGAAACAGACACTGCAACGTCAAAGTTTTGTCGAAAATGCAAACGAGATTGGGATCTTTCTCTCTAAACTCTACCTCTTTTAGTTTTACTTACAGCATTGTTGTTTTTGTCTTTGTTTATGTATTTGTCTTTGAATAACCACTCTGGTAAGTATATGTTGTTACTCTTCTTACTTAATCTTGTTAAACATTGGGAACAGTGTTCAATTTAGGTTGGGGGGAGAAGGTTGTGTCAATTTTTTTCTTTTGTGATTGAATCTGGGACTAGTCTTAAAAAAACCAAGCGAAAAAAAAAGAGTGTACTGTTTGTAAGACTTTTAAATTCATGTGTTCATAGGTCGAGATGGCTGAGTGAAGGTTTTGTCCTGAAACGCGTCTCGATAATGGTCCAAAAATGAAGTCCTTTGTGTTTGTAAAATTCTCATCTCTGCATCTTTCCTTTGTAGCATGCAAGTTTGAAGATGGCTGAGGTAAGGAATATTTATTATTCTTGAAACGCATCTTCACCTTGGTAGAAATAGCTGAGTAATAGAGTGACTAGCATTCTTGAAATGTGTTTCTACATGATTGTAAAAACTGTGTGTTTGCATTGCATTTATTATTAAAAAAAAAAGCAACTCAAAAAAAAATAAAAAATCTAAAAATAATTTGGTGATTTGCCTCTTGTCCAATGACGATATCAAGATTATATCATTTCCATGACTTAAGGTAAATTTTAAATATTATTTAAGTTTATGTTAGTTTCTTTAGTTTGCCATATGTTTAGGATGAAATTTTCGCAAAGTTTGAACACTTAATCTTGCACTATGATTTGTTATATTAATTTAGAGATTGTTTATGTTAGTATAATTTGGTTTATTTTTATAAAATCTTATAACTTGTTTAAATCCCTCTTGAGATGAAATCCTAGATAACACTAAGTTATAGATATAATTTAGGCCATCTTTGGATCGTTTGAGCCTAGCCTGTTTACATTTTGTATCCCTAGTTACCTCGTTGTGCTTAATGTTCTGTTTTCTTTGTTACTCATATATTTAGCCTAGCCTTTTTAATAAATTCATAATCCTTTTCTTGTACCTTTCACTCATAAGGCATTTGTTCTTTCAAGTGAAATCAGATTTATGAGGTTAGGATGAGTTAGGAATATCTACTACCTCTGTAAAATATGTACGTTTATTGTAATTCTTCAGTTATTTTGTCAAAAAAAAAAAGCGTAAAAAAAAAAAGAAAAAAAAAGAAAGTTAAATAAAAAGTGGTTGACAAAGGAAATTTCATTTCGAGTTCGGAATTGTAAACTTTGGGAATTGGATTGTACATTTTAAAGGTTCGGGATTTTTGTAAGTGTCTTATGGGTGAACTGAGCCTCAAACATATCTTCCATCATACCTTTAACCTAAGCCTTACATTACAAGCCGAATAAAGTCCTAAAAGTCTTTAACAAGGTGTTATTCTACATTAGTGGAGAGAGGGATGAAAAACAAATTTATAAGAATTTATTTAGATAAATTAAGATATATTAATATAAATTTATCCGGTTAATATGCATTGATTAGTAATAGAAATTCACACACACAAAGAGGAAAATTCATCTTAAATAATTGACGAACTCTAGAAATGAATCATAACTTAATTAGTGTTTACATTTTTACTTTGAGGCATGAATATGAGATAAACCCTGAGGAAAATCAGTGAGGAATCGCAATTAAAAAAAAAAATCTTTTGTCTGTTTTAAGTTTTATCGCTTTAGTTGCTAGAGATTAGCAATAAGCTGGTTGGGGGGTGTGATGAGACTGTAAAAGTGTATATTTTTTAAGGCTTAAATCATTTATTTACGCTTTTATTTCTCATTAAATCCTCTAATTAATAGCATTTTGTGTTAATAAGTATTTTTGTGTCTTGGTGTGAAAATATGTTTAAAAATGCGTTTTTAGTGTGTTTTTATATTTTTAGTAATTTTTAGAATTATTTTGGTGTGTTAAATAAGTGTCTAGTTTGTAAATAGTCAAAACCGTAAAAGTAGTACGGTTATTTTATTTTGAGTTTTAGTGTGTTTGATAGTGTGTTCTAAGTTTATAAATATGTCTTGTTATATTTTTAGTAATTTTTAAAAATATTTCCAAGTCATAAAAATTATATCTATGATAACCGTAAGAGACTAGAAATTTTAAGAGTTTTTATCTATTTTTGTACGTTTTATTGTAAAATAAATATTTTTAATATTTTTGTAAATATTATGTTTGTAAAATAATTAATATTAGTGTGTTTGTGATTTTTAGATTTGAAATCTAGAGGAAAAACGGAGCAAAACGACACCAAAACAGATAAAATCGGACATCAAATGCATAAAAAGATCCTTAAAATATTCAGATTCATATAGCAGGGACACGTGGCATAACAAGGACCACCGGATCAACTGACAAATTAATCTCAGCCGTCCGAGGAAGAGATGAGTGTCAACGCATCATCTGGTGCATCAGCGGAATCTCAGCGTGCAGTCCACGTGTCTAAATCTGATTGGCGCGTGCGTTACACAGGCCGACAAGGCTGCAGGGGAGGCAGGGGAGTCTCAGGCCGCTTTGGATTACGTGCGGTCGTGTTCACTTGCTCCCACTTTTCTATCCGTTCGATGAAAATAGCAAGAGCAATCGAACGGTCCTCAACCTTGGACCCATTGGACCACCTAGGCCCAATCCCCCTTGCGTCTGACAGCCATTGGATCTCGTCTTCAACGCTCCAGATTGTGCCTGTTTTGTGCTGCTCTGGTATGCGTCACACGGGATTACAAAGGAAAATCTGCACACTCAGGAACGCGGACTAGCGCGAAGAAGAGAAGGAAGAAAATAATTCAAATCGTCAACTTTAAACAGGAAAGAGCATTAATTATAAATGGACGTTTGTAAAATCGATTCCCTATAAATACCGAGGCATTTGCCTTAGTTGAGAGAGCCCTCTCGCAGCATGAAAATGTTGTTGTAATAATTATAGTCTAGTTTTTATTTTAGTTTTCAGTTTAATTTCTTGTAAAATATTTCCTAGTTTATGTTGTAAAAATTATGCTCAATAATATTAGTAGTATTTTATTAATTATGTCTTTCTAAATTTCTTTTTAGCTGAGGGGAGAGGGGGAAATTCTGGCAAAATTATCTTAAATATTTTTTATTTTTCTTAGTTTTCTAAGCTGTTGTAATGCCAAAATATTTCCTTAGAAAACTTAGAATTTTAATATTTTCTTAGCTGGAACTCTTCCAAAATTACGGTTCTGATTTATCGACGACAAAGACTAGCACGAATAATGCTTGGGAGGACCTTGATTACTTGTAGACAGAGAATGGCTTGGTAAATGCTTAACTCACTATCTTGGTTGTTATTTTAGTTAAGTTATGTTGAAATGCTACTTATTTATTAAGTTGTGTTTTTGCTACATTATAGACATGGAATGGCACAGCAAATGCTTAGTAAATCTTGATTTATTGTCGACATAGGATGGCATAGTGTATACTTAAACCAACTAATAAATAAAAAGAGAAACTAAAATATATTGAAGATAATTGTCAGAACAGAACCTTTGAACCTCAGCCCTGTTATTATTGTTGTTTTACTTCCTCAAACTGTCGTTATTATTGTTGTTACTCTGCTTAAATTGTTATTTGTATTTCTTGTTATTAAAGTTTCAAATTATCAAAATTTATAGATGAAAAATACTGTAAAAAAAATGTGTAAATATTGTAAATACATTTTGTGAATAATAAATATTAATCCTCAAATTTTTCAGCTTAAATAAAAAGAAAAAGTTAATATAATACACATACTGGAACTGAATAAATCTTTCCTTGTGGGTTCGACCTCGGATTCACCGAGAAAATATTACTTGAGACAACCTTATACTCGAGGTTAGTTTAAAATGCGTAAATAGACGCGAGACCAGAACCCTAGCAGGTAATTTTTGTGAAGTGAAAATGAGTGATCTGTCCGACTCCCAGAATGTAGAGGTCTCCTGGTCGGAGAGTAGCATGGAGCGTCGTAGTTCGTCTACTACCCAGTCCGACTCTGAGGGAGTGTCTCCAGGATGGGATGGGGCCGGCCGGCTGAAGCAAATCCTGAGGGTCGACTCCCAGACGGTACCCGAACAGGAGTTTCTAAACATGCTGGACGGGCGAAGGCCTATTAGGCCATCCAGGGAGTAGGACCCTTATGTCAGGTCGGCTACTGCTGGCTCGTCTTGAGTTTTTCAAGGGAGAGGGCCGAGCTTCGAACGCGAGAGGATGCTCCGAGCACATCCGACTAGAATGTTAGGGCCCTAGTCCAAGTTGCGGGGTGATTACGGTTGACGTTTCCAATGAGGAACAAGCAGCCGAGGAAGCAGAGGCGGAGCAGCCGGAGATGGAGGAGCAGGAGGTCCAAGTCACCCACGTCTGAGGAGTGACGGCGTATTAGGTAACCCGGCCTGGACAAACCTCAGCGGCGGGCTACACAAGCGCCATCACAGAGTTACAGTTGGAGAACCTACGCGTCGAGTACGGCATCTCAGACGACGTGATTCTCACCGTCCTCGACGAGGGAGATTCACCCTTAGACGCGCCGGAGGGATGCATCATGCTCTATGCCGAGTTCTTCAGGGCTAGGCTGCGTCTGCCGTTCCACCCCTTCCTCCGTCGGGCACTCAACGATTTCAACGTGTGCCCGGCCCAACTGAATCCGAACAGCTATAGGTCACTGATCGGGATGTACATTTTATGGAGGTACCATCGGGTTACCGAGATGCCGTTGGAAGCTTTCAAGCAAGTTTACAAGATGAAGAAGCTTCCTTGGTAGTCCGGTTGGTACTACGTCATTGGCTTTCGAAAAGATTTCATCTTGGGCAACCCCGACTCGGATAAGTTATGGAAGTTCGAGTGGTTCTACGTCAGGGGGAATTATCTAGCCGGAGCTGATGAGACCGTCCCTGAGAATCAACAATTGTTGAGGTCGTTCGAGCAGGGGCATGTGTGGACCAAGCGTCCCTGGACACTGAGCTGCATGATCAAGGCAGTCGATGAACTATTCAAGAAGCCGGAGTCGACCAGACAGTAGTCCTTCCTTTTAAGGAAGGACACTTTATCCAGTTATGGCTGGTTCGGGGAGTCTAGCAGAATAAATCCCGAAGTTGTTCGCCCTATCTAGAGTTTCGGGCAAGTTACCATTGCTCAACCTAGTGCCGCAGACATCCTGGGACCAAGCATTTCCCCATCCGGGTGGCTGATGTGGGAGCCTTCATCATCCAGTTTCAAGGACTCGTCTAGTGGCTTCTTCGATACGGGGCCACCCGTAGCCGATGAGGACCTCGAGGACGTGATTCAGCTCCTATACTCATCCCGCCAGCTCTGGATCAGAGGTCAGCTATGGGCTTTATTTTTATTGTCCTTTTTTTCCTTTTTCCAACCTCGTTTTGACTTCAGATTTTCTTGTGCAGATATGTCATCGGTGCCAAGCTCCCACGCTAATAGACGGGCTCTAATGGCGAGCCTGAGAAAGTAGAAGGGCAAGGCCGTTGACACCGAGAGGAAACATAAGCAGACTCCCAGGCCTGAGCTTCCCCCTCACATCGGGTAGGTCTCCACATCAGTCCAAGTACCGTCACCTCCACCACAGCCGACCAGGACCGCACAGGAGGTCACCCCAGCCGATGAGGCCGCCAGAGGGTCGTCCGAGGATTTGCAGAGAAGATGCCCGAATTACAACGACATCGTTCTTGAACGCCTCAGGGATGCACTTCCTCCGGACGACTTCTTCATGAACATCCAGAGGGAGGACTTATAGAGTCTCTACAATACGGCCTTTCGAGCTGCTGCCTCTATAAGTATTCGACCAAACCGATCATTTAGATTCCTCTTTTATCATGCTGCCGAGGACTAACATCGTGATTCTTGTAGATGAGTGTCGTTCTGCATATGGTGCACTCCTTTGGGATGAAAGACATCCATAAGGAGAAGGAGATGCACAAGAAGACCTTCCTCAAGAAGGCGGAGGCCGACAAGGAGCTCGATGCTAAGAACATTAAGCTTGACCAAGCCAGGAAGTGTCTCTCTCAAGCCCAAGAGGAAGCTCAGAAGGCTAAGGCCGAGGCTGAGAAGGCGTTGAGGCAGGCTAGGGAGGCAAGGGATGAGGCTGCATGGCTAAAGGGGCAACTGACGTCCCTCCAGACCGAGCACCAGTACTTCATAGATGAGCTCCCAGGACGCTTGGCCAGAGCCATCGAAGAGTTCAAAATATCCCCGGAATACACCGATATCTACTACTACGGCATGATAGATCTCCGCGAACACCTGATCGATAAGCACCCCGAGGCAGCGAGTTTCGATTGGTTGGTCATCGTTGAGCTTGACCAAGGTGATGCCTAGCATCAACAAGGTGAAGAGGATGAGGTCATCGTGGTAGATGGTGATGACGATGGAGATGGGCAGAGCACAGTTGGAGGCGGAGGCGAGAACACAGTTGGGGGTGAGACCCAGGCTGACTGACTATTCTGATCATTTTTTTTTTGGGTTCGGGCTCGGGAGGTGCCCGGTTCTTTGTACCTCCTCGATAAATAAAAACTTATTTCCCGTTTTACTCTTCTTGGATTATTGTATGCAGTTTTTCTTCACATTATTTTGCAAGTGCGAGTGTCCTCGGGTTAATAGTTTTAGCTTTGACGAGGGATTCCTCGGGGAAGATTCCTGGTTGGGACCAAATTCTATCTCGATAGCATCTAGTTATCCAACTAGTTTTGCTTGTACGCTCTATTAGTCCGGGTGAGGTTTAGGTTTTCGAGCAAAGGTGGTATCCCCTGGTATCTCAGTTAATCCGAGTAGTTATCCTACTCGCTCAGTTAGTCCGAGCGAGGTTCAGGTTTCTGAGCAGAGGTGGTATCCCCTAGTATCTCAGTTAATCTGAGTAGTTATCCTGCTCGCTCAGTTAGTCCGACCGAGGTTCACGTTTTCAAGCAGAGGTGGTATCCCCTAGTATCTCAGTTAATCCGAGTAGTTATCCTGCTTGCTCAGTTAGTTCGAGCAAGGTTCAGGTTTCCCGTTCTTGGTCAGGCAAAGCACAACGGCGTGTGATTACCCTTACCCTGTTGCCCCTCTAGACTTGTTTGAGCTTCATAAGTGTAGGACTCCTCGGGCACACTGTTGTGCTGAGCAACTTATTGGGCTGTCTGTACGACGACAGACCTTAGGTCGGTATACTGACCAGTCCCCAGTCTGGTTAATCAGGATGACTCTCCCTTGTCAGGAGTTATTGTCTTGTCCTCCGAGCTAGAATTACGGCGTATTGTTTTGTATTCACATTTCCTTTAAACACATCGCTCATGTGGAATGGTGTGGGAAAGTTGTATTCCATCAATGTGATATGTACATGCAATTTTCCAGTCCTATCAAGTAGGTCTAGTTACAAAAGAATTCTGGCCAGGGGTCAAAAAAAAAGATTTCTGGCTCTAAGCTTAGCAAAGAATCTTTTAAGAAGCTCGGCATTCCAAGGATGCCCGAGCCGATTTCCTTCCATGTCAGATAATTTGTACGTGCCCGATCGTACAATGTCTTTGACCCTAAACGGACCTTCCAACTTTGGACCAAAGGACCCGAGGCTGGGCTGTTGAACCATGAATTTTTTCAGTACCAAGTCTCCAACCTCAAAACTCCTGGGCTGGACCCTCTTGTTGTAATACCGAGCTACCACCTGGTTTTGGGCTACGTTGCGAATCGCTGCTCAGTTTCTTTTTTCGTCGAGTAGATCGAGCTCGGTCATCATCAACTCTGCATTCAGGGTCTGCTCATATTGTTCAATTCAAAAACTCGACAATCCTACTTCGGCTGGAATGACAGCCTCTGCCCCGTATACAAGGGAGAACGGTGTTTTGCCTGTCGCTGTCGGGGCAGTTGTCTAGTATGCCCAAAGCACTTGTGGGAGTTCGTCAATCCATGCACCTTTGAGCCTCTTGAGTTTTTTCTTCAGGTTGTCTTTGATTGTCTTGTTCACGGCCTCCACTTGGCCGTCGCTCTGTGGATAGCTTGGGGAGAAGAAGACCTTCCTAATACCGAGCTTCTCACATAGACGAAGAAGACCCGAAGATTCAAATTGTTTGGTGTTGTCGGTCATAATCGTGTACGGGATCCCGAACTGGCAAATGATACTCTTCCACATGAAGTTGGTACACTTAGCTTTGGTCATGTTGGTACAAGGTTCAACCTCTATCCATTTTGTAAGATAATCAATGGCTACGATGCAGTATTTGAATTGTGATCGGGCCGACGGGAGAGGTCCGATCAAGTCGATGGCCTACTTTGCGAATGGCCATGCTGAGGTCACTGAAGTGAGAGGCTCAGCATGAGACCCAAGAAATCTGGCAAATTGCTGGCATTTGAGGCACTTCTGAGCAAAATTCTCCCAGTCCTGCTGCATGGTTGGCCAGTAGTAGCCCTGCCGGAGACACTTTTGGGCCAAAGAGCGTCCTCCAGAGTGGTTTCCGCATAGGCCTTCGTGGATCTCTCTCATTAGGTACTCGGCCTCTTTGGGATCCAAGCATCTTAAGCATGGTGTGGTGTAGCCTCGTCGGTATAATTTTTTGCTGATGATCGAATACCGGGCCGAGCTGTTACGTACCCGATGTGCTTCTTCTTGGTCATCGGGTAATTCGGTTGTGGTTAGGTATTGGATGATCGGGTCCATCCAGGTAGTCTTGGGCTCTTCGGCTATACTTACGACTTCCTTAACGATGCTCAGCTTGGCCAATCTTTCAATGGGGACCGACATTAAATCACTTCCGCCCAAGCCGGAGGCTAATCGGGCAAGGGCGTCGGCCTCCACGTTCTCTGACCGGGGGATTTGCTTGAAAGAATAAGACTTAAATTGCCCGAGTAGTTGTTTCACCTCTTACAAATATGCCGGCATGGAATCTTCTCGGGTCTGAAATCCTCCGATGACCTGCTGAACCACAAGCATTGAGTCATTGTGGATGGTGATGCGATTTACTCCGAGATCACGGGCAATTCGAAGTCCGGCTAGGAGAGCTTCGTATTCAGCCTCATTGTTAGAGGCTTTGAAGTCGAACCAGAGGATATAGATGACCTTATAACCGTCTGGGCTGGTTAAGACCAGCCCGACGCCTGATCCATCAACATAAGAAGATCGTCAACATGCAGTTCCCAGTCCGGTTCCAAGGAAAGACTGTCCTCACTACAGTCGGGTGCATCGGGCACTGCAATAGGTGACTTCTCGACAAGCAGAGTTGCCTATCCGGCGTCAATAAACTCTGCAATGAAGTCTGCTAGCGCCTGAGCTTTGATGGTCGTCCTTGGCACAAAATGAACATCGTACTGGCCTAGCTCTACCGACCACTTGACCATACGGCCCGATATCTCCGGACTCTGGAAAACCTGCCGAAGAGAAAATTTGGTCGGGGCTTTGATGGTATGGCCTTGGTAGTACGGTCGTAACTTTCAGACCAAAGTAATTAGAGCAAAGGCCAGCTTCTCTAGGAGCGGGTACCGCTCCTCGACACCTTGGAATGCATGGCTTGTGTAGTAAACGGGTCTTTGGACCCTGTCATCGTCTCGGACCAAGATCGAGCTGATGGCTTTCTCTGACACGGCTAAGTAGGCAGTTAAAGCTTCACCGGGCAAAGGTTTGGACAAGAGCAGGGGCGTAGCCAAGTAGGTCTTCAAGCTTTCAAAAGCTTCTTCACACTCCCTGCGCCACTCAAACCTCCCCTTAAGTGCCTTAAAAAATAGGTGGCACTTGTCAGTAGCTCGGGAGACAAACCTTGACAGGGCTGCCACCATGCCAGTGAGCCGTTGTACATCTTTTGTTGTCCAAGGGGAATGCATATCGATAATCACTTGGGCCTTCACCGGGTTGACCTCGATTCCTCGTTGATTGACCAAAAATCTGAGGAATTTGCCCGAGCTTACGCCGAACGCACATTTCGTTGGGTTTAGTTTCATCCCATATTCCCGGAGAATGTCGAAGCTAGCTCGGATGTCAGCCATGTGGTCTTCTGCTCGGACAGACTTTACTAGCATGTCGACCACGTAGACCTCTATAGTTTTCCCGATCAACCGAGCAAACATCTTATTGACAAGGCATTGGTATGTAGCTCTGGCGTTCTTCAGGCCAAAAGGCATCACCACGTAGCAGTATAAGCCCTGGTCGGTAACAAAGGTAGTTTTGACTTGGTCTTCCTCGGCCATCTTTATCTGATTGTACCCAGAGTACGCGTCCATAAAGCTCAGAAGCTCATGGCCGGCAGTGGCGTCGACGAGCTGATCTATCCGAGGAAGTGGAAAGCAATCTTTCAGGCAAGCCTTGTTGAGATCGGTATAGTCGATGCAGACCCACCATTTGTCGTTCGCCTTCTTGACGAGGACGACATTTGCTAACCATTCCGGGTATTTAACTTCTCTGATGAATCCAGCCTTGAGGAGTTTCTGGACTTGTTGAGATCGGTATAGTCGATGCAGACCCACCATTTGCCGTTCGCCTTCTTGACGAGGATGACATTTACTATCCATTTCGGGTATTTAACTTCTCTGATGAATCCAGCCTTGAGGAGTTTCTGGACTTCATCGTTAATTACAGCGTACCTCTCTAGGTTAAAGGCCCTTCTCTTCTGTATCACCGGCCTGTGGCCAGGTTGGACATTAAGCGGATGGCTAATATTGCTCGGGTCAATGCCAGGCATGTCTTCATGAGACCATGCAAAAATGTCCCGATATTTGGTAAAGAGCCTTTCTAGGTCGGCTCGGATCTTAGGTCTCAGCTGTGATCCGAGTTGGACTATGTGTTCAGGCCTCTCAGGATCTAGGGAGAATGGCACCAAGTCTTCAACCGGGGTGGGTCTTACCTCTTCTTCGGGCAATCTGGGGTCCAAGTCTGGCAGCATCTTGGGTGTCGGGTCGGTTGGGAGATCCGTCTCATCTATCGAATAGATGGCCGAGATGCCTTGGTGCAGGGCTGAGGCTGCTCTCATGGCACTGGCATAATAAGCTCGGGAATCCACTTGGGATGAACAAATCACCCCGACACCGCCATCTGTTGTGAACTTCATGGCTAGGTGATATGTAGACACTATGGCCTTTAAAGCGTTCAGCATTGGTCGACCGATGATGATATTATACTGGGAGGGTTTGTCGATGACCAAAAAGTCAACAACCCAAGTGACCCGAGCTGCTCCTTCTCCGAAGGTCAAGGGCAAACCAACCTTTCCTACAGCTCAAACACATTCCCCCGCAAAGCCATAAAGCGGGGTCCGAACCAGGACCAAAGGGGCATTGCTTATCCTCAATCTGTCAAAAGCTTGTTTGAAGAGGATATCGGCTGAACTGCCGTTGTCGATTAGGACACGCCGTACTACGTTGTTGGTGATGGGCAGTTCGCACACTAGGGCATCGTTGTGGGGGTGCATTAACTGATCTGCTTCCTCCTAGGTAAACGTGATTGGGGTATCTTCTTGGCGACATATCTTGTTGATGTGCTCGGATATGTTTACGAATTCACCCTACTCGATCCGTCGAGCTTCTCTGACATATGATTGCTGTCCACTCGACGTGTCCCTGGTAACAGGCCCGTCGAATATCGTGTGAACAATATTTCGAGGATCCGAGGTGTTCCCAGCGTCAGTTCTAGAACGGTTCTATACGTCTCGGCTCGAGGAGTCGTTCCTTCCAGAGGTGGACCTTGGGATTATAACCTGCTCAACAATTTCCTGCAAATAACCTTCTCGGACCAGTCTTTCTATTTGGTCCTTCAGTTGGATGCATTCACGAGTACTGTGCCCCACATCCTTATGGAACTCTTAAAACCTTGATTGATTTCGCTTCACCTTGCTTCCTCGGAGCTTGGCTGGTGGTGTTAACAAGTTCTTGCCACTTACCTGGGTGAGCACCCCGTCGATGGTTGCCACTAACGGTGTGTAGCTTTGAAATTTACCAGTCGGCCCCTTTGGCTTCTCGGTTTTCTCTTTTTTCTGCTTCTTGCTCTGCTCGGCGTTGCTCTATTCTGGCGCTTTCTTCTGCTTCTTATCCTTCTTTGTTCCACTTGGGCCAGCTTCTTCCTGACGGCTTTTCATATATTCGGCAGCGTCGGCATGTCTCTGGGCATAGCTGAGCATTTGGGAAAATGTGCTCGGTTGCTCAAAGGACAGAGACCAGGTCAGCTTTTCATCTCAGAGACCCCCTACAAAAATGTGTTTGAGGGTCTCGTCTTCGACATGCTTGACCTTGAGAGCTGCCCAGGTAAACCGGTTGATGTAATCCCTGACACTGTCATCTCCCTACTTGACAGCATACAGGTATGTTATTTCTTTCCTTCACGTTTTGGTTGTAGAGAATGCCGAAGAGAAGACGTCAGCCAGCTGTCTAAAAGAAGAAATTGATGATGGTTTGAGTCATTGGAATCATTACCGAGCAGGACCTATCAGCTTGAGCGAAAAGCTTTGCACATCGCTGCGTTGCTAGTGTTATACAGCAGCATGTGCCCCCTGAAAAGTTCAACGTGCTCATCAGCGTCTGTCATCCCGTCGTAGAACTTTATTTGCAGTACCTTGAACTTTGGCGGCATAGGGGTCCACATTATGTTATCCAAGAAAGGTGGATCCTAAGCTCCTGTCTCGTCTATGCTGAACCGATAATTCTGAATCTCGTCGATCTGGTGCTGCAATGCCCGGAGCTGGCGACTGTTAGTGTCCTCGGGTAGTTTGACCCTATAGGGTACTCCGCCCTCGGCACGGCCTTCAACTCCAGGCCGGTGGTTCTGGTTTGCCCCCCGAGATCTGAGCTGGTCAAATACCGAGGCTCGAGAACCTTGTGGCGAGGGAGCGCGAGCCGCCTGGTATCCAAGACGGCCCTTTTGGACCAACCTGTTATTGGTCGAGACGCCACGAGTGGATCCTCTGGAGTGCTTGGAGTGGGCTTCATCGTGGTCGGCTACGCTTTGTTCTATCCGACCTCCAGCCTGGTCAACCTGGGTCTGGTGCAGCCTGGTGTTGAGCCTGCTGCGCGAGCTATTGCGTTAGGATCTGGACTGCTTCTATAAGTTCTTAGATCGGGTCTTGGGCGGCCGGGGCATCCGTCGGCTCAGCCCTAGCTGTGCTTCCTTGCCCCCCGGACTGGGACCTCACGGTCTGGGGACGGCCCCTAGGCCTACCGGTGTTCGGTTGCCTATTTCTTGCATCGCCCGACCCCTCCTATTGAGCTGTGTCGTCTCTGACATTTCCTCGAGTCGTCATCTTGGGCGTTAGAGGTAATGTAGCTGACATTTGGATGAAGGTGTAGGCGCCCTCCTTCTAGCTCCAAAATGTTGATGCTTACCGTGATCCGGTGTCGGATCAACACCCACGTGTGGCTGCGCACGGTCTGACCTCTCCTTGGATTCGCCTCTACCTGGGCGTGCACACCTGCAAGAGGAGGGACGCTTCGGAGAAGATAGAAGGGTTAGTCAACAAACAAGGGCTCTTCGATGCTCAAGACAGGTTTTTCTCGGTAGAGGTCGGCAGCTAGTTAGGTGTGTAGAAGAAGTCTCTTTAGAATGCCATAAATACATCCTATTTATAGGCCACCACTTGGATCGGGTGTGAGGTGGGTTTTACCCACGACCCGGGTGTCACATCAAAGTGTGTCAGGTAGTAGGTGACAAGTGTTGCGCCCATCATCCAATAGATTGGACTCTATCGGACGGCAAAGTACCTGCCTTGTGTTGGCCTATAATGGCGAGTAGCAACCTGCTTGCGAGCAAGGATGGTCCGACCCGAGCTACTGTATATTCCGAGACGGCACCCTTCTTGGGCCACTTCCCTGGATGCCTGAGAGGCACCCTGGGAAGAAGTATGGTGCATCGGGGGCCAATAGCAAGCTTACTAGAGTCCTGCCGAGCTTATTAGCCGACCACCGAAGTTAGTGTCCTCGGCGGTGGCGTCGAGCTCACCCTCAACACCATACTTGAAGCTTGACTTTCTTTTCTACAAATTTTACAACAAAATATTAAACATTGCTTTTGAAATATCATGTAACATAAAAATTTTAGGCTGACTCAATCACATCGTTCCATAATTTCCTCAATCAATATGCTCTAAAAAAAATAATAATCTCATATTTAATCTCTAGCCTTCTGCACTAATAATTCTAGACTACTCCACTAAAGTCTCTACTAATTCAAAAGTCAAATATAAAAGGAACTACTGTGTGTGATCTCCATCATATCATGTTATGGACCATTCAATTTGCTAAAATATTATCATAAATAATTTTCTCCCAAAATAATCCTCACTAAGCCTCAAACATTCATATAGTCAATTTTGTTGATAACATGTACAATTTCAAAATATCCTTCACTTAAAAAAATCATTATAGAGATCTCACATGTGACGTTATAAAATCCTTTTATTAACCTTGTATAATTCTCAAACTTGTTCATTAAAAATACATAACCATCATTACACTTCTCTTGAGGTATATATCATTAATATACTCCTCCATAAATTTTTTCTCCAAGATAAAATAATATAATCACATAATTAAACTCTTGTCATCAAACTTCTTAATTATCAACTTTTCCGTCAGACATAAATAAGAAGGTAGAGATCGCTTTTTGCTCCAAATAACATAAGTCTATGTTTCGTCAACTAGTAAGATAATTATAATGTAGTCATAGGAAATGTAACTTAAAATCTATGTATTAGAAGGTTAATAATTTTTGTACTTACTTGGAGGACTTGAAACTAACGTGTGGCGATGCGTATTGGAAATGAAAACCTCTCTAATTCCATGACTGTAACATCCTCTTACGGACGCCACAAGGAAAGTTATTTTGCCATTTAAACTTAATAATTACTGATAAAAAGTTCGAAACAATTAATAACACTCAGAGAAATATCCTAGGAAATACATTCATTACACATGCATTTTTGTTTTTGCAAAATTACTTACTGGATTTAACTTTCCTCCTCATTTAGCTCAATGGAACACCTAAGGCACTCGGCTAACCGAAAACCAAGAGAATACTTAGTTTACAAAAAACAAATATTTAACAAATACAAACTCACACATATAATGCAAGTACTCTTAACTTCTAATCAAACATCTAATTAAGTCTAATTTTGAAGAAATGAACTATGTAGTGTATTCTTTAATAAATAAATTAAGAAGTTAAAAATCTAAAATACAAATTACATTTAATAAAACATAAGTTTAAAAGAACATATCACAAATAGAACTAAGTCTCAAACAAATAAAAATACGGAACATAATATATTAAATTTTGTTTGAGTTTAAATTCCTTTCATGACATGACTCCATTTCCAATCCAACACTCCTTGCACACACGTCCGTCATTGTCCTCCATCCTAGTCAACCTCTATCTTATCCTTATCTGCAACATGATAGAAACTAAGTAAGCATAAGCTTAGTAAGTACACATTCCTATTTCACAACATAAAACATTTCATAAACATCATAACAAAAAATTGTATTCATAATCATAGTAGTGCACGAGGCCCATGTTTATGCAGAACATAACTTTTCATTTAAACTTCCATATTAAAACATCATTCATTTTATCTTTAGAGGCCTAAGTGTTACACCATTAACATCATAGGCGCACCGTCATGAGATGACTGGGGTAGTTAGTCCCAAACTAAACACGACAAGTCCAAACTATTGGGGTTGGTGCTCTATAAGCTATGACATTTTACATATTGTTAATAAATAAATAAAGTTACATTTATCATTATTTTGGTTGCTTATATGTATTATGAATACTTTTATAAACATTAAGAAAATTTCATGATTATTTGTGTGACTATAAATTTAGCATATAAGTGTTATACATATGCTTAGGGATAAAATTTATAGGTAATTATCTAAATTGTTCGCTATAATTAATTAAAGTTTGAGATCTTTAATTAAATATTACAAGTACGATCCAATCTCGTTTCGAATGAAATAGCCTTATCTAGGTTATTAATATAGAGACATTAGTTTGGAGGTATTTTATATAATGAGATTATATAGGAGTAGACTAGATAAATTATGAATCTCTAATAATCATCCATTATAAATAGAGTATTCAAATTTATCACTATGTTGATCATATATTTGATAGTCTTAATCCTTAGTATTTATTAAAATCCTATTTATGACATTATGTTTTTGACTTCATGGTAAGATTTGTCTTAATATAGATCATAATTTAACATCTTAAAAACATAATGGAATAAATGGCTGGGAACAATATTATACAGATATAGAATCCATTCCTTCCTTGTGGAAGTTAGAAAAATAACTATTTTGAGTGATGATTCAAGGTTTGAACAGTAGAGCGCTCGTTCATAATAAGATTATGAATTAACTGTTTATTAAAACATTATTAAAACTCAAGAATAAAGATATAATAAGAGAGGTAAACATAAATTGAACCTATTTCTTATTATGAACTATTTATGGAGGAATGTCTTATATGTAATGATTATATCAATGGATTATTTGCTAATTTTCTTTGAGTAATTTTCACTATAGTATCAAGAGTTTAGTTTTAGCTTTTTAACAGAGTAACATTGAAACTATTAAATTTGACACATTAATTAAAGAGTTTAATTAATTGTAAATATTTATTGGAGCTTGGGTCATAGGTCCATAGGTCCCCAATGCCACTTCTATAACACTGTATTAGATTTAATTCATAAGAATGAATTATACATATTTAATTTGGAATTATTGAGTTCTAAATTAATTATTTCACACTTGAGATATTAATGTGACACAGAAAAATGCTCTCTATGACACGTAATATAATGTGATAAATGTTGTCACATTTAATTGAGCATTGGCTAAATTCATTAATTGATTATGTTTGATTACTGAGATTAATTAAATATGTTTTAAATTAATTAATTGATAATATTTGAATAATGAGATTATTTAGATATAATTTTAATTTTGTCTACGACACATGTATGGTAGGACCACATTTTGTCTTTTCCTACATGTACACAAAATTAAATTATTAATTAATTTAAAATCTATTCTTAAACTAATATGATTTATTTTTGAATTTAAAAATATATAATTTTATTATATTATATATATGCAAAAATCACGATTAACATGATTTACGCAAACTTATAAATATTATATATATATAATTAAAAAACGTAAACTTTTATATTATATATATATAATTAAAGAACGTAAACGTATATATATTATATATAAATATAATTTAAAGAACCACGTTTATGTGATTCGGTTAAAATAAAATAAAATAAAAAAGGGGATAACAAACATAGAGTATATTCTTTCTCCATATATCTAATAGGGTGATTATTTAAAATTTAAAATAAATTAAAATTAATTGAAAAATATCTATCTCCTCAGATATAAAAAGATAGAAAAAGTAGTTATCTCAATATCTTTTTACGTAACTTCTAGAGAATACTCAGAGAAAAAAACTAAGAGTTCTTTCTCTAAAAAAAAGGTCAACTATTTTATGTGTTGAGTATATAGCAGATCCAAAATAGTGTGAGGTTAATTTATTCTTGTATTTTGATGCCACTCGTCTTTCGTTTATTGTAGAAGCTCAGCTTGGAAGATCGTGATGTCAAAAACAAAAGCTAAAATGCCCTGATAGGTCTTCAAGAGGTTTATAAAAATTCTTAAAGCATTCTATTATCAATCAAAATTATATAGCTATTTTCGATAAACAAAGTTTTCAAAAAAAATTTGTTTATCAACGATCCATTCCTTCTGCTACGTTTCATATTTAATTCCAACACAAACCTTGCGGAACATCATAAACATAAATATAGGGTGTGCAATGCTTAATTAAGTGATACATGTATAGATATACCTTTAACATACCTGGTCATTGAAACATCTGTTAAATCTTCCTGTTGCAATAAGAGTTTTTATGAGAAGACAATATATAAAAACAAACTTAAATTTATCATAAAATATATTCTCAAAACCTTTTCATAAACTTTTATCATGTTGCGGGTGAGAATGTACTTACTTAACTTGCTTGCTTGCTAAACTTTAAATCGGGCAACGTTATTGTAGTTCTCGTTGTACTTGCATTTTAGAGTGTTCATGTCAATTATTCATATAATACATGAAATTAATATTCATGTTCATGAAATCATTTTATACTAAATTACATCATCATACGTCATTCTTAACGAAACAAAACATGTTTGAGTCATAAACATGCATCTAGAGTCGAGAAACATAAAGACAGAAAACTTGACCTTTAATCACTTGGAGAAATTAATCTCAACTCATAAGCATGAATAAAATGTAAGAATTATTCCATAACATAGCTAACATATATAAGCATGACTCAAATTTTCTTCTCTTTAAAATATTAATACAAAATATCTTTTTTCTAATTTTCAAAACATCTAAGTAAATATGCTAATCATAAGAACTGATTAACCATCAAGGATTCATAATCATATATTTTCAATTCATACTCAATTAGGCATGAAAATTTGCACGAATAAAGTTAACACATATATAACTCTCAGATTTTTCATTCGCCATAAAAATTTCATTTGATAATTTAAATAAATCGTATAATCAATGCTTCAAAATTTGCAAGCAAAGCCTAGTAGTGAGTAGTCCTAATTAAAAATTATATTTATTAAATTATTTATGCCATAAAAAATTTATAAAAATTACTACACATAATTGATGCATAAATCACAACATATCCAAAATTTAGCTTCAAATAAATTCGAAGTGATTTAAAAACAATCATTCAAATTAAAAGTTAATATTAACACTAGATATGCTAAACAGTGAACATGTTTCATTCAAACATTTTTATAAAATCAAATAGGTATGATATGGTTCTGAAATTTTTATATGACATGCTTAACATATATATATAAAAGTTAAAAAAATAATAAATTATACAAAGCAAATTTAAAAAATATGATTTATTATCCCTGAATTACACAGAGCATATCAAGCAGACATTTATAATCATTGAGTACTTGGCAATCAACGAATTTTATCTTAAAACATAATAAATATATGAAGCTAAAAATTTACAAACATTTAGTAACATATCCATAATGATTCATAATTTTTTTACAGAATCAAAAAACACTTTTTGTCCCATAAAACAGACTCTGCAACATACAAAAAAAATTCCACTAGCAAATAAAATTTCGTGAGCAGTGTTTGATTGAAAGCTCATAACCCTAAATATATCTTGAACGAAAATTTATAAAAATCCCAAACATTCTTAACATATATATACATATTCTATCTAAAAATCATAGGAGAATAAAATCATTTGATTTCAAAACATTACCAACAACCTTACTAACAAACTAAAAACCCTAAAATTTTCATATCACATTCCAATAACAAAACATTGTTTTCATAAAATTTCATGATATCGTATGAACATAAATGCTTTCCACCATAAAATAACATTGTTATAATCAAAGTAATAAACAAAATAATTTATTTTTCATACAAATATACATACATATACATTCACAACATAAAAAAAAAAAAACAATTTTCTACCAAAATTTGTTACAAAACAATATATATATCAATCATTAGAATTCAAAACTATGAAAACCTTTAAACCATACCTTAAATTCTTTTGTTTTCTTCAATAAATATGAAGACTTGTATACAAAATCTCCAAAAAGAATTCCCTCTACTTTGGCTTGAAAGAAAATAAGAGTAATGAATTCTTGAAGAGAGAAAATCTTGAAGAAAACAAAATTCTAAACTAATGGCATGTGAGGTATAGGCAAGAAAAGAGAGCATAAAGGCATGGAGGAATATAAGAAAAGATAGAGGTAAGAAAAAGTGATAGGAATAAAATATGTGCTTGAAGCCGTATATTTATGGGTATAAATAAAGCTGGTCCTAGTCCTAGTCTAATTAGGTTTCCCTTCTATTTTAGATGAGTATAATCCTAATTTAATTAGGTTTCCTTTTTTTCTTTTTTTGTTCCCCGGTAATTTTTCTTCGCATTTCTTTTTATTTTATTTTTCATAAACTTTTCCACGGCAACAACATGCTGTTTTACTTATTATATATATATATAAAATATAATATAAAAGTATAATACGGTTAAATCTTAATATATTCTAATATAATATAATTGTATAATACGGTTAAACATTAAAGATTATATATAATATATGTAATATAATACAATATAATATAATATAATATAATTAAAACACATAATTGTTTATACACGATAATAATGTTTACTTCTATGACCCCAAAAATATTAACTAACATATTATTCTTTTAGACACTTTATATTATCAAGTTTCTTAACGCCATAATAAAAATGTCACATGTAATTATCATGACATCATAAATGTTATAAAAGAAGAAAATATGCAATAAAATTTATGTCAATGTCAAGAATATAACTCTAGAGCATATATAACTCTAGAGTATTATAAAGATTATAAATTTAGGGCAAGTTGAAGCTCTTTTAAAAAAAAAATACTTTAAGCTTATCATCATTTTTGACATGAATATCTCAAGTATATGTATTCCTCGTGGCCGTCACCTGTGACATTACTAAACAAAAAGTTAATCTACTTAACATAAATAATAATAGCACTTAAAATATCACATTCTAACATTAAATTAACAAAAGTATCTGTAGAAGAAAATGGCGGGCGTTTCATTAACTTTATTGGTGTAAAATTAAGGTCAAAATTCAATATTTTAAAGAAACAATTAGTTAGGTGTTTATGTTGATTTTTCGATTGCTCCTACAAGTTGTCGGTTCTTTCTTACCTTCTTTTAAATTAAATTATTCAATTCAACGTAATTCTAATATGTAGATGTAATTCTTAAAAGAAAAAATGATACAATCTTGTGTATTAGTGCTTATACATGTTGTTTTGATGTGGAATATAATAACCTACAGTGAGCAAACATGCTAGTTAAATGTCAATTAATTTGGAATTTTAAATGGAATTTAAAAAAAAAAACACTCCTATTCTTAATCAAATATCTCAAAAATTGCACTAAACTCACCTAATATCTTTCTTTTAGCTTTATTTGTATGAAATTAAAGCAATAATTTTATATTTTGATAGAACAACCGGTCAGTTATTCCTATTAATTTGTTAGTTGTTCCTATTGACTTGTCAGTTGTTCCTATAAGTTTTCAATTGTTCATGGATTTTTTAATTAATTAAAAAACTTAATTTGATATTATTCTAATTTTAGATGTGATCTTGTATACTAGTGCTTCTACATGGTGTTTTGATAAGGAATGTAATAACCTATAGTGAGCAAGCATGCGTAGTCAAATATCAATTAGTTTGGAATTTTAAACGGAATTAAAAACACTCTTGAACTTAAACAAATGCCTTCAAATGCACATTAAAGTCACCTAATATCACCCATAGTATTATTAATATTAAATTAAGGTGAAAATTTAATATTTTAAAAGAACAACTTGTTCTTGTTGATCTATTATTTTTTCGTATAAATTCTCGATAGTTTTTACCTTTTATTAATTAAATTAAATCGATTCATTGTTATTAAAATATTTAGATGTAATCTTGTATACTACTGCTAATACATGAGTATTTTGATGAGGAATGCAACAATAAATTGTGAGCAAGCATGCTTACACAAATGTCACTTAATTTGAATTTCATAAAGAATTAAATAACAAATCTTTTGAACTTAATTAATTGTCTTAAAAATTTCACTAAACTCACTTAGTATCTTTCTCTTAGCTTTATTGGTAATAAATTGAAGTAAAAATATAATATTTTGATGGAACAACTGGACAATTGTTCCTATCAATTTTTCATTTGTTCCTGTAAATTCTCGGTTGTTCCTAGCTTTCCTATTAAATTCTATGTTATTATAATAAGTAGATGTGACCTTCCGCATTAGTGCTTATACAGCATGTTTTAATGAGAAATGTAAAAACCTACCATAATAAATGGTGTGTCTCGGAGGAAAGCACCAAATTAATCCCCGCTAAGAATATATTGTTATTGTGTATAATGATGAGCAAGAGTCGTTCTTGTAGAGGATTGGGTCTAATTAATTAGTTATTGACACTAAAACCTAAGAAAATAAAACTAAACACAAAGGGAGGTTTTGGATTTAAATTAAATTACAAAATAAATAAAAACACAAGAAAATAAAGTAAAATAAAACAATGATCATAAAACTAGTTAAAGGATCATTCGCTACTACTAAACAATAACCATACAATTAATAGTAAAATTATTTCTGATTAATAATCGAAACTACCAACTGTAGATAGCAATACATTCTACTATATAAATCTTTCCTTATTTTGTAGATTTAATAAGAAAAACACTCTATTAAACCCCTTCCATTAAACAACCTAAAATAAGCTCTCTAGATTGAATCTAACGGAAGCATGAAGATGAGAAAGATAGGTTGATCAAGACAATAATCATACAGGCTCGAATCATTTAACCTAGGTTATGCTCCACATGCAATGATAGGAAAACTTGACCATAATTAAGGACCACAATTCGCTACTAATGATTAGAATAACAATACAATTATGGATCAAGCATCCCAATCTAGCAAAAGAATATTCTCAAGTCCTATTCAATTGGTCACCTAAAAAAAACAAGAAAATAATTACGAACATTAATTATAGAAGAACATAAACAATCTCGATTGAAAAATGGGAAAATAATTCTATAAATCAATCATATAAATATTTCCAAGGTTTTGAAATCATCATCAACCAAAAACAAAACAAAACTAAAAACATTAAGAAATAAAATGAAACAAATGAAAAGAAAAGAGAACAAAAGAAAGATCTAGGCCGTGTCTTCAAGAATCTCTATGCAGAGGATCCTTTTCAGAGCCACCATTGATTCACTTTTTTTTCTTCTTTTTCTTTTTTCATCTTTTAAGACTGCTAAAACCTAAGGGAAAACCAACAAAAACTGATAGAAAAATTGATCTCTAATTGTGTCTAAGTGAAGTATTTATATGTTTTGGTATTGAGGGTTAAAAAAGGGTAACAATATGCTCAATTAGGTCATGTTCAAGCATAAAGGGAGTAGGACATGTAGGGGTGGGCATTCTCCCGTGTAGCTAGGCATAGAAGGAGCTTATACAAAGACTGCTGGACACGCATGGGGGCAAGAAACTTTCCCCACAATTGCACATGTTGGTGGACATTAGGCCTGTAATTTTTTATTTTCTCACATGCAGGGGTGCCCATTCTTGCTCACGATTGCATACCAACTGGCATTTGGCATGGTTCAAAAGGCTGCTCTTCACAAGGGTATGGCTCTTTGTACTTGGGTGACGCTGTGAAGTTTTTTTTTCTTGCAAGGGTGTGCCTAATTTTAGCTATAGTTTTTATTTTTGACCCAAAAATTCCTTAAACTTCAATTTATGCCCCCAAATGTCCTTCATGATAAATAAATGCAACTATTGGAGCTTTAAAATTCCAATTTTTATTCATTTTTAAGTTCATCACCTTTAAATACCTACAAGACACAAAATAATAAAATAAACATAAATTACTCAAGAACAAAGCAAACAAATATGAGAACCTTGATGGAAAATTAAAACAAATTTTGCACTTATCAATCAAGCATGTTCAGTTAATGTCAATTAATTTGATATTTCAAAAGGAATATAAAAAGAATATGCCTGTAAAGACAAAAGAAAAAGAGTCATTTTAAGCTAAAATAATCGTTGTGGCATGAATCCCAATGTAAAAAATCCTTGCCGTTACAGACCGATTGGTGAGTCAGAAATGAGAATCGACAGCCCAAAATTTAAAATTGGGCAAATTAGCTCCAATAGTCATTTGGCCGACAAGCAGCTTGGCAAGCTTCAGGGGAACCACCAAAGTAAACCTTGCTAAAAGTATGATCATTATTAAGTGGTTCTAGTTAATCAATTATTGACTTTAACATCTAAAACACATGATAACTAAACACAAAAGAGGGTTTTGAATTTAATTAACTAAATTATGAAATCAAATAAAACACAAAAATATAAATAAATTCAAAACAATAATAACAAAATTGGTTAATGGATCATTATCAACTACTAAACAATACTATGTAATTAATCACATAATTGTTCCCAATTTTTCTATTTAAAATACCAATCATAGATAACAACAAGCTCTATTACCCTAATCTTTCCTTACTTTGCCGTTAAATAGAACAATTTATTTATTTAATCTCTTTCCATTAAATAACCTACAATAAGCTCTTTATAATTAACCTAACGAAAGTATTAAGATGAGAAAGTAGGTTGATCTAAGCAACAAATACACAAGCTCAGTTCATTTCCCCTAGGTTATGTTCTACATATAATTATACGAAAACTTGACCATAATCAATGACCACAATATTCTACTATTGATTATAACACAAGACAATTATGGATCAAGCTTTCCAATTTAACAATAGATTAATTTTCAAGTCCTATTTAGTTGGCCACTCAAATAAAATAAGAAAGTAACTATGAACAATAATTATAGAAGAATATAAACAATCTCAATTGAAAATTTGGAAAAATAATTCTAACAATTAATTATATAATCTTCTCTAACCCTCAATTAAATATAAAACTAAACTAGAGACATTGAAAAATAAAAAGAAGGTAAAGAAAGGAGAATAAGATGAATGATAATAGCGTTTAAGAGTCCTCCATGTAGATGATATTCTTTAAGCCACTACCGACGCTTCTCTCCCATATTTCTACTCCTAAAACTAAAAAAAACGAAAAAATGTCTGTTTTTATGCCCTAAACTCATGTATTTATAGGCACTCTAAGTTAGAGTCAAAATGAAAAAATTTAGACTCAATTTGGAGTCAAAACCTAGGACTATTCATGATGTAGCACTGAGGCGCCAAACTCCTAGCATTGAGGTGCTACGAAAACTAATGCATGGCTATTACGTCGTGGACGTCGTAATGCCTAATTACTTGCACTACAACGCCTAAATCTGGCATTGTAGTGCCCAAGCCTTGGATCCCTTTGCTTGTTTACCTTGTTTCGCAAGTTGTGGTAATTAGAACTTAAGCCACAATGCCCCAACGATCCTCTAAACATGTAAATATGTTTCTTGAAGTTATTTAATTCTCGTTTTTAACCCACTTTTAATTCCATTGCCTCAAAATACCCACAAAACACCAAAATGTCATAAAAACATAAGAAAACTCAAAAACTAACACAATAAATACAAGAATGATAAAAAATTATATAAAATTATACATTTATCATCGCTACAGGGTGACAGGTAGGCAAGTGAGCCAAACTAAAAGGTTCATTTTAGTGGCCGGAAGGCTACTAGAGGGCATGAAAAATCATGCTCTCTGTGATGTTTAACTAGGGCTGTTTGTCATAACAAGTAGGCCATTTGTCACAACCCACAAGCCAGTTAGAGAGCATGAAATACATGCTTTCTATCCCAAGTAACTAGCAGGCCGGTCCTGCTAGACCAAACTGCCACTAAAACGTGTTTTAAAACTTCTTTTTTAAACACTTTGAAAGATCATTTTTCAAACGATTGGTAACAACTTAAGATTTTAAAAATAAGTTAAAAATATAATTCTTTTTCTCCTCCCTCCCTTTTTCTTCTACTCTCCCTCCTTATTGCTCTCTTTTTTCTACGTCACCATGACTGCCGCTACTCTTGTTGTCACCACAGCCGATGTTTGCTATCTGCCGTCGCCACGACCTTTACCGCTCTCACCATCGTCGTCCTGTTGTGTCGTCATTTTGTTTGAAAGTAATATGCAACAGATTTAATTTTTTTTAATAAATGAACTTTTCCATAAACGAGTTAGACATGCTATATATGATAAATCAATAACAGATCTTATGTACCTTTTAGAATTGGAATCAAACTTTTGACAAAAAATTGTTTGACAGAACTAATACCGAGAATAGTGTTCAAAAGAGCCTCAACCAATTAGTCTTTTTTGCTATTCTCTTTTCCACAATCAGAGTGCGAATGGGCACACGTTATTCAATTCTCCCTTAGTAACTCATCCTACAATCATAAAAGAAAAATCAAAATTATTGTTCTAAAAAATGAATAATAATTCTGCATAGAAATAGAATCTCTCAGTAGAAAATCTCTCTCTAAAACCTCTTAAGTGACCTACCTTGATGTTAGTAATGATATCAAAGCATATGAACATGCTACCTATTTATATGGAGCCGCTAGGCATTTATTCTTATCAGAATTGGTTTCAAAATTTGACTTAGAATCAAATCTCAAAGTGAAAATGGGTGAAACATATATCTTGATAAAGCAGGGGTAGTGGACCGCCCCTGTGTATGGCGGTCAACTGCCTAATCAATGTTGACCTGGTAGACATTTTTTTAGCCTCTTAGAGTTATCTGATTCACCCGATCTGAATCGATTGGATACTTTTTACTTTATTTGACCTAGGTATCCTTCATAAAGCCTCAATTTTAATTCAAATAGCCCAATAAAGAAGTTATCTGATTAAAATAGTTGTATACAGATAATCCCATATTCAAATAAAATATATTTAAATAATTCAACTTATTTATCTTGAATTAATTCATAAATTAATTCAACTAATAAACTAACATTAATTATAAATCTAATTATTCGAATTTTATGAAATCTTAAGAATCAAGATAAGTTACTAATATGTCAAAAAATATGTCGTATAATCATAGGAAATATTGTAAGCTAGCAAAGGGGACCCTATGGACATATATAGATCAAGCTCTTATAATTATAAAATAACATATCCCCAGCATGTATATTTTATAATTATCAATTCTAAAACTATTCCACTAAAAGCTTAGAGCTGTACTCTTTCACTATATATAAATTACGAAACTCCAATAAGTTAAATGTCTATGACATATCATAATATGTAACATCCCAATAGGATATTCATAATTGACTTAAGGATAAATTCTGTTTACCTTCTGGTTATATTTATCTTATGTTCCATTATCTTACAATTGGGATACTTGCTATTCATAACCTATACAAATAGTATACCTTTTGGTTATACTTATGTATCCAAATGGTTAAGCGTTCTAGTTTTTCAATTACAAGATAATGCCTATAGGAGAATAACATTAACTCTACAAAAAGCTATGGATTCCATATCTATGAATAATGAGTCTACGCTATTTAAGAGCCATGTCTCTAACGTGCCAGTATGCATACCTTCATATAATTTAAGATGTCACCCTTTGATACTTCAAACGACACAAGTCAAGAATACAGACCCATTGATTCATTTTAGGATTAAGATGCAATACACATGATTATCTAAAGTGAATTGATTTAAACAAACAGAATTATTAATCAAATTAATTCAATTTTGGTCCCGATATATAGTCACCAATGATAACACACCAATGTTTCTACTCTAGAGCCCAACTCCGATGACCAAGACAAGAAATTTCTCATCAGAGATGTAGACAACATAACAATATTAATGTAAATTAGGCACCCATCTTTATTCCCTTAATTGTGGACCTTATATATTTAGACTATCACCTTAAGATTCATGTCTTCTGTATAATTTGTCCATCATATGCATAATCTTAAAGGTTTAGATTGACAATCTCAAACTTTTACTTGCTTATCATATATTAAACATAAATGAACATAAAGAGGACATATTTGATATATGAAATAAACATTAAACTCTTTATTGATTAAATGTTTCCAAAAACTATTACATTATTTAATCCTTAGGGCATTTAGTCTAACACATTCTATACATACCTCGTTTTTTGTGGTCTGTAAATGTAAGTTTTTTTTTTGTCTTGTGTTTTGTTGATTATTTTTTGGATTTGAGTTTAAATCTTATTAATTATAAAATTTTATTGAATTTGGTATTTTATTATGTGTAATATATTATTTTGTTATGAGTAATTGATTATGTAATTATGATTTTGTTATTATGAGAAATTGTGTTAATTTGTATAATTGATTATGTGATTATAAGTTATGTGTAGAATTGAATATGTGTTTATATGGTTATGTGTACTATGTGCTTATGTTAATATTTTTAGTTGAATATGTGATTATGTATAATCTATAATGTTATGTTATTTATTAATTTTGATTATGTGTAATATATGATTTTGTTAGTATGTTTAATTGAACACAAGATTATGTATTTGGTTATATTTGGAATTACAAAAGAAGTTAAGTTTTAATGTTAATTAGTAATCTTAAATATAATCTTAAAGTTAATATTCTTACTTAAGTAATAATTAATTGTTTTAATAATGAATTAATTAAAACTATGCAAAGTCGTAATTAAAAATAAATATTAGTTAATAATTAAGTAAGTAGTAATTAAATCTTAATAATTAAAATTAAGTAACTAATAATCTTTATAACAATCATAACTACTTAAGAAAAAAATAATTAATAATTGAAATTAATAATAGTTAACAATTATAATGTAAGAATTAAGTAATTGTAATTAATTAGTTAAGTGGTTAATAATTATTAATTTATTTTAACATAAATATAATACTTATAATTGAAAATTAATAATTCATAATTAATATTTTGTTGAGTAAGAAAAAATAATTTAAAAATTTAATTAAAATTAATACTAGTCAATGATAATTAAGTAAGAATTAAGTAATAGTAATTAATAAATTAAGTTGTTAATAATTATTAATTTTTTTTAAACACAACAACAACAATAACAAGAAGAATAACATGAAGAATAATAAGAAGAACAATAACAAGAGTAGCAATAGTAATAGTAGTAGTAGTTATAACAACAACAACAACAATAGTATTAACAATCACAAGAACAAGAATAACGACAATAATAACAATAATAAGAATAATAATAACATTAACAACAACAACAACAACAATAATCACAAGAATAACAACAATAATAACAATAATAAGAACAATAACGACATTAATAATTATTATTATTATTGTTGTTGTTGTTGTTGTTGTTACAACAACAACAACAATATAAAATTATAATAACAATAACAACAATAATAATAATGAGAAATTAATAGTTAATAAGTGTTGATGAATATTTATTGAGTAAAAAATAATTATATTTAATTATAAAAATAACAACAACAATAATAATAACAACAATAATAATAATGACAACAACAATAATAATAAGAATAGCAACAATAATAATAATAACAATAAGAATAATAAGAATAATAATAAGAAGATTAACAATAAGAATCAGAATGATAGCAGCAGCAACAATAATAGTTGGAAATTAATAATTAATAGTTTATTGAGTAAATAACAACAACAATAATAAAAACAACAACTACAATAACAACAATAACAATAACAAAAATAACAATAACAATAAGGATAGCAACAATAACAATAACAATACTAATAACAAGAACAATAGCAACAATAACAATAACAATAACAATAACAATGCTAATAACAAGAACAAGAACAATAACAACAACAATAACAAGAACAATAACAAGAAGAATAATAGTAAGAAGAATAACAATAAGAATAATAATTAGAAGAATAATAACGAGAAAAATAATAAGAAGAACAATAATAACAATAATGATAACAATTATAATAACAATAATAATGACAAGAACAATAACAACAATAATAAGAATAAGGATAACAATAACAATAATAATAATGATAATTATAATAACAATAACAAGAATAACAATAATAATAACAACAACAACAACAACAAGAATAACAACAATAACAAGAACAAGAATAACAACAGCAAGAACAATAACAACAATAATAATAACAATAATAAGAATACTAATAACAAAAACAACAACAACAACAACAACAAGAACAACAGCCAGAACAACACCAAGAAGAAGAAGAAGAAGAAGAAGGAGTACAACAACAACAACAATAATTAGAAATTAATAATTAATAATTAATAACTAATAACTAATATTTTATTGACTATAAAAATAATTATAATTAATTACGTGACAGTCTTATAATTACAAATTTATTATACGAAAAAAATAATAACAATAGTTAGATTAATAGGTAATGATAAAGAATATTAAAACAAAAAAGAATTATTGTTTAATGTTTAAGCAATAAAAATTAATATGTAACAAATATAAATAATTACCTAAAATTGAGTAAAACTTGTAAGAGTTTTGGAAATGGAATAACACTATTTTTATCGATATTCAAGAATTTTGCAACAAGCGTACTACTGTAGGATGCTGTCATTAAGAATCATACGTGCATACGAGTTTATTGCTTATCATATATTGCATTTCATTCTTGAAATAACTGCAAACCTATCGAGATCGGTGATTGGATAGTTTCTTGAATTGTCCCATTTGGATAGTTTGGGATTGTAATTTTACGTGTTTGTTACTAATTTGCACTCACACCCTGTGGTAGATGTTTTAGTTGTCTTCCTTCATTCTCCAAGTGTGCGACCTTTGATAGCACGCTTAGAAGAACTAAGGGGAGATACTACCAAAATTTCTACAAGAAAGGGGTATTGTGGAACAAGTAACAAATGCATAAGTTACGATCCTAAATGGGATAAGGCATATACCTTGTAGGATGAGGAGTGAAGGTGGATAATAGTTTTCCGTGCATACATCTGCATTACATGTTTGTACATATTTTTTTAGTGGATTACATAGTTAAAGATATCAATTGACAAATGTTAGATACATTTGAAGAACCGCCTAATGCCTTTATATTAGGAGAGTTTAACGGCATTCATTGCGATTGTAAAAAATCATGTCAATGATGATGATCTTGTAAGACATCCCTACGTACGTTGCTCGAATTTTTGATTGCAACACTTAGATGTTGTCAGAGTGCACATATTCGATAGAGGGTTTAACACGTTCTACACTAAGTGGATTCATCATGGAGAAGTGGAGGAAACCACTACAAGAATCATTAATGATGTGTTTGAACCATCCATTGAGATGTTTACAATATACCAAGACATTGTCAGCCATAGGGAAATTCATGGTTCTGAGGAGATGCATGCAACTAATAAAGGTCCACATATAAGGATCTCTTTGAAGAGCTGGAGCTAGAGTTGTACTCCAGTATTTTGAAGAGTTCGGCTTTGAACTTCTTGGCTAAACTAATGTATTTGAAAGTAGAGAACAATTGGACGAATAAGTCTCTTGACCAGATGTTGAACCTATGGATAGGTAATCTTCTAGGTCTTCAACTTCCTAGTTCCATTATGAGGCCAAAAAAATTTGAAGAAACTTTTCATAGGGTATGAGTCAATTCATGTCTACAAGTATGATTAAGCGTTATTTTGGAAGGAGAATGCAGATTTGGAAGCTTGTTCAGCATGTAACAAAATTTGATGGGTAGATAAAAATACAAAGGGAAAGAAAGTGCCATACAAGTTTCGAGGTACTTCCCTCTAAAGGACCATTTGGAGTGATTGTATGCTTTGTGTCATACTATGAATGACATGGCATGGCTTCAAAATAGCTTATTTTCATATAAGAAGATAGAGCCTCAGTTTTAATTCAAATAGCCTAATAGCAAAGTTATCTTATTAAAACCGTTTATATAGATAATCTTATATCAAATAAAATATTATCCAAATAATTCAACATGTTTATCTTGAATTAATTCACAAAATTAATTAAACTAGTAAACTAACATAAATTATTAAATTCATTCTAACCGAATTTCAGCCAAGCTAATAACTAATAGAAGTCACCAATATGTAGGAAAAACACGCTATATCGTTACAGAAATTATTATAAGCTAGCAAAGGGGACCTAGTAGACATATATAGATTAAGCTCCTATAATTATAAAATAAGATGTTCCAGATATATATATATATATATATTATAATTATCAACTCTAACACTACTTCACTAAAGTTTAGAGCTGCACTCTTGAACTATATAAAATTACAAAGCTTTAATAAGCTAATCGTCCATGACATATCATAATGTGTAACATCCCCATAGGATATTCATAATCGGCTTAAGGATGAATTCTGCTTTACCTTCACAATTATCTTTATCTTATGTTCTATTTTCTCACCATTGTAATACTTATATTCATAAATAATATTTTATTGGTTACATCTACGTATCTAAATGGTTGAGTACTCTAGTCTTCCAATTACAAGATAATGCCTATAAGAGAATATCATTAACTCTCAAAAAAAGCTATGGATTCCATATCTATGAATAAAAAGTCTATGTCAATCAAGAGTCATATTTCCAATGTACTATATACATACCATCATAAAATCAAGATGTCACCCTCTAGTACATCAAAAGACACAAGTCGGCCATTAATTCATTTCAGGATTAAGACATAACGCATATGATTGTCTAAAGTGAATTGATCTAAATCAACAAAATTATTAATCAAAATCAATTCAACTTTTGCCTCGATCCAATATATCATCACCTATGACAATATGTCATTGTTTCCATTCGCGAAGTCCTACTCCGATGACCAAGACAAGTCATCTCTTATTAAGGATATAGACAACATAACAATCTTAATATAAATAAAGTGCCTAACTTTATTCTCTTAATTGTGGATCTTATCATTTAGACTATCACCTTTAAGATTCATATATTCCACATAATCTGTCTATCATATGCACGATCTTAAAGGTTTAGACTAACAGTCTTAGACTTTTGTGTACTTATCATATATTTAATAGAAATGAGCATAAAGAGGACAACATTTGGTATATGAATAATAAATAAACTTTTATTGATTAAATGTCTCCAAAAACTTATTAGACCATTTAGTCCTTAGGGCATGATGTCTAACAATCTCCCACTTGCCCTAAGTGTGTAAATGTGATATGTTATGCATCCCCATAGCCCCGATAGGCTATAATATGCTCAGATGTGATCTTACATATTCCCACTTTTCCACTTACGATAATGTCCTTTATCACATGATACTCTCGATGTACATTTTACTCTTCTTGTAAGATCTTCGTTCTTTAACATTAGTTATCGTTGTAGTGTTATCACAATATAACGACATCGCCTTATTCATACTAGGAACTACCTTAAGATCTCCAAGAAACTTGCGGAGCCATACAGCTTCCTTTGAAGCTTCATTAGCTGCCATATATTCAGCCTCCATCATTGAATCTGAAGTGCAATCTTGCTAAGCACTTCTCCAAATAATGGCGCCTCCTCCTTGAGTAAACATAGATCCTAAAGTTGATCTTTTGGAATCCAGATAGGATTGAAAATTTGAATCAATGTATCCAAGAACTATTAGATTCTCACTAGTAAACACTAGCATCTAACCTCTAGTCATTCTTAGGTACTTGAAAGATATACTTGACTGTAACCCAATGGTTTGGTCTTAGATCTGATTAAAATCGAATCAGTATCCTGGCTGTATAACAAATGTCTGGTCGAGTGTAAAGCATGCATACATAAGACTACCTACTGCTGAAACATAAGGTACCTTCTTTATACATTCTCTTTCTTCATCAGACTTTGGAGAACCTTTTTTAGAAAGAGTAATTCTACACCTAGATGATTGCCCACCTTTCTTGGAATTATGTATTGCATACTTCTCGAGAATTTGATCTATGTAAGTGGCTTAGGATAAAGCTATTTTTTTGTTCTTCCTATTTTAAAAGATCTGGATACCTAGAACATAATTAGCATTGCCTAAGTCCTTCATGTCAAACTACTTGGTCGGTCATAATTTCATCGATGATAATGCCCTAACGTCATTGCTAGTAAGCAAAATGTCATGTAGATAGAGTAGTAGAAAAACCACCTTTCCATCCTTAATGTTTTTGTAAACACATGGCTCATCCACATTTTGTTCAAACCTATAAGTCTTGATCATTTGATCAAATCTTATGTTCCAAGAGTAGGAAGCTTGCGTAAGTTCATAAATACACTTTCACAGCTTATAGACCTTATTCTCTTAACCTTTAGCTTTTAACCTGTTTAGCTACACCATATATATGTCTCATCAAGACAACCATTCAAAAAGGCCGTCTTAATATCTATTTGCCAAATCTCGTAATCGAGGGTAGCAATAATGGACAAGAGAATACGGATGGACTTAAGCATGGCTGTTGGCGAAAAAGGTTTCCTCATAATCGATTCTTTTCTTTTGTGTGTATCCTTTTACTACTAGTCTAGCCTGATAAGTTTTAACTTTTTCATCTGTTCCTTTCTTTCCCTTATAGACCCATTTACACCTTATGGGTTTTACTCCTTCAGGAAGGTTCACAAGCTCCCAGACTTGATTAGCCTTCATAGACTTCATTTCAGTGTTCATAGCTCATATCTAGAGCTTTGAATCAACATCCTCCATAGCCTCTGTATAAGTGTAAGGATCCCTGCTATATTCAACCGGTTCAACCAAATAGGGTTCATCAGTGAACATACACCTCTCGGGTTGATGCCCAATCTTCCTACTATGCCGAAGCTCCCTAGGTTGTTGTTTAGTCGATTTTTCTATAGTGATTGGATTGGTTTCAACCAGAACCCCTAGAGTGATCGAATCATTCACTAACTCCTCAAGTACTACTTAATTATGAGGCTTAAAGTCGTTCATGTAGCTTTCCTCAAGGAAAGTGGCATTTGTTGAGACCACAACTTTATTTTTTTTGGAATTATAAAAATAATTTGTCCTTTTTGGATATCCTATAAACACGCACACTTTCAAACGTGCTTCCAATTTATTCACTTCCTTGTAAGGGTATGAGCAGAACATCCCCATATGTGAATATGGTTTTAAAATGTCTTCCTACATGTCTACAACTCGTGAGGAGTTTTAGGAACCGATTTTGAAGGCACGTCATTCAAAAGATGACATGCAATTTGAAGTACATATCCCCAAAATGATAAAGTTAATGTTAAATAACTCATCATGGACCTAATCATGTCCAACGAAATCCTATTTCTTCTCTCAGCCACACCATTTTGCTGTGGAGTACCTAGCATAGTCAAATGGGATAAAATACCATTCTCTAGTAAGGGTCTTAACACCTCATCGAAGAGGTATTCTCTACTTCGATCGGATCGAAGTGCCTTTATGGGTTTACCTAATTGCTTTTTCGCTTTGGCTCGAAACTCTCTGAACTTGTCAAAAGTTTTGCTCTTATGATGCATTAGGTAGACATACCTATATCTCGAGTAATCATCAATAAAAGTGACAAAATACTAGTACCCTCCTCGTGCCTTGATGTTCATGGGACTACAAATATCACTATGCATAAGTTTTAGGACCCCTTAAGCTTGATTGCCCTTAGAACCATATGGTCTTTTAGTCATTTTACCCTTTAAACATGATTCACATTGTGGTACAAATTCCACCTTTAAATGACTTAAAGGTCCATCCCTTTACCATCTTTTGAATCCTATTCAGGCTAATATGACTTAGAGTGACAAGTTTTAAGTCTTTTAGAGCTATCATTAACCTCAGTATTTAGTAGTGAGTCCATCTTAGGCTTAATAAAATATAGCTTGTTTTGCATCCATCCACTATAGATAAAAAATTTGTTTTTATGAATCATAACCCATCACTAAAATCATATGCTTTTTCACAGGCGTCCCCGTTCTCTGCTTGCAGTTAATAAGCTTGCAAAGAGCCCTTGTTGATTCATCAAAGCTTGGCCTCCAAATATGTCATCAAGATTATCCAGGATCTATGAAGTAGTCTCATAATCTTCATGTTGAGCCTATAGCATATTATTCATGCTAGTCATGATATAGCAGTGGGCTTGATCATCAGTATCTCTCCAATGATCATATACTTGGATTTGTTCATTAGTGCATTCACCAGTAGGCACAAGAGGACACGGTATGATTAGCACAAATTTCAATTTATCAAAAAATAGGATGATATTTAGATTTTTTTTCTAATCATTACAATTTTCGCCAGTTAATGTGTTTTTATGGAGTATCAAAGATAAAGTGTTTTTAGACATTTTAATCTACAATAAAGAATCATATACCAAACATAAGCAAACATTCCATAAAGTTTAGTAAGATAACACAAACAAGTAAGCATACAATTGTGTTTATGTGTCAAAACCATGAAATAACCACAACCTAATAACGATAATCCCTAACTTGGAATTCAATAAGACGTCTTAGGGAGACTTTTCAAATTAAATTAGGAACATGAATCCCCTTCGATTAATATATGCCATTTAAGACCTGTATGATCTAGCATATACTAATAATTGTTTTCTTTTGCCATTAATTTTATTAACAGAGTTTCTAGGGGAGGTTAATAATAAATTAATCTAAGTGTATAATCATCGTTTTAACTATTTTATACATGGGTTATAATCGCCACCTTGGGAGGAACAACGATAGACCATGCTAGAGCAAATTATCCTCTCAGAGATCCAACCGGGTACATGATGCTATCCCTTCCTTGGGGTCCGAACCACCATGTCTTACCTATGGATCAATGATGGAGGCCTTAGGTCTTCTCTTTGAAAATCTCCCCCACTTAATATTTTAAAAGTCAAGGTTTTATGGTAACATGCATGAACAATTTTTAATGAGTAGTACTCCTTATTCTACGTGGCATGTTATCAACATACATAGTAAGACATATTATAATACAAACAAGCAACGCAACATGCAAAGCTACAAGCAATATAATAAACAGTTGTAGTATTATGGTTCCATCCTAGAGAAAAGAAAATAAAGATTATAAAACATTAATCGAAACATATTATCGATTCTTCATCTTGAATTTTCTCATTGTATCCTTCTTCATGTGGCATCCGTCTTCAATTCTTCGATCTCACATAGATGAAAATATTATTTTTCTAGTTATCATAAAATTTTATGCTTATCAAAATTGTCTTAGAAAATAAAATAAAAACTGCACTGAAAAACATACTGTTTAAAAAATGATTCTACCGGCTGTCAGCCTGCTGATTTGGGAGATTGGCCTGTTGATCTATGACCATTGGCCTGCCGGTACTATGTAACTAGCTTGCTGACTAATGCTGAACTAGTGTTTTTCTAAACTTTTGTAAAAATTATTTTTCAAGCAGTTTTTAATTTATTTTTCAACAATTCAAAAACATGAAAATTTAGAAACACGAAAAAAACATATGGAACTCTAATCATCTCTAACTTCTCGATTCGTCTTCACTTCAAATAATTATTTTAATACAAATTTTATAAATCAAAATTAAAATAATAAATCTTAGATGGTGATGATAGATCGCCATCTAATCACATGAAGGCCTAGATATATATTCTAACCTCTAGGGAACCATAACCAGTAAAATTAATTAATTAATTAATATAATAATTAAAATAGAAATTTAATTAACCATAATTAATTAATAAACATCCACCACATAATCTCATGATAACACTTAATTATATAAAAAATCTAAAGTGTCAACTTTCTAAAAAAATTAAATTCAAGCATAGGAGAGATTAAGATTACATAATTTATGTACATAGCATGATCATAAACCCATAAAATCAATGTAAAACCATGGCTCTAATATCAATTACTAGAAAATGATACATAACGAAATTTTTAAAATTTTTTGTTGGCTTTTGTTGGATTTTGTGATTTAAATAAGCAGCAAAAAATAAAAAATTAATTCCCACAAAACCCTCGCAAGATCCATGCAATTTGATTATATTGATAAGAAAGTCATAGAATGTTACCCGAATGACAAAAGGGGCAAGATTGCTGGAAGGAAGAGAGCGGGTTCACTCCAGTGACACCCTAACTCGAGCTTTTTGTATTCGGGATATGATTCAGACGTTGTTACTTAGAGCAACGCCCTTTGTAGGTATCCACACAAATAGACTCTCTTAAAAACGAATTGGTGTGCTAGCACCCTCTCCTTGCGTTAAATGACTCCCTCTAATTTTAGGGTTTTAATGTTTTTGCCGTTAGAATAAGAGAATGCCTTTTCTCTTCTAATTTGGCTAGAAACCCTAAAATAGATATATATATATATATATATATATTGACTTCGAGAAAGAGTCAGATTTTAACTAGGGTAAATTGTAATTCAAATATGATTCATAGAATTTAGACAATGTCAGATTTAATGAACCTAAACATATCTAGTACATCAAATTTGGACATTATCAGGTTCATTGAACCTAGACACAGTAAACCCAAAATTCGTTTTTGGTCTGTTCTAAGTGTGCGACCCTGTAGGTTCACATAATGTTGGTAGTGGGCTTGAAATTCTGTTTCTGGCCCACAAATCATAAGCGGCCTCTAGCAAGACATTATGATTACCCAAGTTAAGTGAATGCCAATAATCCGACATAACATAATATACAATAAGTATTAAAGTCCTTTTGTCACTAGATACCTTACTTGAACATAAGGCCTAGTTTATGTCATTCTTATACTATTTAATCATATTATTTCTCGATCTTAAGTAGACTAATATTGATAATCCTTATTAATACATTCTAGTATGGCCATATATTTTTCTTCAGTCTAACTTATCGAGGGGCCCATAGATATCTTTATCATAATAAATGAGGGACGAATTTCTTCTTAATCACTCACATTCCTCACATGATTCAATCTATATCTAACAACAATCCATTCCGTCATCCTGTTAAAGATAATATTACAATGTGTCAAAATATAGAACTTGTCATGTAGGAAACAATGGTGATTTCAAGTCAGAGGACTAGGATAATACTATTGTGATGAGAATCACTTATGACAATTATCCATACAGTATTTTCATAGCAGGTCAATCCAATACATCATTTCTCAAATATGTATCTATGAGTTGACTTAGTATCTCATACATATAATTAGTAAAACATAATCATTAGTCAAACTTCATACTAGTCTTCATTTATTATTATCCCAATAATAATGACCGACTAAGGATAATTTAGAATAAAATTCAATTTTCACCTAAGAGTTTTACTATCAAGTCACATACTTGATGACCTTCGGCAGAATTAACTATTTATGAAATAAGAATAAAAAACAATAATGAAAATGCCTCTTTATTAACAAAATGTAAATGTAATGAAGTCAAAATATGTTCATTACATAATTGGCCTAGGGCATATCACTAACAATTTTAAATCAAAGTCTTTTCTAAATAATAAGTTTAACACACTAAGTATATAAATTAATAACAGATCTTACATACCTTTTTTGTATACTGAAAACAGTAGAAAAACCAAGAAGAGAAGAATGTTCCAAAAGAGCCTCATCAACTGGTCTTCTTTGTTATTCTCTATCCACAATAAGAGTGTAGGTGGTCGCATGTTGTACAGCCTTTCCTTTGATGGCTTTTCTTCCAACCATTTGAGAATGCCTAAATCTAAGGTTCGAGATGTTGAACAATAGCTTTCTGAGAGTTTTAGAGCCTCTATCACTAGAGTACCTACGATCTACTTCTTAAATGATCTAAGGAATAATAAAAAATAGTTCCTTTTATATAATGGTTGAATTTAAGGTTAGTCTTTATCATATTAGGTTTCAAAATTTGAGTCTGGATCAACTTTTAAGGAAAAATGCATCAAAAACACGTAACTGGAATATCACATGTTTGACATGTTGATCTAGGAGATTGGCCTACTGAACCAGCTTAACTGGCCTGCTAAACTAACTACATTGGCCTATCAAATTGTCTGTACCGACCTGCCGACCAAGCGATAATCTGGAGATCTTAGAATATCTTATTTTCAAATAGGAATCTTAAATAGAGCCTTAGTTTTAATTCAAATAATTCAATAGAGCAGTTATTTGATTAAAACAGTCATATATAGATAATCCCATATCAACTCAAATATTATTCAAATAATTCAACATGTTATCTTGAATTAATTCAACTAATAAAATAACATGAATTATTAAATCCGTTCTAATCGAATTTAAGCCAATCTAAAAATTGACACAAGTCACCAATATGTAGGAAAAATTGTTGTATTATTGCAAGAATTTATGAGCTAGCAAAGGGGACCTTATAGATATATATGATCAAGTTCTTATAATTATAAAATAACATATCCCAAATACCTATATTTTATAATTATCAACTTTAACACTACTTTGTCAAAAACTTAGAGCTACGCTCTAGAACTATATAAGATTACAAAGCTCCAATAAGCTAATCATCCGTGATATATCATAATATGTAACATCTCCATAGGATATTCATAATCAGCTTAATTATGAATTCCGCTTTATCTTCCCAATTATTTTATCTTATGTTCCATTATCTCACTATTGGAATACTTACGATTTATAAATAGTATACCATTTGGTTACATCTATGTATTCAAATGGTTGGGCGCCCTAGTCTTCCAATTATAGGATAACGCCTATAAAAGAATATCACTAACTCTACAAAAGGGCTATAGATTCTATATCAATTAATAATGAGTGATGTCTCCAATGTACTAATATGCATACCATCATCAAATCAGGGTGTCACCCTTTAGTACATCAAAATATACAAATCGAGAATACGAGCCCATTAATTTATTTCAAGATTAAGAAATAACATATATGATTGTCTAAAGTAAATTGATTTAAACAAATAGAATTATTAATCAAAATCAATTCAACTTTTGTCCCAATCCAATATATCGTCACCTATGACAATATACCACTGTTTCTACTATGGAGTCCCACTTCGATGACCAAAATAAGTCATCTCCCATTAGCGATGTAGACAACTTAATAATGTTAACATGAATAAAAAAACCCAACTTTATTCACTTGATTGCATATCTTATCATTTAGACTCTCACCTTCAAGATTCATGTTTTCTGCATAATCTGTCCATCATATGCACAATCTTAGCTATTGTTTGGCTGAATGGTGGGAACCACGGCTCCCACTACAAACTCAATTATGAATAGTGTAACGTTCTTACATGCCACAGTAATAATAAAAAGAATTGCTACAGTGTAAAGCTCTGACATGCTACAGTAAAAGTGGTTCTAACCAACGGTTCCCACCACCCTTCCAAACACCCTCTTAAAGGTTTAGACTAATAGTTTTAGACTTTTATTTGCTTATCATATATTCAACATAAATGAACATAAAAAAGACAACATTTGGTATATGGATAATAAATTAACTCTTTATTGATTAAATATCTCCAAAAACTTATTACATCATTTAATCCTTAGGGCACAATGTCTAACACATAATAAGGAATGTTTTTCTTAAAACTTTTTATATAAAATGATTTTCATAAAACATTCTACATAAAAGCATGTCTTAAAAGGAATGCAAGTAACATCACAATGCATGATTCCATTTATACTTATTTATGCATTTCTTATCATCATTCTTAACTTGAACTATGGGCCCACGTGTGCATATTAAACATGCTTAACCATCAAACACTAAGGTAGTAACGTAACTTAGCATAACACTTTCCTTGGATCAAGAGGCTGGTACGACACTTTCTTATCTTAACTCAAGGGCTTAGATTACCAATATTGTAATCTTAGTGAATATTTACATGACATAACTTAGTGTCTGAAATAGCAAACGTAACATATGCGCACATATTATAAGTCATGACTTGAACTTTAAAACATTATGCATAGCAAATGCAATACATTTCAAACATTTATAAAATATTTGAAATTCATTTCCTTCATGCTATATGTGAGGTTTAAAACTTACTTATTTAACTCTCTAGCATTCCACTTTATCGTTTTTCTTCTATTAGTTGGCTTTGTGTCCTATTCAAATGACACCTAACTACTCATTAACCTTTTTCTAGTATCAACCTACTTGATTGGTCATGCAACTTAAATGTGAAACATTCATTTTTTTTACTTAATCATAGTAGATAGTGGTTTACTTCTTCATTACCTAACCTATTCATTCCATGATCAAATTTCCCATTTTACTTGTCAGTTTTGTTACTTGACATTATTCGAAACATTTTCCGCCTAAGGGTGTTTTGCTAATTTAGAGGGCCAGGGTTTGTTACATTTCCTTGCTGCTCGTAGCGTTGCAAAAAATAAAACATCGGTTTTTTCATGAAAATTCTATTTTATCAAAACTTTTTTTCTTTCACCTATAATACGAAAATCTTAGCAATTATGCCCTTAACGGGTCTTCCTCAAAAAATTACCAATTTCTTTTGGGCTTTAAATCATAAAATTACTTACTGCCCTTAGCTATGTAGAAAGCTAGCTTCGCATTTTGAAAAATATTGTTCCACATAGTTTTATGGTTTTAGTCCAAAATATAGAATTTTGACATTTTTGCCTCTAGGACAAAAAATAACTACTTTATGTCAAAACATTTTTTTCATAAGGATTAAAACTTACAAAAGATCCTTAGTCTAACTTAAAAAATTTCAAAATGTTTTTCTCATATTACTGTTTTGAAATTTTGTGATTTAATCTTGTAAGATTCATAACTCATAAACCATACAGAATTTTTAAAATTCATTTGTATTTCTAAGAAGTTTTGACGAGATCAACAACTTTTGTTGTTGAGGGTGAGCTTGGCACCACCGCCAAGGAGCCTTACCTCGGGTGGTCGGCAAAGCTATAGGCGAGCTCACTACTAATCTCGATGAGCCTGGATCTCATGTCTGAGGTGCTTTTTAGCGTCTCTTGGGTTGCATCTCAACAGGTTGCCTCCTCGGATTGAGTACCAACTTGGGTTGGATTCTTCTCAATTGAAAGCGGGCTGCTACTCGCCATTAGTGGCTAATAGATGGCAAACAACAGACCGTCGGATGGGTAGCAATCCACCAGTGGAGGGGCGTGACACTTGTCCTTTGCCACCTAACACACCTTGATGTGATGCTTGGGTCATGGGCAAAACTCATCTAACACTCGATCTAAGTGGTAGCCTATAAATAGGATGCATTTATTGCATTCTTGCACCTAACAAGTTTCCGTTCTCTACTGAGCAACTCTTGCCTTGAGCATCAGAGAGCCCTTGTCTGTTGACTGACCTGTCCTTTCCTTGCCTCCGAAGCATCCCTCCTCTTGTTGCAGGTCTACCCAATTGGGTAGAGACGAACAGGGAAGAGCTGAACACCATGCGCTGTTAGACATGTATGCCCTGAAGAGTAAAAATGTAATAAGTTTTTGGAGACATTTTTATCAATAAAGAATTTATTTATTATTTATATACCAAATCTTGTCCTCTTTATGTTCATATTTGTTGAATGTATGTTAAGCAAACAAAAATCTAAGGCTATCAGTCTAAACCTTAAGAATTGGAAATACGATGGATGGATTATGCGGAAGACACAATTCTTAAGGTGATGGTCTAAATCATAAGATCCATAACTGAGGGAATAAAGTTGGGTGCTTTATTCATGTAAAGATTGTTATGTTGTCTATATCCCTTTTGGGAGATGGTTTGTCTTGACCATCAGAGGTGGACTCCATGAATAGAAACATTGGTACGTTGTCATAGGTGACGATGTGTTGGATCAGGACATAAAGTGAATTTATTTGGATTAATAATTCTGTCTCGGCAAATCGATTCACTTTAGACAATCATTTGTGTTGTATCTTAATCCTGAGATGAATAGTAGGCACGTTGTCTTGGCTTGTGTCTTTTGATGTACCAAAGGGTGACACCCACATCTTAATAGTGGTATGCATACCAGTACATTGGAGGCATGACTCTTGATAGCGTAGACCTATTATTCATAGATATGGAATCCATAGCTCCTCTTTAGGAGTAATGATATCCTCTTTTATGCGTTGTCCTGTAATTGGAAAACTGGAGCGCTCAACCATTTGGATACATAGGTGTAATCGAATGGTATACTGTCATTGGATAGTAAGTTTTCTAATGGTGAGATAATGGAATGTAAGATAAAAATAATCGGGAAGGTAAGACAGAACTTATCCTAGACCGATTATGGATTATCACATGGGGATACGATACACTATGATATGTCATGGAGACTTAGCTATACAAGCTTCGTAATTCTATGTAGTTCGAGAGTGCAGCTCCAAGCTTTTAGTGGAGTAGCGTTGGAGTTGATAATTATGAAATGTATATCTAGGATATTGGGTTTCATAATTATCAAGAGCTTGAAATATATAGGTCTATTTGGTCCCCTTTACTAGCTCGCAACATCCTGTAACGACACGATGTGCTTTTCTAATAATTGGTAACTTATGTCAGAGTTATCAAATTGGTTAAAATTTGAAAGAATCAGATAATTCATGTCTGTTTATCGGTTGAATAAATTTTGCGATAAAATTGATTCAAGATAAACTTGTTGAATTATTGGGATTGGATAATTCTTGTCTATTTATCGATTGATTTAATTTTAGATAAATTAGATCAAGATAAACTTGTACAATTATTGGGAAATGATTTATTTTCTTAGAGATTATCTAGATAAAGTTGTTTTGATCAGATAACTTCTCTATTGGGTTATTTGAATTAAAACTGAGACTTTATCCTATAGAATCTCGGGTGGAAAATAAAAGATTCACGAGATTTTTATTCGACAGTTCAGCTTGTCGATGGACGTGTTTGGCCTGTCGATGGGACCTGTTCGGCCTGTCGATCAGCAAAGGATAAGATCACGTGTTTCCACGCGGATCTTATCAGATATTGATCTAAACTTGATTCTATTTCAAGTTTTTGAGACCTAATCTAATAAGGATTGACCCCAGGACCAATCTCTATATAAAGGGAGTAAGTCTTAAGAGTTACTCAGATCAATTGAGAGATTAAGAGTGATACTCTGCTAGTGAGAATCTGAAAACTCCCTGAGAGCTTTTATTCACAAATCACGAACACTTGCTTTGGGTTCTCTCGATTGGTTGGAAGAAGAGTCACCTAGTAGAAGAGCTGTACATGTGAGCCCACACTCACTCCAGTCATGGATAGAGAATAGCAAAGAAGACTAGTTGGTTAAGGCTCTTCTGGAACGTTACTTCTCTTTATGTTTGCGAGGGTTCTTCGGCACACAAAGGTTAGTAAGATTTGGTTAATTTATGCATATAATATGTCAAACTTGTGTTTTAGAAATTACTTTGATGTAAAATTTTTAAAATTCTGCTGCGCACTCTTTTTCCAACAATTGGTATTAGAGCTATGGTTTTTACATAAATTTACGAGTTTGTGATCATGTTATATGTATAAATTTTGTGATCTTAATCTCTTCTATGCTTGAATTGAATTTTATAGAGAGTTAGCACTCTAGGTTTCTATATATTATATATGTTGTCATGGATTATGTGTTGAATGTTTATTAATTAATTATCGTTGATTAAATTGTTATTTAATTATTTATTAATTAATTAATTTATACCGGTTATGGTTCCTTAGAGGTTAGAATGTGTATCTAGGTTTTTCATGTAATTAGATGGCAGACTATCATCTCCCTCTAGGAATTGTTATTTATATTTAAATTTGTAAGAATTTTGTAATTAAATAATTATTCGAAGAAGACGGATCTAGAAGATGGATGATGGTGTTCCCAGGTATTTCTAGAGTCTCTAATTTTATGTTTTTGAATTGTTGAAAATAAAATTGATGAATTGCATTAAAAATTGTATTTTCTGGAATGGAGATTTCTAGTCGGTCGGCATGCCGAACCTAACAATTTGGCAAGCCGATGGTCGTAGATCGGCAGGCCAGACTTCTAGTTCGGCAGGCCGTCAATGGAGCAGAAATCAGGCGGCTCTAGTGGCAGGCCAAACTTCCAGTTCGACAAGCTGAACTTTTATGAGTCGACAAACCGATCTTCCTGATCGACAGGGCCGATGGAACATGACTGGTAGGCCGATCATCTAGATCGGCCTATCGACCGAGAGCTGAAATATTTTCAAAGAAGGTACAGTTTTTTCGATGCGGTTTTAATTTTATTTTGGGGACAATTTTGAGAAACATTAAATTTGATATGACCAGAAATATGAAGCATTTGATTCATACGGGATTGAAGACTTGAAGATAGGAATTACATAAAGAAGGATACAACTTGAGGATTCAAGGATGAAGAATCGATAATATGTCTCGATTATTCTCTTGTAATCTTAGTTTTCTATTCTCTAGGGTGGAGGCATAATATTACGGTTATTTATTATTTTGCTTGTAGCTTTGCTTGATTGTTTTGCTTATCTGTATTATAATATGATTTACCATATATGTTGATAACATATTATATAGAATAGGGAGTGCTGCTCATATTAAAATTATTCATGCACATCCTTAAAATAAAACCTTGATTAAAAAAAAAATTGAGTGGGGAAGGTTTTTGAAGAGAGAACCTATGGCCTCTATCGTTGGTCCATAGGTAGAACATGGTGGTCCTGACCCCTAGGAAGAGATTTCTATCATGTACCAGATTAGATCTCTAAGAAGATAAGGTATTTTAGCGTGATTTATGGTTGCATACCCCTAGGTGGTGATTATAAATTATGGATAAAATATTGAAACAATGGTTATACACTCACATTAATTTTATTATTAACCTTCCCTAGGAGCTTTGTTAATAAAATTAATGGCCAAAGAAACGATTATTAATATATGCTCGATCATACGGGTCCTAGATGGCATATATTAATCAGGAGGGGATCCGTGTTCCTAATTGAATTTGGCATGACTCCCCTAGGAGCTTGTTGAATTATGAGTTGGGAATTATTATTGTAAGGTTGTGATATTTTCAAGGTTTTGACACATAAACACATTTGTATTTTTTTACATGATTGTGTTATCTTACTAAATTATTATTATATGTTTGCTTATGTTTGGTAGATGATTCTTTATTGTAGATTAAAAATGTCTAAAAACACTTTATCATTGATATTTGACAAAAACCTATTAACTGGTGAGAATTATAATGATTGAAAATGAAACCTGGATATCGTCCAGTCTATTGAGAAACTAAAATATGTACTGACAACCCCTTGTCCTTCCGAGCCTACGGGAGACTCATGTAATGAGCAATTTTAAGCGTATAATCGCTGGAAAGATGCTAATGATCAGGCCTACTGCTATGTTATGGCTAGCATGAATAACGTGTTGCAGGCTCAACATCAAGATTACGAGACTACAAAGCAAATCTTAGATAATCTTGAAGATATGTTTGGAGGCCAAGCCATAACAAAGCAGCAAGGGGTACTTCAAAAACTTCTAAACTATAGACAAAGGCGGGGGACATCTATAAAGGAGCATATGATGTTGGTCATGGGTTACCTCGCTGAGACTCAAACCAATGGAGCCGACATCGATGCTGACACTTAGATGACTATGGTCTTTGAGACTCTATCTAAGGAATTATTCCATTTAGAAGTACATTTAATTTAAGCAATACACAAGATATGACCTTAACAAAACTAATGAAACAGTTACAGGAGTTTGAACTGCTGATTAGGGAGTCTCCTGTGGGTGGTAAGGCCAACATGGTAGCTGCTTCTGGTTCCAATCTCAACTCTGGAATGGAAAGAAACAACGGGCCAAGAATGGGAAGTCTTCTATTCCAACAATCACCAAGAGCAAGAAGAAGAAGAAGAAAAACCCAAAGAAGCTTAAGTGCTTCTTCTGTGGAAAGGTCGGGCATATCAAGAAGCATTGCAAGGACTTCCTTTCCAAAGGAGGTAGGTGTGATCTTCTGTATTTAGAAACTTGTTTAGTTGAGAAATCAAGTGACATTTGGGTCATAGATTCTGGTGCAACTAATCATGTTTGTGTTTCTCTACAAGGGTTCAAAGAAACGAGAAGTCTACTACATGAGGACTTCACGCTTCAGATGGGCGATGGATCCTTGGTCTCAGTGGAAGCAATGGGAGATGTCCATCTTTATTTTGATAATTATATGAATTTATTTTTTGCAAGATTGTTTTTATGTTCCTAAATTTAAAAGGAATTTAATTTCTGTAGCATGTTTATTTAAAGACTCCTATTTGGTTTCTTTTAATAATAAAGTAGTGATTCGTAAAAACAAATCTTTTATCTATTCTAAATGGATGCAAAATAATCTATATTTTATCAAACCTAAGATGGACTTATTGCAAAATAATCTATATTCTAAGGGATGGACCTTTAAGTCACTTAAAGGTGGAATCTATACCTCAATGTGAATCTTGTTTGGAGGGTAAAATGACCAAAAGACCATTCAGGTCTAAGGACAATAGGGCTAAAGGGGTTCTAGAACTTGTGCATAGTGACGTGTGTGGACCGGATGAACATCCGGACATGAGGAGGGTATGAGTACTTCATCACTTTTATTGACGATTACTCAAGATATGGGTATATGTACCTGATGCACCACAAAAGTGAAACTTTTGACAAGTTCAGGGAGCTTTGGGCTGAAGTGGAAAAGCAATTGGGTAGACCCATAAAGGCACTTCGATCTGATCGAGGTGGGGAATACCTTTCTGATGAGTTCTTGGAACACTTATTATAGAATGGGATTTTATCCCATTTGACTGCGTTGGGTACTCCGCAGCAGAATGGCATAGCAGAGAGAAGAAATAGGACTTTGTTGGACATGATTAGGTCCATGATGAGTTATTCATCATCGCCTTTATCCTTTTGAGGATATGCACTATAAACTGCATGTTATCTTTTGAACAATGTGCCTTCACAATTGGTCCCTAAAACTCCTCATGAGTTGTGGACGGGTAGAAAGACATCCTTAAACCATATTCACATATGGAGATGTCCGGCTCATGTCCTGTTTAAGGATCCGAATAAGTTGGAAGCACGTTCGAAAGTTTGCGTGTTTGTAGGATATCAAAAGGGACTAAAGGGGGTTATTTTTATAAACCAAAGGAAAATAAAGTCGTGGTTTCAACTAATGCAACTTTCCTTAAGGAGAGTTACTTGGACGACTTTAAACCTCGAAGCAAAGTGGTGCTTAAGGAGTTAAGGAGTGATCCGATCACTCTGAAGGTTTTGAATGAAACCATTCCGATCAGTGTAGAAAAACCAAACAAACCTGAACAACAACCTCAGGGGCTTCGACATAGTAGGAGGATCGGGCGTCAACCTGAGAGGTATATGTTCAATGGGGAGGTCTTTTTGGCTAAACTGCATGAACATGACAGGGATCCTTATACTTACGTAGAAGCTATGGAGGATGTTAATTCAAAACTCTGGATAGAGGCCATGAACACTGAGATGAAGTCTATGGAGACTAATCAGGTCTGGGAGCTTGTGGATCTTCCCGAAGGGGTAACCCATAGGGTGTAAGTGGATCTACAAGAGGAAAAGAGGAGTGGATGGAAAGGTCAAAACCTTTAAGGTTAGACTGGTAGCTAAGGGTTATACGCAAAAGGAAGGAATCGATTATGAGGAAACCTTTTCACTTGTAGCTGTGCTTAAGTCCATCCGAATTCTCTTATCCATAGCTGCCACTCTTGACTACGAGATTTGGTAGATGGATGTCAAGACGGCTTTTCTGAATGGCTATCTTGATGAGTCTATTATATGGAATAACCAGACGGGTTCAAGGTCACGGGTCAAAAGGGTAAGGTTTGTAGGCTGCTAAAGTCAATTTATGGACTTAAGCAGGCTTCCCGTTCTTGAAACATAAGATTTGATCAGGTGATCAAGACTTATGGGTTCTCACAAAATGTGGATGAACCACGTGTTTACAAACACATTAAGGATGGGAAGGAGGTTTTTCTACTGCTCTATGTAGATGACATTCTGCTAATTGGCAATGACGTTGGGGCGTTGTCATCGGTCAAATTAGGGTTGACCAAGCAATTTGCCATGAAGGACTTGGGTGAGGCTAATTTTGTTCTCGGTATCCAGATCTTTCGGGATAGGAAGAACAAAATGATAGCTTTGTCCTAGGCTGGCTACATAGATAAAATTCTCAGGAGGTTTGCAATGCTGGATTCCAAGAAAGGTGGGCAACCATCTAGGTCTAGAATCACTCTTTCTAAGAAAGACTCTCCAAAGTCTTATGAAGAAAGAGAACACATGAATAAGGTGCCTTATGCTTCGGCAGTGGGTAGTCTTATGTATGCCATGCTTTGCACACGATCGGATATTAGTCATGCGGTCAGGATTGTAAGTCGATTTCAGGCGGATCCAGGACTAAACCATTGGGTTACGGTAAAGCAAATTTTCAAGTACCTAAGAAGGACTCGAGGATATATGCTTGTATATTCGGGTGAGGACTTGACTTCTTTAGGATATACTGACTTGGATTTTCAATCCTGTCTAGATTCTAGGAAATCAACTTCGGGTTTTGTATTTACTCTGGGCGGTGGTGCCATCAGTTGGAGAAGTGCTAAGCAAGATTGCACTTTGGATTCAACAATGGAGGCCAGGTATGTGGCAGCTAATGATGCTTCGAAAGAAGCAGTGTGGCCCCGCAAGTTCCTTGGGGATCTTAAGGTAGTTCCTTGTATGGATAAGGCGGTATCATTGTACTGTGATAACAGTGCGGCGGTAGCTAATGCTAAGGAACCAAGATTTCACAAGAAGAGTAAACATATTGATTGGAAGTATCATGTGATAAAGGACTTTGTTGAGAGCGGGCATGTCACGATGTGCAAGATCGCGTCAAAGGACAATTTAGCTTATCCATTTACGAAGACACGTACTGGAAGAGTCTTCGAGAAGCTTGTAGAAGCTATGGGGATGCGAGATTTTTCATATTTACTCACTTAGTGCAAGTGGGAGATTGTTAGACATGTATGCCCTAAGGAGTAAAAATGTAATAAGTTTTTGGAGACATTTTTATTAATAAAGAATTTATTTAGTATTTATATACCAAATCTTGTCCTCTTTAGGTTCATATTTGTTGAATGTATGTTAAGCAAACAAAAGTCTGTGACTGTCGGTCTAAACCTTAAGAATTGGGCATATGATGGACAGATTATGTGGAAGACACAATTCTTAAGGTGATGGTCTAAATCATAAGATCCGTAATCGAGGGAATAAAGTTGGGCACTTTATTCATGCAAAGATTGTTATGTTGTCTATATCCCTTTTGGGAGATGGTTTGTCTTGACCATCGGAGGTGAACTCCGTGAATAGAAACATTGGCATGTTGTCATAGGTGACGATGTGTTGGATCAGGACATAAAGTGAATTGATTTGGATTAATAATTATATCTCGGCAAATAGATTCACTTTAGACAATCATTTATGTTGTATCTTAATCCTGAGATGAATAGTAGGCCCGTTGTCTTGGCTTATGTCTTTTGAAGTACCAAACGGTGACACCCACATCTTAATAGTGGTATGCATGCCGGTACATTAGAGGCATGACTCTTGCTAGCGTAGACCTGTTATTCATAGATATAGAATCCACAGCTCCTCTTTAGGAGTAATGATATCCTCTTATATGCGTTATCCTGTAATTGAAAAACTGGAGCGCTCAACCATTTGGATACAAAGGTGTAACCGAATGGTATATTGTCATTGGATAGTAAGCTTTCTGATGGTGAGATAAAGGAACGTAAGATAAAAATAATCGAGAAGGTAAGACAGAACTTGTCCTTAAGCCGATTATGGATTATCATATGGGGATACGATATACTATGATATGTCATGGAGACTTAGCTATACGAGCTTTGTAATTCTATGTAGTTCGAGAGTGCAGCTCCAAGCTTTTAATAGTGTAGTATTGGAGTTGATAATTATGAAATGTATATCTAGGATATTGGGTTTCATAATTATCATGAGCTTGAACTATATTGGTCCATTTGGTCCCCTTTGCTAGCTCACAACAACCTATAACGACATGGCGTGCTTTTTCAATAATTGGAAACTTATGTCGGATTTATTAGATCGGTTAAAATTTGGAAGAATCAGATAATTCATGTCTGTTTATCGATTGAATTAATTTTGTGATAAAATTGATTCAAGATAAACTTATTGAATTATTGGGATCGGATAATTCTTGTCTGTTTATTGGTTGATTTAATTTTTGATAAATTAGATCAAGATAAACTTGTAGAATTATTAGGAATTGATTTATTTTCTTAGAGATTATCTAGATAAAGTTGTTTTGATCAAATAACTTCTCTATTGAGTTATTTGAATTAAAACTGAGACTTTATCCTATAGAATCTCGGGTGAAAAATAAAAGATTTGCGAGATTTTTATTTGACAGTTTGGCCTGTCGATGGACGTGTTTGGCTTGCCGATGGGACCTGTTCGGCCTGCCGATCAGCGCAGGATAAGATCACGCATTTCCACATGGATCTTATCAGATATTGATCCGAACTTCATTCTATTTCGAGTTTTTGAGACCTAATCTGATAAGGAATGACCCTAGGACCAATCTCTATATAAAGGAAGTAAGTTTTAAGAGTTACTTAGATCAATTGAGAGATTAAGAGTGATACTCTCTACTAGTGAGAATCTAAAAACTCCCTGAGAGCTTTTGTTCACAAATCACGAACACTTGCTTTGGGTTCTCTCGATTAGTTGGAAGGAGAGTCACCTAGTGGAAGAGCTATACGTGTGAGCCCACACTCACTCCGGTCGTGGATAGAGAATAGTAAAGAAGACTAGTTGGTTAAGGCTCTTCTGGAACGTTACTTCTCTTTACATTTGCGAGGGTTCTTCAGCACACAAAGGTTAGTATGATCTGGTAAATTTATGTATATAACATGTCAAACTTGTGTTTTGGAAAATACTCTGATGTAAAATTTTTAAAATTCTATTGCGCACTCTTTTTCCAACATGTGCAACTACACGTGGTGTTGATTCTCTGTGAAACTCTGGTAAGCGTCAACATTTTGGCGCTAGAAGGAGGGCGCCTACACCTTCACTCGAACTTACCAGCTACAACGAACCCGAGAACCGAGATGGTAACTTGAGGTAATGCCCGAGACGACGCTACACGACAGGAGAGGTCGGGAGATGCTCAAAACCGACACCAAAATCCAGCTGGACCTAGGGGCCGCCTGTTGGGTTTGGTGCCCTAAAAACTATGACATTGTACATATTGTTAATAAATAAATAAAGTGACATTTATAATTATTTTAGTTGCTTATATGTATTATGAATACATTTATAAACATCAAGAAAATTTCATGATTATTTATGTGACTATAAATTTAGCATATAAGTGTTATATGCTTAGGGATAAAATTTATAGATAATAATCTAAATAGTCTGAAATAATTAATTAAAGTTTGGGATCTTTAATTAAATATTACACGTACGGTCCAATCTCATTTAGAATGAAATAGTCATTATCCGGACTATTAATGTAGAGACATTGGATTGGTGGTACTTTATATAATGAGATTTTATAGGAGTAAACTAGATAAATTATAAATCTCTAATAATCATCTGTTACAAATAGAGCATTCAAATTTATCACTATGCTGATCATATATTTGACAGTCTTAATCCTGAGTATCTATTAGACTCCTATTTATGACATTATGTTTTTTTATTTGCGTGGTAAGATTTGTTTTAGCACAAATCATAACTAAGCATCTTGGAAACATAATGTAATAAATGGCTGGGAATAATATTATACAGATATGGAATCCATTCCTTCCTTATGGAAGTTAGAAAAATAGTTCTCTTGAGTGATAATTCAAGGTTTGAACAGTAGAGCGCTCGTTCATAATAAGATTATGAATTAACTATTCATTAGAGAATTATTGGAACTCAAGGATAAAGATATAATAAGAGAGGTAAACAAAAATTGAACCTAGCCCTTATTATGAACTATTTATGGAGGACTGACTTATATGTAACGATTATATCTATGGACTACTCGCTTATTTTCTTTGAGTAATTTTACTAATCTCAAGAGTTTAGTTTCAAGTCTTTTAGTGGAATAACACTAAAACTAATAAATTTGGCACATTAATCAAAGAGTTTAATTAATTGTCAAATTTATTGAAGCTTAGGTTATAGGTCTATAGGTCCCTAATACCACCTCTGTAACAATATATTGGATTTATGCATAGAATAAATTATACATATTTAGTTTAGAATTATTGAATTCTGAATTAATTATTTCACACTTGAATTATTAATTTAACACAGAAAAATATTCTCTGTGACACATAATGTAATGTGATAAATGTTATCACATTTAACTGAGCATTAGTTAATTAATTAATTGATTAATTTTAAAATCTATTCTTAAATAAATGTGATTTATTTTTGAATTTAGATTTATATATATATATGATTTTGAACCAAATCTTTTTATATATAAGATTTTATAATATATTAATATATATATATATTAAAATAATAAGAAAAACGTGAACTTCACGCTAACATGAAGTTCATGTTATATATATATATATATATATATATATAAAGGTAAGTAAATGTTTACGTGCGCGTGTGAGTGTATATATATATTAATAAGAATCATATCATGATTCGGTTAATAATTAAATAAAAAAGGGAAAGGAAAAAGATAAAAATCATGTAAAATATATCATTTCCCCATATATCTGATATGGTGGTTGTTTCAAATTTGAAATTAATTGAAAAATTACTAATGACTCAGATATAAAAAGGGAGAGATAACAGTTATCTCAAGAGATTTTTTTTATTCACGTAACTTTTGTAGAATACTCAGAGAGAAAAACTGAGTGTTCTTCTCTGAAAAAAAAAAAAAAAAAGAAATCTGCTATCTCATATGTTGAGTACATAGCAGATTTAGAAAAGTGTGAGGAAAATTCATTCTTGCAGTTTGACGCCCACTCGTCTTTCTATTGGTGTGAATGCTTAGTTTGGAAGATCGTGGTGTTAAAGAGGAAAGCTAAGATACTTGATAGCCTTCAAAAGGTTGGTAAAAATTTACCAAAACTTTCTATTATTAATTAAAATTATATATCTATTCTCGATTAACAAAGTTTTCAGAAAATTTTTGTTTGTCAACGATCCATTGCTTCCGCTGCAGTTTCATATTTTAATTCCAACAAATGGCATCAGAGCAGGTTATAGCATATATAATTTTAATTAACATGATTTATTTTGATAATATCATGTTTTTTGATGCATGTTTGTGGACACTTTGCATCTTTGTAATTTTTATTCATGTGATGAATGATTATTTAATAAATGAATTTTTGGTCGTTAATTATATGGTCTTTTTGGATTGATAATTTTATGGTCAGTTTGATTAGATCAAATCTGTGTAAACCCATAATGGGGTATAGGTTTTTTTGTAATTTGTTATTTATTTTATGTATTTTAACCTCCTTCACTCGCTGCCGCACGCTTCCATCCACGTGAATTGCTTTCATCAATGTGCATTTAATGCACCTGTAATGTGAAACTACCATTACAAAAAAAAGAAGAAGATGTGACTTGTTTTTAAATGCACTTGACGTGCACATTGTATAATGAATTGTAAGTGCATCTTTACTGCACATTGATGTGCAGCTTTTAATTAAAAAAAAAAAAAGGAAAAGGATGGCTACATTAATGCATTACACATGAAGTGCACAATTTTAATAGAAGAAGGGGCCGGCTATTTTTTTCGTTTACTAAACATCAACAGAGAAGTATAAAAGATACTGCACGTGCAGAAGATGAAAAAGAAGGAGTCCATTGGGTCAAACCCAATTAAGAATTTGGGCATTTCAAATTTTAAAAGTAACCCAGCAGCATTTTCTGCTATATACTACTTGGTGAAGTCTTCTTCAATGGAGCTGGAAAATATGTTTAATTACAAGAAGGCCCTTGTAATTTTTTGTCTCTTTTCAATTTTTTTTGTGGATTGTAATTTAATTATCCAAAAGGACCTGGTCAAAAATCCATTGTTTATTTTCATGCTTTATTTTCATGTGATGATTGCGATGACATGTTATAACATGTTTATGCATTATAACATGTCATTTAGAAAGTGTCCACTTATAGTTATTGTAACATGACATGCATTCACTTGCATATTATTTTTTATAAAGGTGTTTATAAAATGATTTAATGTGTGTTAGAATTAATTTAATGAGATTAAATTAATTAGGTTGGTTTTATAGAATCTTAATTTATTAATTAATCGAATAATATGAATTTAGTTTTAATAGTTAAGACTTGGTAAAATTCACATTAATTCTAAGTTATCTAATTTTAAATTGTTTAATATTATGTAACTTAGATAATTATAATAAATTTAGATTTTTAGAACATCTGGTAATGTATTTAAGTGTAAGTAGAATGAAATTCTATTAACACATAATACAACCTAGTAATTAAATATTGTTTTTATTTACTAGAGTTATGAAACATATGATGTTTTATAAGATAAAACACATCTTTTAAAATATTGAGTGGGAGAAGGTAATATGACAATATAACCTACGATCTCCACTATTAGTACAACACCGTGAGATTTATGTTACGCCTCGCGATGCTTTGATTTCGTCCTCTCTACGGAGGATGTCCATTTAAATCAATAACAAGGTTGGCTTCCAAGAGATAGGATTTTACAATGTATTTCAAAAATTGACCTACCCTATGGCGGCAATTTTGAATTAAGTTGTTAAAATCTGAAATAGTGGGTTACATTCATAAAGATATAATTAAATTGTTAATTATATCTTGACCAATATAAACAGTTATTAATAAATATAGAAAGTATGAGATATTTTGAATATATTTATTAATTGAGAATGTCTCAATTCAATTCATAAATAATTTGACCTACCCTACGACGACACTTTATTTATTAAAATTTAATAATCGTGAAAGTAGTAAAATATTTTTTTGTGTGTTTTCATATGCACCATGCATCACATTTACTATTCCAAAAACATATATTTATGATGTTTATGCAACCATTTAATTTATGTTATTTTATTTATTTATTACAGCAACAATGTCTAATCCAATCATCGCTATTTTCTCAAATGAAAAATTAACCGAAGATAATTTTGTCAAGTGGAAGAGTAACATGAACATTATATTAATTTGCAAAAATTACAAGTTTGTCCTTACGGAGGAATGTCCTCCATCGCCTGCTGCCAATGCTCCTAATAGTGTATGAGAAGTATATGATCGTTGGATCGAGGCAAATAACAAGGCCCGTTGTTTTCTTTTGGCTGGCATGTCTGACGTGCTTAGGATGAAGCATGAAAGCATAGAGACTGCTTATGAGATAATATAGTCTCTATAAGACATGTTTGGTAAACCTTCTAAAAAGGCACGCGACAAAGCTGTTAAGGCAGAAATGAATGCCAAAATGAAGACAGGCATTTCAGTTAGAGATCATGTTCTCAACTTGGTTAACTATCTCCATGAGGCCGAGGTGAACGGGGCTGTGATAGATGAAGCCACACAGGTGGGGATGATTTTGGAAACCCTCTCCCCTGCATTCCTTTAGTTCAAAAGCATATTTCATGAACAAGCTGAAATATAATATGACTGAGTTACTTAATGAGTTGCAAACCTTTGAGTCTATTTCAAAAGAAAAGACTAAAGAAGGTGAGGCAAATGTTGCAGAAGCTCAACCCTCCTCTTCTACTCGAAAGAATAAGAAGAGGAAGAGGATTGAAGGAAGTGGTAAGTCTAAAAATGGAGGGCAACCTAAGAAGAACAAAAGCAACAACAACAAAAAGAGCTCAAACCAAAAGAAGCCTAAAAGAAAATGTTTCAACTGCAGCATAGTTGGGCACTGGAAGAGAAACTGCAAGAAGTATCTTCAAGAGCTCAAAGAAAAGAAGAACAACGATAAATCAGATTTACTCGTTTTAGAAGCTTGTTTAGTTGAAGATGATACTTCACCTTGGATAATTGATTTAGGGGCAACTAACAATGTTTGTTCTTCTTTGCAGATGCTTAGTTCTTCAAGGGAGCTTGCCCATAGGGAACAAACGATGAGAGTGGGAACGGGGAGGTAGTTTCGGCAAGAGCAGTGGGAGTTTTTAAACTTTATTTTAGAAATAAGCTTTTAATTTTGGACAATGTCTATTACATTCCTTGTTTTCGTAGAAATTTGATTTTTGTTTCCAACTTGTTTGAACAAATGTTTAATGTTTCTTTTAATAACAATTATGTTAATATTTCTATAAATGGTTTGAATATTTGTTTTGCGCATCTGGAAAATGGGCTTTAAACTTTAAGGCCCAACGAAAAATCACTGCTCAATACCGAAATGTTTAAAGTTGAATAACCAAACCCCAAGAAGCAAAAGATTTCTTTTGATAATGAAACATACCTATGGCACCTTGGATTAGGTCACGTTAACCTTGACAGAATTAATAGATTAGTAAAGGATGGTCCTTTAAAAGAACTAAAAGTTAATTCTCTACAAATTTGTGAATCTTGTCTTGAAGGTAAATGACTAAGAGGCTTTTCTCTACAAAAGGTGAAAGGGCCAAGGAACCACTTGAGCTAATACATTTGGACGTCTGCGGTCCATTGAATGTGCAAGCACGTGGTGGTTATGAATATTTTGTCACATTTATTGACAATTATTCGAGGTATGGATACATGTACCTAATGCAAAGGAAATCTGAAACTTTTGGAAAGTTCAAAGAATTCCAAGCAAAAGCTGAAAAGCAATTAGGAAAGATGATGAAGACTCTTCGATCTAATTGAGGAGGGGAATACATTGATACTGAATTCAAGGACTATATGATAGAATAAGGTATTCTATCACAACTAACCACACCTGGAACACCACAACAAAATGGTGTTGCAGAGAGAAGAAATCGGACGTTGCTTGATATTGTGAGATCCATGCTAAGCTACTCATCATTACCCACTTCATTTTGGGGATATGCACTACAAACTGCAGTATATCTTCTAAACATAGTTCTATCTAAGTCTATTCCAAAAACACCTTTAGAGTTATGGAATGGTCACAAACCTAGTATGCGATATATTCGTACATAGGGGTGTCTAGCACATGTGTTGAAATGAAAGATCGGGAAGCTGGAACCACGTTCTGAAGTATGCTTGTTTGTGGGATACCCAAAGGGAACAAGGGAAGGTTTGGTTTATAGTCCACAAGAAAAGAAGGTATTTGTATCGACAAAAGCCACTTTTCTCGAGAATGATTATATGACAAACTATAAACCTCGTAGCAAAGTTGTACTTGAAGAGTTACTTTCTGATCAGATCAGACCGCAACCGACAATCATTGTCAAAGGACAAAATGAAGAGACCACATCTTCCTATCAGAATGTCATACCACCTTGACGTAGTGGGAGGGTTGTGAGACCACCTTCTCGCTACAGGAAAATTAGAGAAGCATATTTTGCTATCTCTAATAATGGTAAGGATAATCTATTGACATATTGTGATGCAATGGAAGATTCTGAGAAAGGGAAATGGTTGAAGGCTATGAACCTTGAAATGGAGTCCATGTACTCCAATTCAAGGCTATGAACCATAGGGTGCAAATGGATTTACAAGAAGAAAAGAGGAGTGGATGGGAAAGTTGAGACTTTCAAAGCTAGGCTTATGGCAAAGGGTTATACCCAAAAGGAGGGAGTTGACTATGAAGAAACTTTATCACCTGTAGCTATGCTTAAGTCCATTCAGATTCTTTTATCCACTGTTGCATGTCTTGATTATGAGATGTGGCAAATGTATGTCAAGATTGCCTTTTTGAATGGCTATCTTGAGGAAAGCATCTATATGGTGCAACTAGAAGGGTTTAGAGTCAAAGGTCAAAAGCAAAAGGTTTACAAGTTGCAAAGGTCCATCTATCGACTCAAGTGAGCTTCAATATCCTGGAACCTAAGATTTGATGAGGCGATCAAATCTTATGGTTTCGATCAAAACATTGATGAACCTTGTGTATACAAGTACATCAAAGATAAGAAGGTGGTCTTCTTAGTTCTCTATGTAGATGATATCCTACTCATTGGGAATGATGCAGGCACATTATCTAATGTAAAGAAATGGCTCGCCAACCAATTCCAAATGAAAGATTTCGGAGAGGCAAGTTATGTTCTTGGAATCCAACTCATAAGAGATCGTAAGAACAAACTGTTGGCATTGTCTCAAGCATCGTATATCGATAAGGGACTTATCAGATTTTTGATGCAACACTCTAAGAAAGGTAATTTACCTACACGTCATGGAGTTTATCTTTCAAAAGGACAGTGTCCTAAGACACCTCAAGAGGAAGAATACATGAGACAGGTACCCTATGCATCTGTAGTGGGAAGTCTAATGTATGTCATGTTGTGTACAAGACCTGACATTTGCTATGCGGTGCGTATAGTCAGTCGGTATCAATCCAACCTAGGATTAGATCATTGGGTAACGGTTAAACATATTCTCAAGTATCTCAGGAGAACGAGAAACTATATGTTGGTATATTTCGGTGAGAATTTGATTCCCATTGGATGCATGATTCTAATTTTCAATCTGACAAAGACACATGTAAATCTACGTTTGGATCAATATTTACTTTTGGTGGTGGAGCCATAGTTTAGAGAAGCATCAAACAATCTTGTATTGCTGATTCAACTATAGAAGCCGAATATGTGGCTGCTTGTGAAGCAGCTAAAGAAGCAGTTTGGCTCCGTAAGTTCTTAAATGATCTAGAAGTAATTCCAAGCATGGATAAACCACTCACACTGTACTGTGATAATAGTGGTGTAGTGGCAAATTCAAGAGAACCTAGAAGCCATAAAAGAGAAGAGCATATAGAGAGAAAATATCATTTGGTCAGAGAAATAGTACATCAGGCGATGTGGAAGTTGTGAAGATAGCATCGAAAAATAACTTTGTTGACCCTTTCACCAAGACGTTACTTGCAAAAAGCTTTGAGGGACACTTGGAAGGCTTAGGTCTTAGAAACATGTCTCACCTGCTTTAGGGCAAGTGGGAGATTGTTGGGTTTGGTGCCCTCAAAACTGTGACATTGTACATATTGTTAATAAATAAATAAAGTGACATTTATAATTATTTTGGTTGCTTATACATATTATGAATACATTTATAAACATCAAGAAAATTCCATGATTATTTATGTGACTATAAATTTAGCATATAAGTATTATATGCTTAGGGATAAAATTTATAGATAATAATCTAAATAGTCTATAATAATTAATTAAAGTTTGGGATCTTTAATAAATATTACAAGTACGGTCCAATCTCATTTAGAATGAAATAGTCATTATCCAGACTATTAATGTAGAGACATTGGATTGGAGGTATTTTATAAAATGAGATTATATAGGACTAGACTAGATAAATTATGAATTTCTAATAATCATCCGTTACAAATAGAGTATTCAAATTTATCATTATGATGATTATATATTTGACAGTCTTAATCTTGAGTATTTATTAGACTCCTGTTTATAACATTATGTTTTTTTATTTGCTTGGTAAGATTTGTTTTAGCACAGATCATAACTTAGCATCTTGAAAACATAATGTAATAAATGACTGGGAATAATATTATACAAATATGGAATCCATTCTTTCTTTACAGAAGTTAGAAAAATAGTTCTCTTGAGTGATAATTTAAGGTTTGAACAGTAGAACGCTCGTTTATAATAAGATTTTAATAATAGAGCGCTCGTTCATAAAAAAAGGTAAGTAAATGTTTACGTGCGCATGTGAGTGTATATATATATATTAATAAGAATCATATCATGATTCGGTTAATAATAAAATAAAAAAGGGAAAGGAAAAAGGTAAGAATCATATAAAATATATCTTTTCCCAATATATCTGATATGGTGGTTATTTTAAATTTGAAATTAATTGAAAAATTACTAATGGCTCAGATATAAAAAAGGAGAGATAACAGTTATCTTAAGAGATTTTTTTATTCACGTAACTTTTACAGAATACTCAGAGAGCAAAACTAAGAGTTCTTCTTTAAAAAAAAAATATGTTATCTCCTATGTTGAGTACATAGCAGATTCAGAAAAGTGTGAGGAAAATTCATTCTTGTAGTTTGACGTCCACTCGTCTTTCTATTGGTGTGGAGGCTTGGTTTGGAAGATCATGATGTCAAAGAGGAAAGCTAGGATACCCTGATAGTCTTCAAAAGGTTGGCAAAAATTTACCAAAGCTTTCTATTATTAATTAAAATTATATCTATTCCTGATGAACAAAGTTTTTAGAAAATTTTTGTTTGTCAACGATTCATTGCTTCCACTACGGTTTTATACTTTAATTCCAACACCACCCTCGAGCTACAAGATCCCAATTCAGGGGGGTAGGGAAGCACGGCGAGGGCTAGCAAGCACAGGACCCAATTGGCCAAGACCCCATTCGTTAACTTACAAATGCAGTTCTGATACTCACTCAACAGCTCGCATAATAGGCTCAATGTCAAGCTGCTCTTGGCCTCCAACCTCCAGCCCCAGCCGACCAGGCTAGAGGTTGAGTAGGATGAGATACCGCCAACCCCTGTGAAGCTAACTCTAAGTGCTTCAGAGGTTCTACTCATGGTATCTCGGCTAACAATAGACTCGTCGAGGAAGGACGACTTGGCCCGTAGAGGGCACGAGTCCTGTCACCACAAGGCTCCCGAGCATCCGTGTTTGACTGGCTCAGATGTTGGGGAGAAGCACAGCAGGGTCGCCAACCCGAGGCAGGTGGCCGCATAGAGGGTGGAGCACCCTATAGGGTAGAACTGCCTGAGGATACGGACAGCCACTAGTTTCGAGAGTTGCAACGCCAAATCAACCAGATCTATAACAATCGCTTTGGCTTAGATGACGTAGGTACCCTAGACCCGCCATTCACGGACGCCATTATGTGAGCCCCTATGCCGCCCAAATTTAAGGTCCTGTAAATCAAGGGCTATGATGGGACCGCAGATGCTGATGAGCATGTAGAGTTGTATCGAGGACACATACTCCTTTAAAATGCTAGCGATGCAGCAATGTGCAAGGCCTTTTCACTAACCTTTACCGGACTAGCTTAGCAATGGTTTCGGCGACTAGAACCAGCTTCTATCACTTCTTTCAAATAGCTTTCTGACGCTTTCTCAGTAGCATTCTCCACAACAAAAACAAGGGGAAAGGAGATTACCTACTTGTACGCCATAAAGCAAGGGGATGACAATGTCTGAGATTACATACACCGGTTTACCCAAGCCACGCTTGAAGTTAAGCACGTCAAAGACGAGACCCTAAAACATACTTTCGTCGGGGGTCTCTGAGATGAGAAGTTAACCTGGTTGTTGGCATTCGAGTAGCCAAGCACCTTTTCTCAGATGCTCGGCTACGCATAAAGGTATGCCAATGCGGCTAAATATATGAAGAGCTATAGAGAAGAGGCCAGCAACAGCGACACAAAGAAGGAAAAGAAGCAGAAGAAAGCACCCAAACAATCAGGTGTCGAGCCAAATAAGAAGTAAAGGAAAGAAAAGAAAGCTGAGAAGTCCAAGACACCGACCGAAAAGTTTCAAAGCTACACACCTTTAGTAGCAACCATTAATGAAGTGCTCACCCAGGTGAACTGAAGGAACCTGCTGGTAGCCCTGGCCAAGCTCAAGGGTAGCAAAGTGAAGCAAGATCAAATCAAACATTGCTAGTTCCACAAGGAGTGGGGTACAATACTCGTGAGTGTATTTAGTTGAAAGATCAGATTGAGAGACTGGTCCAAGATGGTAACCTAAGGAAATTTGTTGAGCGAGTTTTAACTCCAGGCTCCACAACAGGGAGGAATGACCAACCAGGCCGAGATGCGCCAAACCACCCACGTAAAGACGGAGGGAATGCCCCAGCCCCAGAATCCCCGAACATCATTCACACAATTTTCGAAGGGCCTGTCACTAGGGACATGTCGAGTGGGCGGTGGGCTTATGTTTGAGAAGCTCAGCTAGTCAAAAGAGGCAAGCTCATCAACATGTCTGAGCATGTTAACAAGATTTGCTGCTAGCAAGACACACCGATATAGGCTGCTAAACTCTGTACGCAGATCCTCGAGCTGAGATTCTATCATTGCACTGGTATAGGCTGCCATTGATGTATGACTAGGTCGGGTTACTTGATAAGCAGTCACTTCCTGGACTCTAGTGACTACGGCCCGTTCGTCCTCCTCTTTGGCAACACTCATTATCGGCTCACCCTCCTCGATGGCTTCCTCGTCAGATATGTCCACTGTTACCCTACCTACGACCTGGACAGAGGCCCTAAATTCTCGGCTGGAGGTGGTTGGTACATTGGCGGCTGCCTCCAGCTCGGCTTGTTCTTGGGCCGTAACTTAAGATGTGCCGGTAGTGGACACCCCAATGTAGGGATTCTCGCCACTATATGGTCTTACCGAGCGCTCCCTGTTTAGTAGGTTGAGGAATTCCTGCTTGGGGACTGTCGTAGCATCGACCCTCAATATTTCTACTAGCCAGTCAGCCCCATCCTGTTTTGAGGACAATCCTTCTATGTCAACCTCTACAGAAGTCGACTTAGTCTCATGATTACTTTCTGACTAAGAAATATCAATGTTTTGGGAGTTTGATAGGTCACTCATTTTCTTGCGTTCCTCAGGAAATTACTTGATCAGGTAGTGGAAGCTTGGGAGCGAAGAGTTCTTGGGTTGGTAACTATAGCTTGGCAGTTAAAACCCAAGGGTAGCAAAGCGTGGCCTTGATTGCATGTGAAAATGACAAGAAGGAAGGTCCTATTTATAGCCACTTTAAGCGGGAAACCAGGGTACGAAAAACGAAGAGGTGTAATGATTGCGCTTGTCAGGGAAACACTCGCTCGCGTCGCGACACATGTCCCCGGAGGCTTCATCGTGTGATCTTTCGTCTCACACTACCTCAGGATGTCACTTGGTCTTCTATCCTGAGCCGACCTCACCCACTCGGCATAGTCCACCCGGCCAAGCACCGACCAAGTGAACTGAGGGGCTACTGTTAAGGGTGAGCTTGGCCCGACTGTCGAGGAGCCTTACCTCAGGTGGTCTGTAAAGAAGCTTCGCAAAGCTATAGGGGACCTTACTACTGATCCCGATGAGCTTGGATCATGTTTGAGGTGCTTTTCAAGGTCTCTTGGGGCGCATCTTAACAAGTCCCCTCCTCGCATTAAGTACTAGCTAGGGTTGGATTTTTCTCACTTGAAAGTGGGCTGCTACTCGCCATCAGTGGCTAATAGATAGAAACAACTCGCCGTCGGATGGGAAGCAATCCACCGACGGAGGGGCGTGACACTTGTCCTTTGCCACCTGAGATGCTTTGATGTGACACTCGGGTCGTGGGCAAAACCTACCTAACACCTGATTCAAGTGGTAGCCTATAAATAGGATGCATTTATCGCATGCTGGCATACATGCTCCTTCCCACTTAACAAGTTCCTGTTCTCTGTCGAGCAACTCCTGCCTTGAGCATCGGAGAGCCCTTGTCTGTTGACTGCCTATCCTTTCCTTGCCTTCGAAGCGTCCCTCCTCTTGTTGCAGGTCTACTCGATTAGGCATAGACGAACAGGGAAGAGCTGAGCACCGTGCGCAGCAGCACATGGTGTTAACACCATGAAACTCCAGTAAGCATCAACATTCATGTTTTAACTTTCCTTAAATTCCAACGATACAATAAAATTTTTTAGTTGATTTTCAAATCTGTAGTGCTAGAAAGAAACTTTTCAATTTGACCTGCTTGGAATTTTACAAAACTTTCACAAAAATCGTTTATCTCGTCGTTTTTGACAAATCTTGTGTTTCGTTCGGATAGTAAATCGACTTCTAAACTAGTCAAAACTTTGATTCTTTGAAAGGCCTTTAAAGTTTACATAGTAATAAAGCTGGAGAAACTTTCTCTTTTTAAGCACTTAAGGTCCTAGTTTAAGTCATCCATTCACATTATTATGTACTTAACACATAAACAAATTATACCAAAATGTTGTTTTACATGCCAAAGTCCATAATATACATCAAAACACTTGCTATGCATAGTTAAATATAAATTTTAACTTAGTTTTAAAGGCTAGGATTTTACCTATTCATTTCAAAGTGTTTGACCTTCCTTTTCATCACTTGAAAGCTCCTAAATGCCTTGACAACAGTCTATAGCATACCATAAAAATGCAACTTAAAACTTCCCTAATAATTTTCTCAAGTTTTTGTTGCTCCTCTTGAGTAAACCTTTGCTACTCCAACTTGATATAAACCATAGCAGCACCCCATCAAAATCCATCTAAAAACTCCAAGAAAACACTAAAAATTCATAGTAAAAAGTTAGGATTTTACCTCCAAAATTGACTATTCCTTGATTACCAACACTTGCTTCATTGATAGATTTGAGATTGTATTCTTTGAAAAATATTTAGGAGAGTGGGTGGAGGAGGGTTGGTTTTACTTAGACAGGAAAATGGATTTGTTTGCATGTTCCATGCAAAAATGATAGAGATAAGGCTTACTTATGTCACTTGGGACCTTGATTGTAAAATAACTTAATTTAGGGGCCCAATTGCAATTAAAAAAACTTTGCTCCACTACTTGTTAGAACCGGTTCCTTTAGAGGGAGATGTGGCAAGTTTCACATTTAGGTGTCCCCAAGTGGCCCCTGCTTACTTTTTACACTATCTAAATTTATACTGATAGTATCTATCCTATATTGTCGGTATATTTCCCATTTGTTAGAAGCTTATACAACATTTCATACTTATTCATATCCTCTACACAATATAATTCTTACATTGCTTAGCTTTATATAGTCTAATTTCCATGTTGCATAACTTATGCAGTATATTTCATATTTGTTAACTTTATCAGTATAATTTTTATATTGTATTATTCTAATATGGCATGATTTTCATACTATTTAATTTTTATGCTACAGAATTTTCTATATTTTCCATAATATATTTTTCTTAAACTACATTTTTATTTCAAAATTCATTGTAATATGTTCTGTAACAATTAAGCTTTTTAGCTTATTTTTCTTGCTTAACAACTAATTCTCATCTTTTATTTAATTCATACTTACTCAGGATTATGACATGATTTTTAAGCTTAAAAATTCTATCTTTACTCTTATAGAATTTATCATAAAAATCAGATTAAAATCATAATTCTCGTGATATGTATTTTAATTAACATAATCCTTAAATATTATATGTGTAATAAAGTTGAGAATTTCTCGAGTATTATGCTATCTCGGTTTATTGTTAAGCATTCTAGTTGAAAGGTTGCATTTATTCTTAAACTTACTCAACGTGCATAGTATGACTGAGCTTGTCACACTGTTGGCATTCTCTACAATCTAAAAGGAACTTATAAACTCTTATTTTTTTAGAAGCTTAATAGCCTAGTAGTTATAAAAAATTTCTTAATTAATTATGTTTATTAATTACCAGATTTTTGTAGCTACTACACAATGAATGGCAAACTCACTATGAGCATTAAACATATAATATAATAGATAATTTCCAATGACCAATCCAAAAGTGCAACAATAAATAAAAATCTATCAATAGGATCCATTGCAACTCCAAAACACAAAACTAATTTATAAATGAAAATAAAACTAAATATATAGATAAATAACACTAATATTTAAGTATTTTTAGGATACAGAAAAATTTTAAAAAGAAAAATAAAAAAAAAATTTACTATAATAAAAGTGTCACGAGCTCCAAAAATTGCCTTCATTAATCTTCTTCATCCTCTTTGTAGCTCTAAAAATGCTCTCCAATGCTATCGTCAAAAGAAAAATAAAATACTTGAAACTATAAGTAAAAATAGATCCTAAGAACAAAATCCTAACAATCTAACATAAAAATATTTTCTTATTTTTCTTTTTCTTCATTTTTTCTCTTTGGGATCAGCACACCCAAAAGTTGTCTTGAAACTCAGATCTGTTTTCCTCTCCTAGAAAGAGTAGTTCTTGAAAACCCATGTCTGATCTTTACATCTCGGGAGATTTTGACGAAAGGGCAAAAAAAAAAATCTTAATTGGAGAAAAGTCATCTTTTTTTTTGGCAGAAAAAAGACGAAAATAACTGTAACGAGGAGAGGAACCTCAATAGAGTGAAAAAGAAAAAAATTAAAACTGTTTTCATGCCTAAAAAACATATTTTTTTACGTCAAAAAATTACCAAAAAAAAAAATTATTTTACCAAAATTAAATTTTCTTAAGTCTATTTTTCAAAATCTCTCCTAAATCTCCCATGGCAACAACACAAGGGGAAGCAACATTTTGGCATCTTATGTGTCAGAAACAAGAAAGAAATGAAAAGCTTTAAGAAATTAGCAGAAGGCCGTACCGTACGTGAAGGCAAAGCTCTCGTCTCGTCCATGTAAAAAAAAAAAAAAATCACACTACAAACCCTAGTATCTGATCGCATCGTGTTACCTCCTTAATTAGGGTTCGCACAGACGTTCCTATTCTTCTGTATTCTCAAGCTGAACTTGAGGTTAGTGTTTCTGAGCTTATGCTTTTAGCTATGATTGCCTCTATAACGCAGTCGTATGTAATTTAACTGAATTTCTGATTCTCTTTTTTTATGAATTTTGTGTCTTTATTAGCTGTTTCTTTATTTTCTGATTTCTGGATGAGATTTGCAGTCTCTGGGTGTGTTTATATATGTATCTGAAATGCATGTGTAAGAATTTGTGATCCTTTAAATTTTAAGGGAAAAGCAAAAGAAAGAAAGAAGTAAAAATAAATAATTAATTTTTTTTAAGAATAGGAACAATTATTTGTAATGAGAAAAAGCATCAATTACAATAACTGATTCTATCAATTCTTCCAACCAAATTAGCTCACCTTTTATATTAAGAGCATAAGTAGCCAAATAATAAGTAACCTAATTAGGTTCCTTAAACACACGACATAACTTAGCTCTTAGAAAAATGACAATAAGTTGAATACATCTGCCAATAGCTTTTTAAACTCATTCCAGAAAGAATAGAAATTCTTTATAGTTTGGACAATTGCCAGGCATCAAACTCCACAAATTGGAGATTTAGACTAATGGTTAATTTCATTTTTTGGCCCTTGAACTATACAACTTGTCCTATTAATGAAGGGATATAAATGAGGCAAATTGAGAGATAGAGGAGGAGAAGAAAATTGTTCAATAAAATAAATGGAGAAGAAAAGCTTATGTGGATTTAGACCATTGTTGAGGACATTGTTTCTTTTTCACTTTCAATTTTTTGGACAATAGACATGACATCTTGCAATTGTATGTACACATGCTCCTAAGCTTACTACTTCACCTGGGGATAAAAGCTATCTAGACAGATCAAAGGACATCAAAGGAATATTGTCTTCATTGTTTGGAGAGGGAAAAAAAAGATATTTGAGTGTGGAACTTATTGTTGATTGAAATTGGAAACATTGCTTTCTGAAATTTTCTTTACATGTAGTTTGGACTGTTTTGAAGAACTGTTTCAAACTAGATAACTAAATTCTGATCTTGAATATATCAGTTCATTCTTGCGTGCTCATTGTAGTATTCCCAACTTTTTCCACCTTTTAATCAACCGAAACTTTGAAAGATGCATATATTCTCCATATTTAAGCTATGCGGTCATTATCTATGACTAATTGTCAATATGTTTAAAAGGCCCGTCTGGCTACAAGGGCACCGTGTTATTGTATCTAGTGAATGGAATGCCATCAAGGAAAATAACTATTGAACTTGATTCATTGAATGCTTAATTACTTGAGTATTTGGCACATCTCTGTCAAAGCAGATATTATATGGGTGATACTGGTAGCAAAAAGGATCTTGGATGGATAGAGAGAGTGAAGTCGGGGGAAGCTGTTCCACTTCTTGATCCAGAAAACTGTCCAAATGGTTGGGCAACTCCACCTTGAGAAAAGTTTATGGTTAGAGGTCCAGCGTATTTCTCAACCAAGGTTAAAATTCCTGTTGGTGAATTCCTTCTGAAGCCCCTTGGATTTGATTGGATTAAAAGTTCTAAAAAGATTGGAGACGTGTTAAACAATCCAGATAGCTGTGTGAGAAAGGTCTTAGAAGACGAGTTATCAACAGGCGACAAGCCTTTCATATGGGCTTTCAATCTGCAAGTCCCGAGCAAAGGTAATTATAATGCTGTAGCATACTTTGGAAGTACAGATCCTATTCCAGAGGGGTCTTTGATGGATCAGTTTTTGAAAGGTGATGACGGGTTTAGGAATTCTTGGCTTAAATTGATTGCCAACATTGTAAAGGGCCCTTGGATTGTTAGAAAAGCTGTTGGTGAGCAGGCAATATGCATAATTGGGCGTGCTCTTTCTTGTAAGTATTGTGCGTCAGACAATTTTGTAGAAGTAGATTGGATATTGGATCTTCCATGGTTGCGAGTGCAAGTGTTCATTTGGCATTCGGTTACATCACAACATTAACTGTCGATCTAGCTTTTCTTATTGAAGGCCAAACTGAAGTTAAGCTTCCTGAGCAACTCTTAGGTGCTGTAAGATTTTCTGAGTTGAATCCTGCTTCAGCCAGGCCGATTGAACCATCCTCTGGTATGAGTGGTGGCAATCTACAGTCTTCACTGCCAACACTACTGTGGAAGTCAATTGGGCGGGGTTTCTCACACATTCTTCATCCAGGTGTCCAAGAAAGCGGTGGCTAGGCTCATTACATTCTAATGGGACTGTTGATCACAAAGACACGACTGAAAACACTAAGAAATGGTAAGTGTCCTGAATAACGGTCATGTCTATACTTGCTATGACTTCTATTTTATGAAAGTTATGTATTGTGTTTTCAACTCCAGGGAGATCGTTATTCTGAGGTAGCTGGGACACATGAGGGCTAGTCTTATACTATGCTACCATCTTTATAAGCACCTACGATTTTGTACCCACCACAATTATTCTACCCCTGCTAATTAGCTAAGTAAAAAACTCAGGACTTTCAATGTCTTAATCTAATGATTCTTTTAAATATAAGCCTGACCATTAGAATTGTATAATTCATGGCATCTTGTTATGAAATATAGAAATCATAGCCTCTGTATTGACTTCATTTGGTATTATCTTCTGTACTTTTTTGTGAAAATTATTCCCAAAGTTCAATTTTCTGACTTCTGTTGGATTGTATTCCCTGAAATTAAATCTGTTTCAAGATGGATATTCTCTCAGTTGAGGAGAAGTACGAAAAGAGCTCTCTTTCTTTTAGGTAGGCATAAGACTTAGATGCAAAACGTGTGGATGTTTCCCATTTGTTTGTGCGATTATGCTGGTTGGTTTTTGCATTCAACACAAGTACACAGTTTGAGCATTAGGTTTTATCCCATGTTCTTGATCCGATTCTTTTTTGGACTTTCCTAGACACAATGTTTAAACTGAACTGAAATTATGCGACACTGCTAATTTTCTTCCTTGCTCATTACATTGATGATACTTCACATGTTTTTCTTACTGCTGCCTTGGCCTTGTACATTATGTGGGAAATATGTGCAGATACGTCAATGAGCATGAGGGTGCCAACACGAGTATGTTGAGGCTTTTTTTGCACGGTACTGACTAAACATTTGTTCTTAGAAAATATTGATTGGATGGCATTGATTACCTCTCTTCTAGTGCTGTATTATCTTTTCGTCCTAAATGATCTCAGATATTTGGGGCACATTCATGGCTGAATGTAGTAATTTCCCGATTAGCTGTACCTTCCATTCATTGGCTTCATTTATATATGGAGTTAAATTTTGTTTTGTTTGTGGGTGTGTGTTCATTTTTTTTTTCCTTTCCGAAAAACAATATTGCTATGACGAAGTATACAGAAGGTAAAGGTGGTGTATCGTCTGAAAGGCAAATAGGGATAGACCTCACTAAATTCGACCTGTTTTGCTACTTTAATTTCAGTTGCATTTTTTTGCCTAGATGTATAAATCTCAAGGTGGAATTTTCATATCTATTATCTTTTAAATGTTACTTTGAATAGATTTCACACATGTTTTAGTATGGCACAATGTTTAACATGTAATATGAATGGTAATGTGGCATGAATAAACACCTTCTTAAAAAGTGGGATCACATGTAATTTTCTCATGCTTGAATACTCTTATAAGCTCATTTAGATTGATTTTCTAGTGTTGATGAAATCCACAATTTTATACAAAGATGAGGCCACTGTGTTATGCATGCTTGCCATACGCATTCCCGGACGCCGAGGTTTGTTTAAAAAGGCTGGCCTTTCAACACTGGAAAAGCTTGTTTATTATATCACGATGAACAAGGTTTCTCTTTTCTTTTTGTGTTTTAGTCGTTGTGGGCAACTTCCCTGAATTTCAAAACTCTCAATGAATTCCTAAATTTTAAAGTTCATTATGATTGTATTTTTAGACTACGTCTAATGAAAATAATAATGCTAACGCTATACTTGACACCAAAAAAGGTAAAAAAAAAAAGTATTTGATATGTTATTTATTTATTTTTCACCAATAATAATATTATTTCAAATACTATATTTATTTTTGAAAATAATTAATAATAGTTTTAAAATAAAAATATTGTAATGATTAAATGAAAAGGTAAATAAATTAACTTAATGAGAAGTATTAGGTGTACTCTCTTTCTTACTCTTTGTTATACTATCTCCGGACTCGTGGATTCTACTATCTTACTTTTGTCTAAATAGTTTATAATGTTAATAGATTTTACGTATCAGTAGTGATTGGTGAGAATAAGAAAGAAAGTGTTGCTAGCATTCCTTCTAACTTATAGGAACAAATGCTAAAATTGATAGATATGATTCTTGGTGTTAAATTACCATCACTAATTTGATTTTCTTTCTTACCACCAATAATTTGATCAACATACCAAACTTAGCACCAATAATATTGCATTTGCACGTAATTTTCTTACTTAAATACTAAAATTTGATGTTGGAATGTTAATTTAATATTGTGTTGGAGATGCTTTAATGGGCAGCTAGTTGACATTAATTAATAGATAGAATGCCTTACATTTTCTACAGGCAATGTATTGCCCTAAACTTTTTCTTGGATAGCAAATAGCTCTAAACTTTGATGTCCGTTGTGGATTGGATCATAATACTAAAGCTTGTGACAATATTGTAACGTATGGCATCTTAAATGTCAAAATTGAAAATTTGTGGTTTAACTTATAAATAACAAACAAATCAAAGTCTATTGTAATGAAATCAATCATCAGTTTTGACTTAACAAATTGCCCACGATACTCAAATTGCAAAATAAGAGTAGTTTTAGAACTTAAAAAAGATTTAGACTAAGGTTTTTGACATAAAAAATGTATAGAATACCCTAAAAAGTGGTTTTTTGTGTGTTTTTATTCTAGTTTTCATCTTATTTTTGTGAAATTTTTAATTTTTTCCTTTTTTATTTAAGGATATTTTTGTTATTTTGAAGGTCAAAATCAATTATTGACTAAGATAAAGTATAAATTTGTATATTAAATTTAATTTGAAGTGGTGAGTGAGTATTTTACTCGCAAATAATATATTTTTAAGCTTAAGTATTTATGAAAACCCTTAAGTTTTTGTGTTATTTTGATGCTTGTTGCATTATTTTGTAAGAGATTAACAAAATGGGGATTAATCGATTTTTTTTTTTGAAAATTCGACATCAAAAAATGAGTTCAAAAGTTTCTTCTTTTTTTTTTTTTTTTTTTTTTTAGTGAAGCAAAGCTAGCCATGCACCCACGTAGCATTAGGAGCGCGGCCGCATGTATCAAGACGCCTATTAGGGGTGCGCGTGAGTGCTTGAGCTGCATGTAGCCCAGCCGAAGCGCCTACGCGCTAGTGTAGACCTATTGCGCAGCTCGCATGCTTGTGCATAGGCTTGCTATGCAGTCGTGCACCCTAGCATGCTGATTTGCATTTTTTAGGGTTGATAAAGCCCTTGAATGGATTCAACCGTCGGGATTTGACTTGAAATGAAGCCCCAAATTGCTTTAAAAACCCTAAAAAACCCTAGACAAGGAGGATGCACAAGTTTTAAGGAGGATTTTAGGAGGCTCAATTTTCTAGAGAGAGAAAATCTCAGAGGCTGATTTCTCAGAAAACTTCTTGAAGAGTCTTGAAGGATTGAAGCTTTGAAGATGTTCTCCACGATAGTTTCCTCTTAACCCCTTCTTTTAATTTGATTTTCATTTTGAAATTTGTATTTGTGATATTATCTTGAACATGTTTATAGTTGTGGATTTCTTGATGAGTTTTGTTATGTTAATGAGATTTTTGATGTCTAGCTTAATTTCTATAGCGAGGGTTTGATATGGCTTGAGAGTGATTATGTTTTGAATTTTTAATGGATTGTTAATATGATTTTATTTTAAATGATTTGTGTTTCTTTATGCTTAATGATCTAATTTGTATGGTTAATGAATTAGAAATTTTGGATGTGTGGATTTAGTCTTGGGAGAGTCATTTTCACATTTTGAGACTTGGGAAATTACAACCATTAAAATATTAAGTTCAGGAGGCCAATATAACTTGGGTAATCATCATTAGGTTTATGCTTAATGAATGCTTAATTAGTTGAGTGTTTGGGAGATTTTCAGTCTATCTAAACAAAGGTGTGTTTGATCGTAGAGAAAGATTCTTTTGAACTGAGAGAATTTGGGTTTGCCTTGATCATAGAGTTTCTCTCTCAAGATTCTCTCTCTAGAATTTTATGGAATGGTACAAAATTCCCTTCTATCCTGCCCATTCTCTTATTTATAGGCACAAAATTCATTGTTCTTTAAATTATTTGACGTTGGATCTCTCTTCTAATTTTTTGCCTTTGGATGTAGAGTTTGACGTGGCAACTTATTCATTTAATTTGATGTTTCCCTTTCTGAGGCTTTCAATGTCTTTCTCTGACTCAGACTATCCGTCATTTCTAAATAATGAAACAATGTCGTTGGACTTAAAGTGGGTTATGTTGTTTCATTTTCCTTTATCTAAGCGACATTGTTTTCATTTAGTAATTTATTTATTCCCCACATCAGGCCCTCATTTTCTCTTTAAATTTGGGTATTCTTGACATCTTTTCATTTATTTCCCAAATTTAAGATAAAAAGAAAGCATTTCTCTAGAGTTCTTTCATGCCTTTTTGTTTATTACACTCTTCAGACTTTTTCTTGTTTTCTAAACTCCTCCCAATATTATGGCTTTTGATCTTTGCATATCTTCTGCTGCCTTCGAGAAACTTTGTAGTGAATTAGAAATTTCTAAAGATGTTTCTCTTTGTGATTTTCTTCATAACGTGAACCTTTTCTCTGGTGAAAACATTAGCCTTGAAGATGGGGTCTTCGCACTTGGCCAACTTTGCTTTGTCAAGTTTCCTCTTTATTCTTTGATTCTTGAGTTCCTCGCCTTTTCCCATTTGTTTCCTTTCCAGCTCTCTCCCTGTAGTTATCGCGTCTTTAATTTTGCCAGCTTCCTTGTGGAACATTGCAATATCCAATTATCTATTAGGACATTTTATCTAGTTATAACTTGATCAAAATCCAAAGAGATTTTTATCAACTTCACCTTTCTTCTCCTGATCTTCATTTATTCAGTTGCGTCCCTTTGAATAGTGATGAACATTGGCAAAATTTCTCAATTTTAGTCCAAGGGAACTGGCATTCTGACATTACTTTATATCCTTCCAACCATTTCTGTTGTCCTCCAAAAGTCCTTCAAAGGATATTTCAAATTTCTTATTATCGCAAAATGATTTAAGGAACCTTGTTTAAAAGGATTCCTCAAAAAATTACTCTTCTCTCCCTTTTCATGTTATGCAACTTCAAACTCCTCCATATCTATTAGATCTCTATTCCAAAGCCACTGGGGTCTCTTCCAATTCCTGCCATTGGGTCCTCCACTATATATTTGGCTAGAACTCAAAAAGAAAAAGAAAATACTCAACTCGAATCTCCTCTGGAATCTCCTTTTTAGATTTAGCATCTGAACCTTCATTATCTACTCATCCTAAAAAGAAGTACTTTCCTTTATTGCCTATCCCTGCTCACATTTTGCTATCCCTTCCCAAAACTTGTGCTTTTCCTGATTCTTCTCAACAACCTCCTACTGTTACTAGCTCTGCTATTTGTGATCCGATCCCCCCTTTGTCGATTTTGCCTGCTCGTAAGCCTACTTCTCTAGCAATAGTTATCATGCATGAACCTTCTGACATAACCTCTAACTTAAGAGTGTTCTAAGAAACTTTTAAATGCCTTAGACAGCCTCCCTCTTTCCTTTGGCGGGAATTCTTATCCCAGCAAATGTCCTTTACTAGAGAGGAAACGTCAAGGTCCGACTTTCAACGACCCTAGCATCTAATGTCTACGATTCATCAAGTCTAACGGCCAGCCTGTTCTTGCTTAGGATTCGAGTTTGGACACTAAGGTCCGATACGTAGTTTTGAATTCTCTTGAAACCCCCGCTGATTTAGATGCATAAGCTCATTATTCCAATTCGCAAGCTAGGGATATGAATTATTCTGGCCTGATGTGGTTAAGGACAGCTATTCATTTACTTTCTTTTTAGGTAGAAGCCAATTGGAAAGAGGCATTGAGATTAAAAGGTTTATACATGAAGGTTTCTTATAAGAAGGATGAAAAAGAGAGAACGATTGGAAAGCTGCAAAACAAAATTACCATCCTTCAACCTTCTACTTCGTTCAATTCCCAGGATCTCAAGATCATCGAGAAGCTTAAAGAGGATTTAAGGAAAAAGAAAAAAACCTCCAACTGGACAAAAATGATAAGGAGATCACCAAACTTCACTGGGCTTAAAATGATTTTAAACTGTTGGCTGCGAGAAGCGTTTCTTTTGTTGTGGCTCTGAGCCAAGACCAATATTCCTTAAGCTGAATCTAATTCTCAAGTTATTAGGCTCCAAAAGGAAGTTGACAATCTAAAGTCTGAGTTATTGAGACTATACAGTTCTAATGACTTGGTTCCTCGTTTGCTCGAGCCTAATAAGCTATAGGATGAGGCTTGGAACCGAATTGCTAAACTCGAGAAGTCCATTGAAGAACTTACTAACGAGAGGAATGAAGCTCAAGCCAACTTCTGCTCTTGGGTTGCTTCTAGAGCTGATAGCCTAAAAGAAGAGGAAAAGATGTAGAAAGCTTATCAAAAGCTTCAATTCAAAATTGGTTATTGCAACGGTTATGAGATCGGTTGCAAAGTCACTTTTCTGGCTCCCGAGGAAAGGCTTTATACCCTACTCCTGTTGATTACTATATGGAATATAAGTTGGATTTTGGTAAGTGTAGCATCAATTGTGGATATTGTCAGCCTGACAACTCTTCTGACGATAAAGATCCTGAAGATGGTGGTGGTTCCAATGGTGAAGAAGATTTTGGTAGCAAAGCTGATGACGATGATATGGCTTGATGTTTTTGTTATTTTTCTTTTGTTTTTAGACATTATATTTCCTTTCTTCTTGAACATGACATTTACTATTCTTATGAATGGATCCTTTTTTATTGTGTTAGATTAATTTCTTAGATTTCTTTTTACACATATTCTTATCTTGATTCATATTGTCTCTTCTTATTTTGTCATTCAGTATGATTAACGAAATGCCTTTGATTTGACTATATTATTCTGTAACAATGATCTTTGGTCTCGCTTAGTGAAACAATCTTATTCCAGTATAGATATTTAATTTGTTGCTCTTTTTATTTAATAATCTAGCCGGCAAAGGGATGACTGGAACGTGTCTACGCTTGGGTCTCGGTCCCATCTTTTCTTTACTTTATTCGATGACATCACTTGTTATCATTATAGTTACTCTCCCAATTTTGAATCCCACAAGGCTACTTGTGCCTTTTTGGTTCCTCCATTTATACGCCTGTTAGAAGATTTTTCTTCCTAAAAATTCTTCCCTAAGAAAGTCCTTCTTTTAGCAAAACTTTATCCAATCTTTGGCTTCATTCACTTTTATTTCTATTCACGATTTTTCTTTTTACCAAATCATTTCCCTCTTTTCAAATCTTATTCCCCATCCCACTATGCCTCCCAAAATTTTCACTACTCTGACTAAGGAAATCAGAAGAGTGTTGTTAGACATGTATGCCCTAAGGAGTAAAAATGTAATAAGTTTTTGGAGACATTTTTATCAATAAAGAATTTATTTATTGTTTATATACCAAATCTTGTCCTCTTTACGTTCATATTTGTTGAATGTATGTTAAGCAAACAATAGTCTAAGACGGTCGGTCTAAACCTTAAGAATTGGGCATATGATGGGCAGATTATGCAGAAGACACGATTCTTAAGGTGATGGTCTAAATTGTAAGATCTGCAATCGAGGGAATAAAGTTGGGAGCTTTATTCATATAAAGATTGTTATATTGTCTATATCCCTTTTGGGAGATGGTTTGTCTTGACCATCGGAGGTGCACTTCATGAATAGAAACATTGGCACGTTATCATAGGTGACGATGTGTTGGATCGGGGCATAAAGTGAATTGATTTGGATTAATAATTCTGTCTCGGTAAATCGATTCACCTTAGACAATTATTTGTATTGTATCTTAATCCTGAGATGAATAGTGGGCCCGTTGTCTTAACTTGTGTCTTTTGATATACCAAAGGGTGACACCCACATCTTAATAGTGATATGCATGCCGGTACGTTAGAGGCATAACTCTTGATAGCGTAGAATTACTATTCATAGATATGAAATCCATAGTTCATCTTCAGGAGTAGTGATATCCTCTTATATGCGTTATCCTGTAATTAAAAAACTGGAGCGCTCAACCATTTAGATACATAAGTGTAATTGAATGGTATACTGTCTTTGGATGGTAAGTTTTTCAATGGTGAGATAATGGAATGTAAGATAAAAATAATCGGAAAGGTAAGACAAAACTTGTCCTTAAGCGGGTTATGGATAATCCTATGGGGATACGATACACTATGATATGTCATGGAAACTTAGCTGCACGGGCTTCGTAATTCTATATAGTTCGAGAGTGCAGCTTCAAGCTTTCAATGGAATAGCGTTAGAGTTGATAATTATGAAATATATATCTAGGATATTGGGTTTCATAATTATCAAGAGCTTGAACAATATAGGTCCATTTGGTCCCATTTGTAAGCTCACAACATCCTGTAACGATACGGCGTGCTTTTCCAATAATTGGTAACTTATGTCAGATTTATTAGATTGGTTGAAATTTAGAAGAATCAAATAATTCATATCTGTTTATCGGTTGAATTAATTTTGTGATAAAATTAATTCAAGATAAACCTGTTGAATTATTGGGATTGAAAAATTCTTGTCTGTTTATCGGTTGATTTAATTTTGAATAAATTAGACAAGCCAAACTTGTATTATTTTTGGGAATTCATTTATTTTCCTAGAGATAATCTAGATAAATTCTTTTTAATCAAATAAATTTTCTATTGGGTTATTTGAATTAAAACTGAGACTTTATCCTATAGAATCTCTGGTAGAAAATAAAAGATTCGTTGATATTTTTATTCGACAGTTTGGCCTGCCGATCCACGTGTTCGGCCTACAGATAGGCGAGTTCAGCCTGCCGATGAGCGAAGGATAAGATCACGTGTTTTTACACGGATCTTATCAGATATTGATATGACTTTGATTCTGATATGAATTTTTGAGACCTAATCCGATAAGGACTGACCCTGGACCCAATCTCTATAAATAAGGAGTATGTCACATAAGTTATTTAGATCAATTGAAAGATTAAAAGCGATACTCTGCTGGTGAGCATCGAAAAATTCTCTGAGAGCTTTTGTTCACAAATCACGAACACTTGCTTTGGGTTTTCTCAATTGGTTGGAAGGAGAGCTTCCTGGTGGAAGAGCTGTACGTTTGAGCCCACACTCACTCCGATCGTGGATAGGCTCTTCTAGAACGTTACTTCTCTTCACGCTTTGCGGGGTTCTTCAGCACACAAAGGTTAGTAAGATCTGGTTAATTTATGCATATAGTATGTCAAACTTGTGTTTTAGAAAATACTCTGATATAAAATTTGTAAAATTTTACTGCGTGCTATTTTTTCAACAATTGGTATCAGAGCCATGGTTTTTACATAAATTTACGAGTTTGTGATCATACTATATGTATAAATTTTGTGATCTTAATATTTCCTATACTTGAATTTAATTTTATAGAGAGTTGCACTCTAGGTTTCTATATATTTTATATGTTGTCATGGATTATGTGGTGAATGTTTATTAATTAATTATGGTTGATTAAATGGTTATTTAATTATTTATTAATTAATTAATTTATACCGTTTATGGTTCCTTAGAGGTTAGAATGTATATTTAGGTTTTTCATGTAATTAGATGGCGGACTATCTAGGAATTATTATTTATTTTTTAAATTTGTAAGAATTTTGTAATTAAATAATTATTCAGAGAAGACGGATCTAGAAGGCGAATCTAGAAGGTTGATGATAGCATTCCCAGGTATTTCTTGAGTCTCTAATTTTATGTTTTTGAATTGTTGAAAATAAAATTGATGAAATGCATTAAAAATTGTATTTTATAGAATGGGAGATTTCTGCTCGGTCGGCATGCCGAACCCTACAGTTCGACAGGCCGATGGTCACAGATCGACAGGTCAGACTTGAGGTTCAGTAGGCCGTCATTAGGGCAGAAATCAGGTGGCAGGCCAAACTTTCATGAGTCGGCAGACCGATCTTCCTGATCAGCGCGCCGATGGAGCATGACTGGCAAGCCGATCACCCAGATCGGCCTGCTGACCAAGAGGTAGAAATTTTTTCAGAAAAGGGGTAGTTTTCAATGCAGTTTTAATTTTATTTTTGGGACAATTCAGAGAAACATTAAATTTAGATATGACCGGAAATATGAAGTATTCGATTCATACGGGATTGAAGACTTGAAGATGTGCATTACATGAAGAAGGATACAGCTTGAGGATTCAAGGATGAAGAATCGATAATATGTCTCGATTATTCTCTCGTAATCTTAGTTTTCTATTCTCAAGGGTGGAACTATAATATTATGGTTATTATTATTTTACTTGTAGTTTTGCTTGTCTACATTATAATATGATTTGTCATGTATATTGATAACATGTCATATAGAATAAGGACTGCCGCTCATATTAAAATTGTTCATGCATATTCTTAAAATAAAACCTGATTTCAAAAGATTGAGTGGGAGAAGGTTTTCAAAGAGAGGACCTAAGGCCTCCATCGTTGGTCTTTAGGCAGAACATGGTGGTTCTGACCCCTAGGAAGGGATTTCTATCATGTACCAGATTGGATCTCTAAGAGGATAAGGTATTTTAGCATGATTTATGGTTGCACACCCCTAGGTGGTGATTATAAATCATGGATAAAATATTGAAATGATGGTTATGCACTCACATTAATTTTATTATTAACCTCCCCTAGAAGCTCTGTTAATAAAATTAATGGCCAAAGAAACGATTAATAATATATGCTGGATCATATGGGTCCTGGATGGCATATATTAATCAAGAGGAGATCCGTGTTTTTGATTGAATTTGGCATGACTCCCCTAGGAGCTTGTTGAATTCTGAGTTGGGAATTATCATTGTAAGGTTGTGATATTTTCAAGGTTTTGACATGTAAACACATTTGTACTTTTTACATGATTGTGTTATCTTACTAAATTATTATGATATGTTTGCTTATGTTTAGTATATGATTCTTTATTGTAAATTAAAAATGTCTAAAAACGCTTTATCATCGATACTTGCCAAAACCCTATTAACTGGAGAGAATTATAATGATTGAAAACGGAACCTGGATGTCGTCCTATTCTTTGAGAAACTAAAATATGTACTGACAACCCCTTGTCCTCTCGAGCCTACGAGAGACTCAACTAATGAGCAATTCCAAGCGTATGATCGCTGGAAAGATGCTAATGATTAGGCCCACTGCTATGTTATGGCTAGCATAAATAACATGCTGCAGGCTCAACATCATGATTATGAGACTGCGAAGCAGATCTTGGATAATCTTGAGGATATGTTTGGAGGCCAAGCCATAACAAAGTGGCAAGGGGCACTTCAGAAACTCTTAAACTGTAAGCAGAGACCAGGGACATCTGTAAAAGAGCACATGATGTTGGTCATGGGTTACCTCGCTGAGGGTCAAACCAATGGAGCCGACATCGATGCGGAAACTCAAATGACTATGGTCTTTGAGACTCTGTCAATGGAATTTATTCCATTTAGAGCTACTTTTAATTTAAGCAATAGATGAGATATGACCTTGACGGAATTAATGAAACAGTTATAGGAGTTCGAACTACTGATCAGGGAGTCTCCTGCGGGTGGAGAGGCCAACATGGTAGCTGTTTCTGGTTCCAATCCTAACTCTGGGAATGAAAAGAAGCAACGGGCCAAGAACGAGATATCTTCTATTCCTGCTAGCACCAAGAGCAAGAAGAAGAAGAATCCGAAGAAGCTTAAGTGCTTCTTCTGTGGGACGGTCGGGCATATAAAGAAGCATTGCAAGGACTTACTTTCCAAAGGAGGTAGGTGTGATCTCTTGTATTTAAAAACTTATTTGGTTGAGGAATCTAGTGACATTTGGGTCATAGATTTCGGTGCAACTAATCATGTTTGTGTTTCTCTACAGGGGTTCAAAGAAATGAGAAGTTTGCTACATGAAGACTTCATGCTTCGGATGGGCGAAGGATCCTTGGTCTCAACGGAAGCAGTGGGAGACGTCCATCTTTATTTGATAATTATAGTAATTTATTTTTGCAAGATTGTTTTTATGTTCCTAAATTTAGAAGGAATCTATATTTTATCCAACCTAAGATGGACTTATTGCTTAATGCTGAGATGAATGATAATAACTCTAAAAGACTTAAAATTTCTCACTCTAATAAGACTTATCTTTAGCATTTACGCCTTGGTCATATTAACCTGAATAGGATTCAAAGGTTGGTAAGGGATGGAACTTTAAGTCACTTAAAGGTGGAATCTATACCTCAATGTGAATCTCGTTTGGAGGGTAAAATGACCAAAAGACCATTTGGGTCTTAGGGCAATAGGGCCGAAGGGGTTCTAGAACTTGTGCATAGTGATGTTTGCGGACCGATGAACATCTGGGCATGAGAAGGGTACGAGTACGTCGTCACTTTTATTGACGATTACTCAAGATATGGGTATGTGTACCTGATGCACCACAAAAGCAAAACTTTTGACAAGTTCAAGGAGTTTCGGCTGAAGTGGAAAAGCAATTGGTTAGACCTATAAAAACACTTCAATTCGATCGAGATGGGGAATACATTTCTGATGAGTTCTTAGGACACTTATTAGAGAATGAGATTTTATCCCATTTGACTACGCTAGGCACTCCTTAGCAGAATGACGTAACGGGGAGAAGAAATAGGACTTTATTGGACATGATGAGGTCCATGATGAGTTATTCATCATTGCCCTTATCCTTTTGGGAATATGCATTACAAACCGCATGTTATCTTTTGAACAATGTGCCTTCAAAATCGGTCCCTAAAACTCCTCATGAGTTGTGGATGGGTAGGAAGATATCTTTAAACCATATTCGCATATGGGGATGTCCGGCTCATGTCCTATTTAAGGATCCAAATAAGTTGGAAGCACGTTCAGAAGTTTGTGTGTTTGTATAATATCCAAAAGAGACTAAAGGGGGCTATTTCAATAACCCAAAGGAAAATAAAGTCGTGGTTTCAACTAATGCAACTTTCTTTGAGGAGAGTTACATGGACAACTTTAAACCTCGAAGCAAAGTGGTGCTTGAGGAGTTAAGGAGTGATCCGATCACTCCAGAGGTTATGAATGAAACCATTTCGATCGGTGTAGAAAAACCAAACAAACCTGAACAACAACCTGAGGGGCTTCGACGTAGTGGGAGGATTGGGCGTCAACCTAAGAGGTATATGTTCAATGGGGAGGTCTTCTTGGCTGAATCAGATGGACATGATAGGGATCCTTATACTTATGTAGAGGCTATGGAGGACGTTGATTCAAAACTCTGGACAGAGGCCATGAACATTGACATGAAGTTTATGGAGACTAATCAGGTCTGAGAGCTTGTGGATCTTCCCGAAGGGGTAAAACCCATAGGGTGTAAGTGGATCTACAAGAGGAAACGAGGAGTAGATGGAAAGGTCAAAACCTTTAAGGCTAGACAGGTAGCTAAGGGTTATAAGAAAAAGGAAGAAATCGAGTATGAGGATACCTTTTTGCCTATAGCCGTGCCTAAGTCCATCCGGATTCTCTTGCTATAGCTGCAGCTCTCGACTACGAGATTTGACAGATGGATGTCAAGACAGCTTTTCTGAATGGCTATCTTGATGAGTCCATTTATATGGAACAACTAGGCGGGTTCAAGGTCATGGGTCAAGAGTGTAAGGTTTGTAAGCTGCTGAAGTCAATTTATGGACTTACGCAGGCTTCCCGTTCTTGGAACATAAGATTTGATAAGGTGATCAAGACTTATGGGTTCTCACAAAATGTGGATGAACCATGTGTTTACAAACACATTAAGGATGGGAAGGTGGTTTTTCTACTGCTCTATGTAAATGCTGATATTCTACTAATTGGCAATGATATTGGGGCATTGTCATCGGTCAAATTATAGTTGACCAAGCAATTTGACATGAAGGACTTGGGTGAGGCTAATTTTGTTCTCGGTATCCAGATCTTTCGAGATAGAAAGAACAAAATGATAGCTTTATCCCAGGCCGGCTATATAGATAAAATTCTCAGAAGGTTTGCAATGTAGGATTCCAAGAAAGGTGGGCAACCATCTAGGTTTGGAATTAATCTTTCTAAGAAAGACTTTCCAAAGTCTTATGAAGAAAGAGAATACATGAAGAAGGTGCCTTATGCTTCGGCAGTGGGTAGTCTCATGTATGCCATGCTTTGCACACAACCAGATATTAGTTATGCCGTCGGGATTGTAAGTCAATTTTAGGCGGATCTAGGACCTGACCATTGGGTTGCGGTAAAGCATATTTTCAAGTACTTGAGAAGGACTCGAGGGTATATGCTTGTATATTCAGGTGAAGACTTGACTCCTTTAGGATATACTGACTCAGATTTTCAATCAAGTCTGGATTCTAGGATATCGACTTTGGGTTTTGTGTTTACTCTATGCGGTAGTGCCATCAGTTGAGAAGTGCTAAGCAAGATTGTACTTTGGATTCAACGACGGAGGCCGAGTATGTGGTAGCTAGTGATGCTTCGAATGAAGTAGTGTGGCTCCTCAAATTCCTTGGGGAACTTGAGATAGTTCCTGGTATGGATAAGGCAGTATCACTATACTGTGATAACAGTGCGGTGGTAGCTAATGCTAAGGAACCAAGATTTCACAAGAAGAGTAAGCATATTGATCGAAAGTATCATGTGATAAAGGACTTCGTTGAGGGCGGGCATCCCACGGTGTGCAAGATCGCGTCTGAGGACAATTTAGTTGATCCATTTACGAAGACAGTTACTGGGAGAGTCTTCGAGAAGGATATGAAAGCTACAGGGATACGAGATTTGTCGTATTTACTCACTTCGTGCAAGTGGGACATTGTTAGACATGCTTGCCCTAAGGAGTAAAATTGTAATAAGTTTTTGGAGACATTTTTATCAACAAAGAATTTATTTATTATTTATATGCCAAATCTTATCCTCTTTACGTTCATATTTGTTGAATGTATGTTAAGCAAACAATAGTCTGAGACTGTTAGTTTAAACCTTAAGAATTGGGCATATGATGGATAGATTATGCGGAAGACACAATTCTTAAGGTGAGGCCTAAATCGTAAGATGTACAATTGAGGGAATAAAGTTGGGCGCTTTATTAATGTAAAGATTGTTATGTTGTCTATATCCCTTTTGGGAGATGGTTTGTCTTGACCATCGGAGGTGGACTCCATGAATAGAAACATTGGCACGTTGTCATAGGTGATGATGTATTGGATCGGGACATAAAGTGAATTGACTTGGATTAATAATTCTGTCTCGGTAAATCGATTCACTTTAAACAATCATTTGTATTGTATCTTAATCCTGAGATGAATAGTAGGCCCGTTGTCTTGACTTGTGTCTTTTGATGTACCAAAGGGTGACATCCACATCTTAATAGTGGTATGCATGCCGGTACGTTGGAGGCAGGACTCTTAATAGCGTAGACTTGCTATTCATAGATATGGAATCTATAGCTCCTCTTCAGGAGTAGTGATATCCTCTTATATGTGTTATCCTGTAATTGGAAAACTGGAGCGCTCAACCAATTGGATACATAGGTGTAACTGAATGCTATACTGTCTTTGGATGGTGAGATAATGGAACGTAAGATAAAAATAATCGGGAAGGTAAAACAGAACTTGTCCTTAAGCCGATTATGGATTATCATATGGGGATACGATACACTATGATATATCATAGAGATTTAGCTATACGGGCTTCGTAATTCTATGTAGTTCGAGAGTGCAGCTCCAAGCTTTTAGTAGGGTAGCGTTGGAGTTGATAATTATGAAGTGTATATCTGGGATATTGGGTTTCATAATTATCGGGAGCTTGAACTATATAGGTCCATTTAGTCCCCTTTGCTAGCTCACAACATCCTGTAATGATACGGCGTGCTTTTTCTATAATTGGTAACTTATGTCAGATTTATTAGATTGGTTAAAATTTGGAAGAATCAGATAATTCATGTCTGTTTATCGGTTGAATTAATTTTGTGATATAATTAATTCAAGATAAACTTGTTGAATTATTGGGATCGGATAATTCTTGTCTGTTTATTGGTTGATTTAATTTTGAATAAATTAAATCAAGACAAACTTGTATTATTATTGGGAATTCATTTATTTTCCTAGAGATAATCTAGATAAAGTTGTTTTAATTAGATAACTTTTTTATTGGGTTATTTGAATTAAAGCTGAGACTTTATCTTATAGAATCTCGGGTGGAAAATAAAAGATTCGTGAGATTTTTATTCGACAGTTTGGCCTGCCGATCCACGTGTTCGGCCTACAGATGGGGAAGTTCGGCCTACTGGTTATGCTATTCGGCCTGTCGATGAGCGAAAGATAAGATCACATGTTTTTACATGGATTTTATCAGATATTGATATGTCTTTGATTCTGATATGAATTTTTGAGACCTAATCTGATAAGGACTGACCCTGGACCCAACCTCTATAAATAGGGAGTATGCCACATAAGTTATTTAGATCAATTGAAAGATTAAGAGCGATACTCTGCTGGTAAGCATCGAAAAATTCTTTGAGAGCTTTTGTTTACAAATCACGAACACTTGCTTTGGGTTCTCTCAATTGGTTGGAAGGAGAGTCACCTGGTGGAAGAGCTGTACGTGTGAGCCCACACTCACTCCGATCGTGGATAGAGAATAGCAAAGAAGACTAGTTGGTTGAGGCTCTTCTAGAACGTTACTTCTCTTCACGCTTTGCGGGGTTCTTCGGCACACAAATGTTAGTAAGATCTGGTTAATTTATGCATATAGCATGTCAAGCTTGTGTTTTAGAAAAGACTCTTATATAAAATTTTTAAAATTCCGCCCCATACTATTTTTCCAACATGTGTCAGATCCCTAATGAAGTCTCTATCCAAAAATTTGCTAAACATGATTATACTTCTCCTAGGGATCGGATTATAGCTTTTAAGCAATTATGTTATGTCCAAATTCCTCTACACCCTTTATTCCATAGGTTTTTCAATATTCTAAATCTCAAATTGATTCAATGCAACCCTAATATATTTAGGATTTTGACTAGAATTTGTATGATCAATGCCGTAGAAACTTTGTTTTCTTAAAGGCATTGTTTTGGATCTAGGGGACCTCTTTTTTCTTTATGATATTTAGAGCTCTAGTAATGCTGATAGAACATTCCACCTTGAATCTTGTCATAAGAATAATGGTTTCCCCAAACCTTTTCCAGTCAGGATTAACTTCTTCAAAAAAGAGTTGGTCCATAATGTTTTTCTTCTTCATGGTCCTTGGGGCTTTTCCCTCCAAACTTACCCCTTCTATTCCTCATGTCAAGAATACTTTAAGTTTGTGGTTATAATTTTCTCCTGTGTAATTAATTTCATTATTTTAAGTCTTTTCATTTCCAAATTTGATGGTTTGTACTTTACTGTTATTTTTAGGTTTAATTTTTCCCTTATCTTCTAATCTACCTAAAGAAAGGGTCTACATTATCCAGTCCTTGTTGGAATGTGCCTTTACCAATTTGCGGTGCATTATTCATCCTAAAGGATTTTGGTTTTTACGGCCAATCACTCCTACCCATTTTTTTGACTTCTTGGTGGCTCTAACCCAGAAGATTTTTATCTAACCTGATGTGCTTCATGGGATATCAAGCGAAGACTTTTTCTCCCTAGATCACAATTCCTCAGTCTACCAGCAATTCTAAACTTGAACTTCTTGAGACCCGAAGGGTCTAAAGGATCATTATTAAAATATCCATTGCTATGATCTCTTATGCTGAAGCTGATTCTAAGATAGCCAAGTCCGAGATATCTTCTGACCTTGTCTCGTCCTTGAGATCAAAGAAAAGAATTAGGATTCTTAATATCCCTTCCTTGATATAGACCTCTACAAAAAGTAGAGATCTGACGCTGGTGCTCATAGTTTAGTTTCAAAGGGTAAGTCCCCAAGACAAGGGAGCAAATATATCAAATAGAGTACTCAAGCTGACCTTTCCAAAAAAGCAAAGGTGAACCCAAACTCAGTTGGCACATAAATTTCAAAGGAGGAGGTGTAGGAAAGAGATCTTGAGACCATTCTAGCGAATATTCAACAAGAAGAAGAAAATTTGGAAAATGAAAACCAAGAGTGTTCTCGTGTGGGCAATTCGAGAGAAAATCAAGTGGAGCATACTGAGGTTCAAGAGGAGGGTTCAGAGGTGCAAGATGGTAATACTTCTGAATCTAATGATCTTCCTATATCTAAAGACATTGGTTTAGACAATTCCACCTCAATCAACGGAATTGGAAAAGGTAACCTTAGTTTTGAGTCTAGAACGATTTTTTGGCTCTGATTTAATTTTGATTCCTCCTATTTCTTCTCCCGGATCTCTTCTTCCCTTCCACCAACCATCATCAAGCATTCTTCAGATTTAGTTTTGCTCCCTATTTCTCCTGTTTCTTGTCTTATTTCAATGGAGCTTTAGCCTTTGATTCCCCAAATTTCCCCATTCTTGTCCTTGTCTTTGCCACATTTGACTCTTCTAGCTATGATGATTTCTCTAGAGTCATTAATTGGCGTTGAATGGGCTTTTAGTCTTCTTAGAAGTTCTCTAGTTCATCCATCTCTTTTTCAAAGTCTTACCTTTTGGGAACTCGTCATTGTGGGAATTAATCCAATATATATGCTAATATATTAAATAAATATGTATTAAAGGCTATCAGATAAGGTTGCCTAATTAAAAGTGATCAATTTAGGTTTTGAGCTTTTAATGCATCATTAAGTGTGAGCCTCCCATGTGTAGAGACCAAAATATAATTACTGATTTTATGATGGGCTAAATTAGAAATTAAGGATAATTGCTAGGGTTGACAGTTATATAAAGGGGTTGTGGTCCCTAAGTCAGTACGTACATTATTTTTCTATTCCCTATCTACAGAGAAATTACAAAAGCAAACTTTGAAGGAGGACTTACGTATCAGACTTGAAAGATCCTCAACCTACAAGCTCAAGAATCACATTTAATCCATGGATTCAAGTTAGCTTCCACATCTTATTAATATTCTTGGTAATTTGACATGAATGATTGTAATGCCCTGAAAATTAATTAAGTGATATTAGTAAGTAAAATGGTGAAACTAGTGTGCCATGATGTATTTTTAAAACTTAATTTGACTAATTTTGTGGCATTTCTAAATTAATGTTATTTTTGATTATCTTGATGATTTTTAAATTACTCTTAATTATTTTGTTTGTTATTTTGAATTTTGGAAACAAAACAATTTGTTAAATACAATTCGTTTTCAAAAATGTGGGTGGCATACGGTTTCCACAAGGTGGCACCACCCAACTTTTCTCTCTATTTATTCTCTCTCTCATCCTCTCTCCCTTACTCACTCACGCTCACTCTCTCTCCCTTTCTGACTCTCTCTTGTTCTCTCCCTTTCTCTCTCTTCTTTTCTTAAATTTTTGAATTAAAAATCAAGCCAAGCTTCGGGTTTTAGTGGATTGAAGGCTCGAGAACATGACTTAACAACCATAAACACGATTCAAGGATTTAATCAAGGTTAGTTTTCAAAATTTCAAAACTTTTTCACTTTTTCAATTTTCTATGTATTTTGAAATCTAAGCTCGTTTAAGCTTAGAAAAACTTTAATCTAAGTTAGAGAAACTTAAAATAGCCAGAAGCTAAGCTTAGTTTGAAGAAAAATGAATTTGAATCAAGATTTTTTGTTTTTCCTCTATTTTCCTATTTTCAGATTTCGTTTGATTTTTCGATGTAAATCTTGTTTAAATTAGTTTAAAATGTCCTACTATGTTTTTCTACCTTCTATAAGTGTTTTGTATGCCTGGGATTTGAGAAAATAGGTTGAAATTGAGAATTGAGCTTGGGAGGCCGAGACTCGGGTTTTGAACAATTCAAGAATTTTCCAGTTCGGCAGGCCGAACTTGAAGTTTGGCAAGCCAGATTCATGAGTTCAATAGGCCGAATTCATATGACCGGCGGGCCGAACCTGGAAAAGTTAGGCCTACCGGACCTGGTTTGCCGGCAGGCCGAACTGTACAGTTCGGTAAGGCAAACTAGGGGGACCGGCAGGATGGCCGGGCATAGTAAACATTTGTCGTTTTTCACCCGCTTGTACTATTTTAAACCCCGATTAAGAATTTAAACTTTATAGCATGATTTTGCAAACTAAATGGCACACTAGGACACCATGAGGTAGGTTAGTAATATAAAATATCCTAAGCTAGAAATTGATGAGCTTAGTTTATGTTTAAATTTTTTTGAGATTCCGCAGAGCCAACGTGCAGAGGATCGGGACTGTGGTGTGGGACACCGGCATGAGTATCGAGGTAGGACTTCTACCCCTTCCTTGGTAGCCAGGTTTCAATGATTTTGGCCTCAAAAGGATACTTTCAAATGTTTTCAATAAGTGACATAATGTTTTTAAATGTCTTCAAAAAGGGGCTTTCGGCCACACAATGATTTCTTTCAAAATGATTTCCTTCAAGATGATTTCTTTCAAAATGATTTTCTTTAGAATGAATTTCAAGGAATGGTTTAGATAAACTTCTTAACAATTTTCATTACTCATCATGAATTGTATAATCATAATGAATCGAATAATAAATGTAATTGAGAATACCTAGTAAAACGAGATTTAAATGGTAATAAACACACATAAAGGCATGATGCCATAATCAGAGATCGGGTCATGTAGCATGCAACCTTGGGGGAAGTCCTGAAACCCAGCTGGGCCACTATGGTGGTAGTAAATATGGTTTGCCCAAAATAGATAAAAATGTATTTTTTGGATGAACTATTTTGATAAGGCTTATTTAAATGGATTTATTTATTTAACCCTGCTCTTCTAATTACTTCCTTGAAAGGTAAATTTCATGTCTAAATTGTTTATCTGTTATAAATATAGTCCTACTGACCCTTTCGCTCACTTTTTACTTGTTTTCAAACCCTTTTTCTTTAGGTGGAACCCAGCTTTAGACCGACGGAGAGTCCACTGCCCAGACTCGTGAGCAATAGAGGATCTTGAGTAGGTTAATAGCTGTAGCAGCTCAAGGCATGAATTATTTAAATTTTATTCTTTTTCTTATTGGACTATGATTGTAATAATTTATTGTTAGTACTATATGTGTGCACACGTTGTGAGCCCGGTGGGACCTAACAAGTACCCTCCTTGCCTTCTCCATTATTTTATTTCTTTTTATTTCTGTCTTGTCTATTTTTACTATTCTTAATAATTGATCAAAATTTTTAAATTGTATTGCATTTTAATAATACTAATTAATTCCTTAAGTTTGAAAATTTTAACAAAAACTTAATTAAATTAGTCTAATCAACCACCACGTCACCACCTGTACTTCAGAGCATGATAGAATGGTATCAGAGCTCAAGGTTATGAACCTTTAGAATTGTGCACACATAGGTACAACAATGAAAAGCCTCTGATAGTCAAATTTTGTCTTAGAATTGAGAGAGAATGACACTTGGGCATCATCTAGCCGTGGTTGACGTAAGTCCCATGATTGAGGAATGTATGATAGGGACATCATTTGCCGCTTTTGGCAAATGGCAGCAAGGGTTAGGCCCAAAATTTTTGTGGGTAGTCGCGAGCATGAGTGCCTTAAGGAGCTTAGGCGTGTGTTTACCCTAGCTTTTGATGGAAAATGAGGGTCCGCAGGTGGCTAAAAACCGATTAGACTCAGTAGTAAAACGTTTGGATATCCTTGGTGTACTGGTAGTGTGGTGAGTGGAATTCATGGCTTGTAAGTTGACCGGCAGTGCTAATACATATAAAGGTAATGAAGCATCTGGAGAATGGTGAGAGTATCGGTGGGGAAAGATTCAAGGAATTGTTTCGTGAGCATCATTTCTGTAGGGATGTAGAGACCAAAGGATCATTGGATTCTACTGGTTGGAATAGGATGATAAGACGGTTCGGGAACACAAGGTTAAGTTTGATGAGTTGGCCAAGTTTGCTCTGTTCGTCATGGTATCTGGACGTGAAAAGTGTATCAAGTTTTAGGAATGGCTTAAGGCATTCATTCAACGGCAACTGGTGGTATTGTAACTTCAGAATTCTAGTAGGTTAGAGTTGGCAGCTTTATCAGTAGGAGTAGACCACGCTCGCTACTGCAAGGATCGATCGAGAACATCGGGAGGACCCTAGCAAAGCAACAAAGGAGGTAGCAATTGTCAAGCTTAGGTAAAGAATCAGTATGGCAGCATAGTAATGGAAGCAACAGATCATCCAGTAGCAGACGAAGCATCCCTTGCCATTTCTGTAGCAGTCAGGGCGCATCAGGAGAAGCTGTCTAGTCAAAAATGCTTGATAAGGATCTCAGACTGAAAAACGTGTAAGCCGTCAGCCTTTACCTCAGTCTTCATCTCCACCTCAGTAACTTCTTTGGTTTTAACTTCATCAGTTTCTTCCATAGCAGTATCAGTTGATGAACCCAAGACATGGCAGCGTTAGCAGAGGAGAAGGAAGAGGCTCTAGTTTGAGTTTGTACAGTAATTCTAGGGAGTTTGGATAGTCAGACTAGTGACGTGACAGTTGATAGTACGGTCTTAGTTTCTTAGTCTTTAGTTTTGGTTCTCTTCGATATTGGTGCCATTCATTCTCTTGTTTTAAGTTCATTTGTACATGCCTTGGAAATTGAAATAGGAGAATTTGATGAACCCTTAGTAAAAACCTCACCCTTGGAGCGAGTGTTTGTGTGAACCATAGGTGTAAACCTGGTGAGGTAATGATTGGGGATGGGACTTTGAGAAGTAATTTGGTTATGATCCCCATGACTACTTATGATTGACCTTAAGAGTGGATGGGTTGTCCAGAAATGTGCAACTGTAGTTATCGCGCTAAGTAGTTGACCCTAGGGATAGATATGGGGATGATGATCATTTACCAAGGTGGTAACGATCGAGTAATGAGTGAGTAACTCATGAAAATGTGTCTAGGTGTACGAGGGAGACCTAGCATGCTATATATCGAAATACATACATACATATATTTCTCTTAGATCTAGGGGAGGAATCTAATGCCATAGGAAGAAATGTAGCAATATCGGTGGCTTATGAGTTTGAGGATGTCTTCCCCGATGAGTTATCGTGATTAGCATTGCAACAAGAGGTTTAAGTTGGTGTCAAGTTATTCCCAAGGACCGCTTCGATTTTCGTAGCACCGTGCTGTTTGGCGCTAGGAAGAATGAGGGAGAGCTAAGGAAACAGCTTTAGGAACTCACGGGTGAAGGATATATTCAAGACTGTGTAGGATACGTTAGTTTCATTTGCCAAGAGGCACAATGGTATGCTCAAGTTGCGCATTGGTTATCTGCAGCTGAATTAGGTCGTTGTGAAGAACGAATATCCTAGGCCTAGAATCGATGAGTTATTTGACCAGCTAGGAAATTCTTGATATTTCTCGAGAACAGGTTTGTGATCCAGAAGCAACAGTTACATGTCTAGAAGGTCGAGTTTGAAGTGTATTATTTTGAGTAAGGCGTCTCAATAGGTTCGTCTAAGATTGAGGGTACAATACGGTGGGGGCGATTGAAGATCGTGGCCTAAATCCATAGCTTTTTAGGACTTGTCAGGTACTGTAGAAAAATTCACGAAGGGTTTCCCCAAGGTAGCGGCTCCATTGACACAATTGATTGGGGCAAGTGATAGGTTTGAATGGGACGAGGGATGTAGATGCTTTTCCCAATAGCTGAGAGATCGGTTGACTACCACTTTTGCTTTGGCTACATCAGACAGTGACAAGTTTTATGGGATCTACATTGCTAAAGTAGGACAAAAGCTTGGATGTGTGTTGATGTGGCATGGATGAGATGTGACTTATGGATTGCAACAGTAAAAGCCTCGTGAGCAGGACTTCCTTACTCATGATTTAGAGCTCGCTATAGTGATTAATGCTTCGAGGGATCTAGGGAAGCTACTTGCTGTAGTGATATTTCAGGTATTCTCGGATCATAGGGGCTCAAGGTCTTTGTTCACTCAGAGAGATTCGAATTGAGGCAGCAAAGGTAGGTGAAATGTATAGAGGACTAGGATATCTCGCTACAGTATCATCGAGATAGGGCCATTGTGGTTGCAGACTCGCTCAGCAGGAGGTCTTGGGAGATTCGCGTATATTTGGCACTAAAGGAGTAGTGAGAGATGCTATCGTGAGCAAGAATGGGCCGCAGTACCATGAAGACTTTGATTCGGTGTCGGCGTATTTCAGGGATTCAATTTCAGCACTTGTTTGGGTGGTGAGGTAAAATTAGTAGCAAGACCAATATCTTCGGGAAGATTGGACGCAAAGGTGGACCAGGGAGCAGCTTGAAGGCCGGAGGTGTTCCTACTAGTGGATTGTTGCAGTCTTAGGGAATGTTGGTAGTGTTTGCAATCAAGGGAGTGATGAAAGCCTTGATGAATGAAGCTCGCAAGTTTCAATTCACCATTCATCCGAGGAGCACGAAGATGCATCATGCTTTTCAGGGGCAGTACTAGTGGAAAAGCCTAAAGAAAGATGTTTAAGCGTACATGGCCAAGTGCATGATTTGTCTACAGGTGGCGGCCAAGCATCAGGAGCCCGTTGGTCAACTTTAGCATGAGAGCATGTCATGGCAGATTTCTTCTCTAGGTTGCCGAGGACGGAGCAAGGACGTGATGCGATTTGGTTCGTCATTGGTGAGTCAACGAAATTGATGCATTTTATTCTCATTAGGTCCTAGTGTTTGCAACGAGTTCTTGGAGGAGCTTTCAGGAAGCTTTGGGCTCAGACTTACGTTCTAGCGTGACTTTTCATTCTCAGACCGATAGGCGGTTTGTTCAAAGGATTAAAATTTTTAGAGGTATATTCCATATACGTGTATTGGATTTTGGTAGGAATCGGAAACGACATTTGCATCTGGCTGAGTTAGGTACAACAGTAACTGTCAAGGAGACATTAGGATGACATCGTTCAAAGTACCATGTGGATAGTCATGTCGATCACTAGTGGGTTAGGCATAATCAAAAGACAAAACCATTATTGGACTCAGAGAGACCCGCGAGGACAATGAAAAGGGCTACTGTGTTACGTAATCAGTTAAGAGCAGCCCGAGGTAGGCAGAAGAGTTATGTGAATGGGAAACACTAACCTTTAGGATTCGAGGTAGGGGATTTTGTTTTCTTAAAGGCTTCACCATGTAAATGAGTTTTCATTTCGATGTGCGGGGGGAAAATGCATCGAGGTACATCAGGTTGCTCGAGATTCTCAACGCGTTGGAGTGAACGTTTATTGCCTTGATCTTCCAAGAAAACTCTCTCATGTTCTTGTCATATTCTGCATGTGGGTACTTTAGAATGTTCGCTCAAGTCAAGCAAGATCGTCTCGATACGTAATGCACAAATTCAGGAAGACACGACCAATTATGAGGTGCTGGCTTAGATTCCCAACCGAAAAGTGATAGATTTAAGGTGCTGTGAGATTCTGTTGATGAATGTGGCGTGGTAGCACCACAGGGTTGATGAGACAACCTAGAAATCAAGATTGATCATGTAGGAGTCATATCCGCATTAATTTTATACTTAAGATGGCTTCCAAATTTCGAGGACGAAATTTCTTTCAGGGGTGGAGAGCTGTAACGCCCCAAAATTTAATTAAGTGATATTAGTAAGTAAAATGATGAAACTAGTGTGTCATGATGTATTTTTAAAACTTAATTTGACTAATTTGTGGTATTTCTAAATTAATGTTATTTTTGATTAACTTGATGATTTTTAAATTACTCTTAATTATTTTGTTTGTTATTTTGAATTTTGGAAACAAAACAATTTGTCAAATATACTTCTTTTTCAAAACTGTGGGTGGCATACGGTTTCCACACGGTGACACCACCCACTTTTTCTCTCTATTTATTATCTCTCTCTCATCCTCTCTCCCTCACTCACTCACGCTCACTCTCTCTCATTCTCTCCCTTTCTCTCTCTTCTTTTCTTAAATTTTTGAATAAAAAATCAAGCCAAGCTTCGGGTTTTAGTGGATTGAAGGCTCAGGAACGTGACTTAACAACCACAAACACAATTCAAGGATTTAATCAAGGTTAGTTTTCAAAATTTCAAAACTTTTTCAAATTTTCAATTTTCTATGTATTTTGAAATCTAAGCTCGTTTTAGCTTAGAAAACCTTTAATCTAAGTTAGAGAAACTTAAAATAGCTAGAATCTAAGCTTAGTTTGAAGAAAAACAGATTTGAATCGAGATTTTTCATTTTTTTCTATTTTTCTATTCTCGGATTTTGTTTGATTTTTTGATGTAAATCTTGTTTAAATTAGTTTAAAGTATCCTACTATGTTTTTCTACCTTCTATGAGTGTTTTGCATGCCTGGGGTTTGAGAAAACAGTTTTAAATTGAGAATTGAGCTCGGGAGGCCGAGACTTGGGTTCTGAAAAATTTCAGAATTTCCTAGTTTGGCATGCCAAACTTGAAGTTTGGTAGGCTGGATTCATACGACCGGCAGGCCGAACCTAGAAAAGTTAGGCCGACCGGACCTGGTTTGTTGATAGACCAAACTGTATAGTTCGGAAGGCAGAACCAGAGGGACCAGCAGGCCGGCCGGGCATAGTAAAAATTTGTTGTTTTTCACCCGTTTGTGCTGTTTTAAACCCCAATTAAGAATTTAAACTTTATAGTATGATTTTGCAAACTAAATGGCACACTAGGACATCATAAGGTAGGTTAGTAATGTAAAATATCATAAGCTAGAAATTGATGAGCTTAATTTATGTTTAACGTTGTTCGAGGTTTCACGGAGCCAACGTGTAGAGGACCGGGACTATGGTGTGGGACACCGGCATGAGTATCAAGGTAGGACTTCTACCCCTTCCTTGGTAGCCAGGTTTTCAATGATTTTGGCCTCAAAAGGATACTTTCAAATGTTTTCAATAATTGACATAATGTTTTTAAATGTCTTCAAAAAGGGGTTTTCGGCCTCACAATGATTTCTTTCAAAATGATTTCCTTCAAGATGATTTCTATCAAAATGATTTTCTTTAGACTGAATTTCAAGGAACGGTTTAGATAAACTTCTTAACAATTTTCATTGCTCATCAAGAATTGTATGATCATAATAAATCGAATAATAAATGTAATTGAGAATACTTGGTAAAATAGGATTTATTAATAAATGTAATTGAGAATACTTGGTAAAACAGGATTTAAATGATAATAAATACACATAAGGACATGATGCCATAATCAGAGATCGGGTCGTATAGCGTGTGACCTTGGGGGCAGGTCCCGAACCTAGCTAGGCCACTATAGTGGTGATAAATATGGTTTACCCAGAAAATATAAAAAGATATTTTTTAGATGAACTGTTTTGATCAGGCTTATTTAAATGAATTTATTTATCTATTTATTTAACCCTACTCTTCTAACTACTTCCTTGAAAGGTAAATTTCATGTCTAAATTGTTTATCTATTTTAAACATGGTCCTACTGAGCCTTTTGCCCGCACGTTATTCATGCTAGCCATAACATAGCAGCAGGACTGATCATTAGCATCTTTCCAATGATCATACGCTTGGAATTGCTCATTAGTTGAGTCTCTTGTAGGCTTGGGAGGACAAGGGGTTGTCAGTACATATTTTAGTTTCTCAAAGGACAGGACGATATCTAGGTTCCGTTTCCAATCATTATAGTTGTCTCCAGTTAATAAGTTTTTGTCAAGTATCGATGATAAAGTATTTTTAGATATTTTTAATCTACAATAAAGAGTCATATACTAAACATAAGTAAACATATAATAATTTAGTAAGATAATACAACCATGTAAAAATACAAATGTGTTTATGTGTCAAAACCTTGAAAATGTCACAATCTTACAACGATAATTCCCAACTCAGAACTCAACAAGCTCCTAAGGGAGTCATGCCAAATTCAATCAGGAACATAGATCCCCTCCTGATTAATATATGCCATCCAGGACCCATATGATCCAGCGTATATTAATAATCGTTTCTTTGGCCATTAATTTTATTAACATAGCTCCTAGGGGAGGTTAATAATAAAATTAATGTGAGTGTATAACCATCGTTTCAACATTTTATCCATGATTTATAATCATCACCTAGGGGTGTGCAACCATAAATCATGCTAAAATAACTTATCCTCTCAAAGATCCAATCTGGTACATGATAGAAATCCCTTCCTAGGGGTCGGGACCACCATGTTCTGCCTATAGACCAACGATGGAGGCCTTAGGTTCTCTCTTCGAAAACCTTCTCCCACTCAATCTTTTGAAATCAAGGTTTTATTTTAAGGATATACATGAACAATTTTAATATGAGCGGCATTCCCTATTCTATATGACATGTTATCAATATACATGGCAAAACATATTATGATGAAGACAAGCAAAGCAATCAAGCAAAGCTACAAGCAAAATAATAAATACCCATAATATTATGGCTTCACCCTAGAGAGTAGAAAACTAAGATTACAAGAGAATAATCGAGACATATTATCGATTATTCATCCTTGAATCCTCAAGCTGTATCCTTTTTCATGTAATTTCCATCTTCAAGTCTTCAATCCCATATGAATCGAATACTTCATATTTCCGGTCATATCCAAATTTAATGTTTCTCAGAATTGTCCCAAAAATAAAATTAAAACTGCATCGGTAAAACTGCACATTTTCTAGAAATTTTTTAGCTCTCGGTTTGGGTGATTGGCCTGCCGGTCATGCTCCATCGGCCTGGCAATCAAGAAGATCGGCCTGCTGACTCATGAAAGTTTGGCCTACCGCCAAAGCCGCCAGATTTCTGCCCCATTGACGGCCTGCCGACCCACAAGTCTAGCCTGCCGATTTGTGACCATCGGCCTGTCGAACTGTGAGGTTCGGCTTGCTGACCGAGCAGAAATCTCCATTCCAGAAAATACAATTTTTAATGCAATTCATCAATTTTATTTTCAACAATTCAAAAACATAAAATTAGAGACTCAGAAAATACCTAGAAGCATCATCATCAATCTTCTAGATTTGTCTTCTCCGAATAATTATTTAATTACAAAATTCTTACAAATTTAAAATTAAATAACAATTCCTGGACGGAGATGATAGGCCGCCATCTAATTACATGCAAAATCTAGATACACATTCTAACCTCTAAGGAACCATAACTGGTATAAATTAATTAATTAATTAATAAATAATTAAATAAGAATTTAATCAACCATAATTAATTAATAAACATTTACCACATAATCCATGACAACATATATAATATATAGAAACCTAGAGTTCCAACTCTCTATAAAATTAAATTCAAGCATAGGAGAGATTAAGATCACAAAATTTATACATATAACATGATCGCAAACTCGTAAATTTATGTAAAAATTTGGCTTTGATGCCAATTGTTGGAAAAAATAATACGCAGTAGAATTTTAAAAATTTTACATCAGAGTATTTTCTAAAACACAAGTTTGACATGCTATATGCATAAATTAACTAGATCTCACTAACCTTTGTGTGCCAAAGAACTCTCGCAAAACATGAAGAGAAGTAACGTTTCAAAAGAGCCTCAACCAACTGGTCTTCTTTACTATTCTCTATCCACAACCGAAATGAGTGTGGGATCACACGTATAGCTCTTCCACTAGGTGACTCTACTTCCAACCAATCGAGAGAACCCAAAGCAGGTGTTCGTGATATGTGAACAAAAGCTCTCAGGAAGTTTTCAGATTCTCACTACCAGAGCATCACTCTTATTCTCTCAATTGATCTTATTTGAGTAACTCTTAAGACTTACTCCCTTTTTATAGAGATTGGTCCTAGGGTCAGTCCTTATCAGATTAGGTCTCAAAAACTCAAAATAGAATCAAGTTTGGATCAATATCTGATAAGATCCACGTGAAAACGCGTGATCTTATCCTTCGCTGATCAACAGGCCGAACCAACTATTCGGCAGGCCGAACAGCCCCATCGGCAGGCCAAACACGTCCATCGGTAGGATGTTGGAAAAGCACGCCGTATTGTTACAGGATGTTGTGAGCTAGCAAAGGGGACCAAATGGACCTATATAGTTCAAGCTTTCGATAATTATGAAACTCAATATCCCAGATATACATTTCATAATTATCAACTCTAACGCCACTCCACTAAAAGCTTGGAGCTGCATTCTCAAACTACATAGAATTACGAAGCTAATATAGCTAAGTCTCCATGACATATCATAGTGTATCGTATCCCTATATGATAATCCATAATCGGCTTAAGGACTAGTTTTGTCTTACCTTCCCGATTATTTTTATCTTACGTTTCATTATCTCACCATCAGAAAACTTACTATCTAATGATAGTATACCATTCGGTTACACCTATGTATCTAAATGGTTGAGCGCTCCAATTTTCCAATTACAGGATAACGCATATAAGAGGATATCATTACTCCTAAAGAGGAGCTATGGATTCCATATCTATGAATAACAGGTCTACGCTATCAAGAGTCATGCCTCCAACGTAACGGCATGCATACCACTATTAAGATGTGGGTATCACCCTTTGGTAGATCAAAAGACACAAGCCAAGACAATAGGCCCACTATTCATCTTAGGATTAAGATACAACAAAAATGATTGTCTAAAGTGAATCAATTTACCGAGATAGAATTATTAATCTAAATCAATTCACTTTATATCCCGATCCAATACATCGTCACCTATGACAATGTGCCAATGTTTCTATTCACGGAGTCCACCTTCGATGGTCAAGACAAACCATATCCCAAAAGGGATATAGACAACATAACAATCTTTGCATGAATAAAGCGCCCAACTTTATTCCCTCAATTGTGGATCATATGATTTAGACCATCACCTTAAGAATCATGTCTTCTGCATAATCCGTCCATCATATGCCCAATTCTTAAGGTTTAGACCGACAGTCTCAAACTACTGTTTGCTTAACATACATTCAACAAATATGAATGTAAAGAGGACAAGATTTGGTATATAAATAATGAATAAATTCTTTATTGATAAAAATGTCTCCAAAAACTTATTACATTTTTACTCATTAGGGCATGCATGTCTAACAGGGGGCAGGTCCCAAAACCTAGCTGGGCCACTATAGTGGTGAAATATATGGTTTGGCTAAGAAAAGAAAATAAAATCCTTTCTGGACGAACAATAATCGGTTTTGGTAAGATTGATTTAATTGGATTTATCTATTCATTTATTTATTTAATTTTGACCTTTTTTTAATATCATCTTGAAGGATAAATTTTACATTCGAATTATATGTTTTTATAACCTGGTCCTATTGAGCCTTTCTGTCACGAGTTTACTTTCCCCAAAGCTACTCGTGTGGCCTTAGCACTGTCCATATGCTAAGTCAGCCTAACTTCCTCACGCACTTGCCTAGAACACAAGGGAACCCAAGAAAGAACAAGGAGAACTTTGGAAGGAAAAGAATGTTGTATAAAGCTTAAGAGAACTTTACAAGGCTTTAAGATTCTTGGATTTCTTGGATGGTTTACAAACGAGAGGGTTGGTCCTATTTATAGGCATCCTTCTCCTAAATCTATGGCCTAGATTGAAACACATAGCATTGATCCGACGGCTACTAATTCCTATCTAGAATATTCTAGTAAAGTATAGAAGATATTTATAAGTGTGGAGTATTCCAGGGAATTCTACACTACTCTACATGTTCCCTATGTGCTTCTAAAGTTCTAGAGTACTCTTGAGTCTTCCAGGAACTTCTGAGTTCTTTAGGATGCATCTGGACTTGGATTGAACCTCCTGGAAAGCAGTAGAATGGTGTTAGATTACTCTGGACTGTTCTATAATCTTCCTTGGGCCATCCTACTCTTAAAAATGCCCAAGAAAAGTGAGCAGCCTTTTTGTCGATCAACAGGGCGTGCCATTCTCCCCCACCTATGCTCATGATGCCCTCGTCGCGTCTTTGTGGTAATGGTGGATTTTGTCCTTAAATTGCTAAAGTGCCTCCTTGGTCTCCCAACTAGCCTTAGTGTTGGGCAGTCCCTTTCATTTGATAAAGTACTTCTGATAGCTTGGCACACCCTGTTAGACATGTATGCCCTAAGGAGTAAAAATGTAATAAGTTTTTGGAGACAATTTTTATCAATAAAGAATTTATTCATTATTTATATACCAAATCATGTCCTCTTTACATTCATATTTGTTGAACGTATATTAAGCAAATAATAGTATGAGACTATTGTTCATATTTGTTCATGGATTATGTGGTGAATATTTATTAATTAATTATAGTTGATTAAATTCTTATTTAATTATTTATTAATTAATTAATACTGGTTATGGTTCCTTAGAGATTAAAATATGTATCTAGGTTTTTCATGTAATTAGATGGCGGACTATCATCTCCGTCTAAGAATTATTATTTATTTTTAAATTTGTAAGAATTTTGTAATTAAATAATTATTCGGGGAAGACGGATCTAGAAGAATGATGATGGCGCGCAAAGGTATTTTCTGAGTCTCTAATTTTATGTTTTTGAGTTGTTGAAAATAAAATTGATAAATTGCTTTAAAAATTGTATTTTTTAGAATGGAGATTTTTGCTCGGTTGGCATGCCGAACCTCACAGTTTGGCTGGCCGATGGTCGCAAATCGGCAGGCCAGACTTGTGGTTCGGCAAGCCGTCAGTGTGGCAAAAATCAAGTGGCTCTTGCAGCAGGCTAAACTTTCATGAGTCAACAAGCCAATCTTCCTGATCGGCAGGCCGATGGAGCATGATCGGCAGGCCGATCACCCAGATCAAGCTGCCGACCAAGAGCTAAAAAAAATTTCAAAAAAGTTGTAGTTTTTTCGATGTAGTTTTAATTTTGTTTTTGGAACAATATTGAGAAACAATAAATTTGGATATGACTGGAAATATGAAGTATTCAATTCATACGGGATTGAAGACTTGAAGATGGGAATTACATGAAGAAGAATCCAGCTTGAGGATTCAAGGATGAAGAATCGATAATATGTCTCGATTATTCTCTTGTAATCTTAGTGTTCTATTCTCCAGGGTGGAGCCATAATATTACAGTTATATATTATTTTGCTTGTAGCTTTGCTTGCCTCCATTATAATATGATTTGCCATGTATATTGATAACATGCCATATACAATAGGAAGTGCCGCTTATATTAAAATTGTTCATGCATATTCTTAAAATAAAACCTTGATTTCAAAAGATTGAGTGGGAGAAGGTTTTCGAAGAGAGAACCTAAGGCCTCCATCGTTGGTCTATAGGCAGAACATGGTGGTCCCGACCCCTAGGAAGGGATTTCTATCATGTACCAGATTCGATCTCTGAGAGGATAAGGTATTTTAGCATAATTTATGGTTGTACACCCCTAGGTGGTGATTATAAATCAAGGATAAAATGTTGAAATGATGGTTATACACTCATGTTAATCTTATTATTAACCTCCCCTAGGAGCTCTGTTAATAAAATTAATGGCCAAAGAAACAATTATTAATATATGCTGGATCATACGGGTCCTGGATGGCATATATTAATCAGGAGGAGATCTGTGTTCCTGATTGAATTTGGCATGACTCCTCTAGGAGCTTGTTGAATTCTGAGTTAGGAATTATCGTTGTAAGGTTGTGATATTTTCAAGATTTTGACACATAAACACATTTGTATGATTTTTACATGATTGCATTATCTTACTAAATTATTATCATATGTTTGCTTATGTTTGGTATATGATTCTTTATTATAGATTAAAAATGTCTAAAAATGCTTTATCATCAATACTTGACAAAAACCTATTAACCGGTGAGAACTATAATGATTGGAAATGGAACTTGGATATCGTCCTGTCCTTTGAGAAACTAAAATATGTACTAACAACCCCTTGTCCTCCCGAGCCTACGGGAGACTCAAGTAATGAGCAATTCCAAGCGTATGATCTTTGGAAAGATGCAAATGATCAGGCCCATTGCTATGTTATGGCAAGCATGAACAACATGCTACAGGCTCAACATCATGATTATGAGACTGCAAAGCAGATCTTGGATAATCTTGAAGATATGTTTGGTGGCCAAGCCATAACAAAGCAGCAAGGGGCATTTCAAAAACTTCTAAACTATAGACAGAGGCCAGGGACATCTGTAAAGGAGCATATGATGTTGGTCATGGGTTACCTCGCTGAGGCTTAAACCAATGGAGCTGACATCGATGCTGAAACTCAGATGACTATGGTCTTTGAGACTCTGTCTAAGGAATTTATTCCGTTTAGAGCTACTTTTAATTTAAGCAATGGACGGAATATGACCTTAACAGAACTGATGAAACAGTTACAGGAGTTCAAACTACTGATCAAGGAGTCTCCTACTGGTGGTGAGGCCAACATGGTAGCTGCTTCTGGTTTTAATCCTAACTGTGGAAATGGAAAGAAGCAACGGGCCAAGAACGAGAAGTCTTCTATTCCTGCTACCACTAAAAGCAAGAAGAAGAAGAAGAAAAACCCGAAGAAGCTTAAGTGCTTCTTCTGTGGAAAGGTCAGACATATCAAGAAGCATTGCAAGGACTTCATTTCCAAAGGAGGTAGGTGTGATCTTCTATATTTAGAAACTTATTTGGTTGAGGAATCCAGTGACATTTGGGTCATAGATTTTGGTGCAACTAATCATGTTTGTGCTTCTCTATAGGGGTTCAAAGAAACGAGAAGTCTGCTGCATGAGGACTTCACGCTTCGGATGGGCGATGGATCCTTGGTCTCAGCAGAAGCAGTGGGAGACGTCCATCTCTATTTTGATAATTATAGGAATTATTTTTGTAAGATTGTTTTTATGTTCCTAAATTTAAAAGGAATTTAATTTTAGTAGATTGTTTATTTAAAGACTCCTACTTGGTTTATTTTATTGATAAAGTGGTGATTTGTAAAAAAAAATCTTTTATCTGTTCTAGATGGATGCAAAATAATCTATATTTTATCAAACCTAAGATGGACTTATTGCTTAATGCTAAGATGAATGATAATAACTCTAAAAGACTTAAAACTTCTCACTCTAATAAGACTTATCTTTGGCATTTGCGTCTTGGTCATATTAACCTGAATAGGATTCAAAGGTTGGTAAGGGATGGACCTTTAAGTCACTTAAAGGTGATATCTATACCTCAATGTGAATCTTGTTTAGAGGGTAAAATGACCAAAAGACCATTCGGGCCTAAGGGCAATAGGGCCGAAGGGGTTCTAGAACTTGTGCATAGTGATGTTTGCGAACCCATGAACATCTGGGCATGAGGAGGGTATGAGTACTTCGGCACTTTTATTGACGATTACTCAAGATATGGGTAAGTGTACCTGATGCACCACAAAAGCGAAACTTTTGACAAGTTCAACGAGTTTCGGGTTGATGTGGAAAAGCAATTGGGTAGACCCATAAAGGCACTTCGATCGGTCGAGGTGGGAAATACCTTTCTGATGAGTTCTTGGAACACTTATTAGAGAATGGGATTTTGTCCCATTTGACTGCACCAGGCACTCCGTAGCAAAATGGCGTAGCAGAGAGAAGAAATAGGACTTTGTTGGACATGATTAGGTCCATGATGAGTTATTCATCATTGCCTTTATCCTTTTGGGGATATGCACTACAAACCACATGTTATCTTTTGAACAATGTGCCTTCAAAATCGGTCCCTAAAACTCCTCACGAGTTGTGGATGTGTAGGAAGACATCCTTAAACCATATTCACATATGGGGATGTCCGGCTCATGTCCTGTTTAAGGATTCGAATAAGTTAGAAGCACGTTCGGAAGTTTGCGTGTTTGTAGGATATCCAAAAGGGACTAAAGGGGGTTATTTTTATAACCCAAAGGAAAATAAAGTCGTGCTTTCAACTAATGCAACTTTCCTTGAGGAGAGTTACATGAACGACTTTAAACCTCAAAGCAAAGTGGTGCTTGAGGAGTTAAGGAGTTATCCAATCACTCCAGAGGTTTTGAATGAAAACGTTTCGATCAATGTAGAAAAACCAAACAAACCTAAACAACAACCTCAGGGGCTTCAGTGTGGTGGGAGAGTCAGGCATCAACCTAATAGGTATATGTTCAATGGGGAGGTCTTCTTGGCTGAACAGGATGAACATGACAGGGATCCTTGTACTTATGCAGAAGCTATGGAGGATGTTGATTCAAAACTCTGGACAAAGGCCATGAACATAGAGATGAAGTCTATGGAGACTAATCAGGTCTGGGAGCTTGTGGATCTTCCCGAAGGAGTAAAACCCATAGGGTGTAAGTGGATCTACAATAGGAAAAGGGGAGTGGATGGAAAGGTCAAAACCTTTAAGGCTAGACTGGTAGCTAAGGGTTATACTCAAAAGGAAGGAATCGATTATGAGGAAACCTTTTCGCCTATAGACATGCTTAAGTCCATCCGGATTCTCTTGTCCATAGCTACTGCTCTCAACTATGAGATTTGGTGGATGGATGTCAAGACAGCCTTTTTGAATGGCTATCTTGATGAGTCCATTTATATGGAACAACCAGATGGGTTCAAGGTCACGGGTCAAACGGGTAAGGTTTGTAAGCTGCTGAAGTCATTTTATGGACTTAAACAGGCTTCTCGTTCTTAGAACATAAGATTTGATCAGGTCATCAAGACTTCTGGGTTCTCACAAAATGTGGATGAACCATGTGTTTACAAACACATTAAGGATGGGAAGGTGATTTTTCTACTGCTCTATGTAGATGACATTCTGTTAATTGGCAATGACGTTGGGGCATTTTCATCGGTCAAATTATGGTTGACCAAGCTGTTTGACATTAAGGACTTAGGTGAGGCTAATTTTGTTCTCACTATCTAGATCTTTCGGGATAGGAAGAACAAAATGATAGCTTTGTCCCTAGCCGGCCACATAGATAAAATTCTCAGGAGGTTTGCAATGCAGGATTCCAAGAAAGGTGGGCAACCATCTAGGTCTAGAATTACTCTTTCTAAGAAAGACTCTCCAAAGTCTTATGAAGAAAGAGAATACACGAATAAGGTACCCTATTCTTCGACAGTGGGTAGTCTCATGTATGCCATGCTTTGCACACGACCGGATATTAGTTATGCGATTGGGTTGTAAGTCGATTTTAGGCGGATCTAGGAACGAACCATTGGATTGCGATAAAGCATATTTTTAAGTGCCTGAGAAGGACTCGAGGGTATATGCTTGTGTATTCAGGTGAGGACTTGACTCCTCTAGGATACACTGACTCAGATTATTAATCCTGTCTAGATTCTAGGAAATCGACTTCGGGTTTTGTGTTTACTCTGGGCGGCGGTGCCATCAGTTGGAGAAGCAAACAATAGTCTAAGACTGTCGGTCTAAACCTTAAGAATTGGGCATATGATGGACGAATTTTGTGAAAGACACGATTCTTAAGGTGATGGTCTAAATCATACGATCCGCAATCGAGGGAATAAAGTTGGGCGCTTTGTTCATGCAAAGATTGTTATGTTGTCTATATCCCTTTTGGGAGATGGTTTGTCTTGACCATCGGAGGTGGACTCCGTGAATAGAAACATTGGCACATTGTCATAGGTGATGATGTGTTGGATCAGGACATAAAGTGAATTGATTTGGATTAATAATTCTGTCTCGGCAAATCGATTCACTTTAGACAATCATTTGTATTGTATCTTAATCCTGAGATGAATAGTGGGCCCGTTGTCTTGGCTTGTGTCTTTTGATGTACCAAAGGGTGACACCCACATCTTAATAGTGGTATGCATGCCAGTACGTTGGAGGCATGACTCTTGATAGCGTAGACCTGTTATTCATAGATATGGAATCCATAGCTCCTCTTTAGGAGTAATGATATCCTCTTATATGCATTATCTTGTAATTAGAAAACTGAAGCCCTCAACCATTTGGATACATAGGTGTAACCGAATGGTATATTGTCATTGGATAGTAAGTTTTCTGATGGTGAGATTATGGAACGTAAGATAAAAATAATCAGGAAGGTAAGACAGAACTAGTCCTTAAGCCGATTATGGATTATCATATGGGGATATGATACACTATGATATGTCATGGAGACTTAGCTTTATGAGCTTTGTAATTCTATGTAGTTCGAGAGTGTAGCTCCAAGCTTTTAGTGGAGTGGCGTTGGAGTTGATAATTATGAAATGTATATCTAGGATATTGGGTTTCATAATTATCAGGAGGTTGAACTATATAGGTCCATTTGGTCGCCTTTGCTAGCTCACAACATCCTGTAACGACACGGCGTGCTTTTCCAATAATTGTTAACTTATGTCGGATTGATTAGATTGGTTGAAATTTGAAAGAATCAAATAATTCATGTCTATTTATCGGTTGAATTAATTTTGTGATAAAAAATTAATTCAGGATAAACTTGTTGAATTATAAGGATCGGATAATTCTTGTCTGTTTATCGGTTGATTTAATTTTAGATAAATTAGGTCAAGATAAACTTATAGAATTATTGGGAATTAATTTATTTTCTCAGAGATTATCTAGATAAAGTTGTTTTGATCAAATAACTTTTCTATTAGGTTATTTGAATTAAAACTAAGACTTTATCCTATAGAATCTCAGGTGAAAAATAAAAGATTCGTGAGATTTTTATTCGGCAGTTCGGCCTGCCGATGGACATGTTTGGCCTGCCGATAGGACCTGTTTGGCCTGCCGATTAGGTGGTTCGGCCTGCCGATCAGCGAAGGATAAGATCACGCGTTTCCACATGGATCTTATCAAATATTGATCCAAACTTGATTCTATTTCGAGTTTTTAAGACCTAATCTGATAAGGACTGACCCCAGGACCAATCTCTATATAAAGGGAGTAAGTCTTAAGAGTTACTCAGATCAATTGAGAGATTAAGAGTGATACTCTGCTAAGTGAGAATCTGAAAAACTCCCTAAGAGCTTTTGTTCACAAATCATGAACACTTGCTTTGGGTTCTCTTAATTGGTTGGAAGGAGAGTCACTGGTGGAAGAGCTATACGTGTGAGCCCACACTCACTGTGGTCGTGGATGGAGAATAGCGAAGAAGACCGGTTGGTTGGGGCTCTTTTGGAACGTTATTTCTCTTCACAGATTGCGGAGGTTCTTCGGCACACAAAGGTTAGTAAGATCTGGTTAATTTATATATATAGCATGTCAAATTTGTGTTTTGAAATTTACTCTGACATAAAATTTTTAAACTTCTGCTGCGCACTCTTTTTCCAACACACCCCGTCTTTGAATCACTCGATCTGCTAGTATTTCATCAACTTCCTTGCCAAAGGAAGTGACCATGACTGTGGGCGCTCTATGGGAGACACCCCTTGATGGATCTTCCAAGTTTTCTTGGTATGGTTTGAGCATGCTTACGTGGAAGACTAGATGAATCTTTAACTTGGGTGGAAGGTTTAGTTTATATGAGACCTTACCTATACGCTTGATCACCTCGAAAGGTCTTTCATACTTACGTATTAGGCCCTTATGGACCTTTCTGAGTGTCTTGAATTGCTGTGGTAGAAGTTTCACTAAGACAAGGTCTCCTTTCTTAAACTCTACGTGCCTCTTCTTCATGTTCGCCCATTTCTTCATGCGCTTTGCCTTCTTGTGCAACGCTACCTGAGCCAATTCTGCTTGCTCGTGCCACAACTTGGCAAATTTGAATGCAGCATGGCTCTTCCCTTCATAGTGAGTGGCAAGGGAAAGGGGAGTTGTTGGCTGTTGTCCCATAATGATCTCGAAAGGACTCGTGTTGGTGGCCTCACTTTGTTGTAGGTTGTAGGAAAATTGTGCAACATCTAGAAGCTTGGCTCAGTCCCGTTGGTTGGCACTCACATAGTGTCGTAAGTAAAGCTCTAATAGAGCATTGATGCGTTCTGTCTGACCGTCACTTTGGGGATGGAAGCTTGTTGAAAAGTTCAACTCTGACCCTAGCATCTTGAACAACTCTGTCCAGAACCTCCTAGTATAGTGAGGGTCTCGGTCACTGACAATGTATGTTGGAATGCCCCATAGCTTGACTATATTGCGTAGAAATAGTCTAGCTGCCTCCTCTGTGGTGTAGTTAGTTGGCGTTGCGATGAATGTTGCATACTTGCTAAACCTGTCCACCATGACCATGATGCTTCTACACCCTTCAGACTTTGGTAGGTAGGAAATGAAGTCCATAGTGACACTTCCCATGGTCTTTCTGGAATGGGTAGTGGGTCAAGCATGCCCCCTGGTTGTTGCTAGACTACCTTATCTTGTTGACAAACAAGGCAGGTCCATACGTATTCCTCGACCCCATCTCGCATGTCAGGCCAATAGTAGAAAGACTTCAAGAGAGCAAGTATACACGTCATACCTGGGTGGCCTACCCATAAGGAGTCATGACACTCCTTTATTAGTTCTTTTCTTAAATTGGCCCACTTTGGCACGTACATACTGTTGCCTTTGGTGTAGAGGATGTCATCAGCTAGCCAAAACCTTCATGTTTTGCCCTTGTTCACCAATGTAATGATGCTTTGTGCTTGAGGGTCTCCCTTTAGTCCCTCCTTGATTTTTCTTAATAGTGAGCTAGTGACTTGAGAAATGCTCGATAGCTTCGCCTTTCGACTTAGTGCATCAGCTACCGCGTTCACTTTTCTTGGTTTGTACTCCATGACATAGTCAAACTTGGCCAGGAAGTCTTGCCATCTAGCTTATTTCAGACTGAGTTTCCTTTGGTTCTGGAAGTAGCTTGTTGCAACATTGTCAGTCATGATCACAAACTTTGACCCAAGTAGATAATGGCGCCTCACTTTAAGAAAATGGATGATGGCTGCCATTTCTTTTTCTTGCACTGTGTAGCGTCACTTAGTCTCGCTGAGCTTCTGGCTTTCATAAGCAATTGGGTGTCCCTCCTGAATGAGAACACATCCGATGGCGAAGTCAGAGGCATCCGTGTGTACCTCATACGGCTTGGTGTGATCGGGTAGGCTGAGTATGGGCTCCTCACTGATTGCTTTCTCTAGGTCTTCAAAGGCCTCTTGACACTTCACTGTCAAGTCCCATGCCTTGTTCTTCTTGAGAAGGTTAGTCAGTGAGGCAGCCCTCGCAAAATAGCTTTTCATGAAACGGCTGTAGTAGTTTCCTAGCCCAAGAAAAGATCGTAGTTCATGTGCCTTGGTTGGTGGCTCCCAAGTTTGGATAGCATGCACCTTGCTATCTTCCATCATTAGCTGGCCATCCTTCAACTTGTGCCCCAAGAAGATGACTTTCGACTTGGCAAAGGAGCACTTCTCCTTCTTGATGTATAGCTCATTGTCCCGTAGCACTTTGAACACCTCCCTTAAGTGCTGTACGTGCTCCTCCAAGGTCTTGCTATATACCACTATGTCGTCCAAATAGATGACCATAAATTATCAAGATACGGGTGGAACAACTTGTTCATCAAAGTACAAAATGTAGCAGGTGCATTGGTTAGTCCAAATGGCATAACCAATAATTCATAAGACCCGTACCTTGTAACACATGTGGTCTTTGGTTCATCTCCTTTGGCTATGTGAACTTGGTAATACCCCAAACGAAGGTAACTTCGAGAAGTAGTTGGCATGACCTAATTGATCAAACAAATAAGCAATTACAGGAATAGGGTTTGCTCTTTACAGTGATTTTGTTGAGGGCCCCATAGTTAATGCACATTCACAAGGAATCGTCTTTCTCCTTTTGGAACAAGACTGGTGCGCTTTGGAAGGCCTGATGAACCCTACATCGAGTAACTCCTTGAGTTGCCTTCTCAATTCTACTAATTCTGGCAATGCCATGTGGTACACACCCATGGCTGGTGGCTTGGTCCTTGACTCTAGTTCAATCTATGGTCCACCTCCCTCCTTGGTGGTAGCTTCTTTGGTAACTCAGTTGGTGTGACGTCCTTGAACTCCTTGAGGACGGTTGCTACCTCCTTTGGCTTGACTTTTGGTGGCCCTGGTATCATCATCACACTCCTTGAGGATAGCCAAGTAGCTTTCCTTATCCCTTTGGATGCCCTTCTTGAACTGCATTGCTGAGAGCATTTTTGTGTCCTGCTTGTTAGTCTTGGTCATTGGCACCACAAAAGCCTTGTCACTGTCCATGATTCAAACGATATTGGTGAATGGTACTGGGAATGCCTTGACTTGATCCAAGAATTCTAATCCTAGGACAACTCTAAAGTCATCCATTGGCATGACTGAGAAGTCCATATGCCCGGACCAGGCTCCCACATTGGTCTTAACTCGAGCTATGCCATTTTAAGCAGCTGAATTGACTGCCTTGATGGAGCCTCCTCTACTAGTCACTTTATGTCCTAGCCTTTGGGCTTCCTCAATCGAGATAAAGTTATTGGATGCACCTGCATTGAGCATGGCCGTGTTGGCTTTCCTCCTATGGTCACGTCCACGAAGAGTAGCCCTTTGGCTTGGGTTTTAGGAGCTAATTGAATCACATCGAGCAGCTGTATAGACCCCATGTGTGCACTAGTGTTGCCGCCATCAACTTCTATCCCCTCTTGATGACTTACCAAGAGCGAATTCAAGGCTCTTTCTTATGGGCAGTCTCTAGCCCATAGGGACCATCACAAAGGAAGCATATGTTGTTGTTGGACATACTTGAACTCTTGTTGTCCTTTTGCTAGCCCTTATCCGTGCCCCTTGAGGTGTTATCTTGGCGGTGTTCATCTTTGCGTTGGCCCTTGTCTCCCCCACCTTTGGCTTGCCCACTCTTTTTGTCCTTTGGCTTGTTGGCGGACTCCTTTTTGCCTATGTAGTCAATCAAGCTTTCAGCCACAGCTATGGTGGTGGCAATGTCTTATACCTCATGCTGCCTTAGCTCAGTCTTGGCCCATGGTTGGAGTCCATCCATGAAATTGAAGAGGGCGTCTTTGTCGGACAAATCAAGGATCTCAATCACTAAGTTAGTAAACTCTTTAATGTAATCACGAATAGACCCTGATTGTTTAAGCCTTCGCAAATGAGCTCTAGCCTCATCCTCGGCATTCTTAGGATAAAATTGCCTTTTAAGCTTCCTTTTAAATCATCAAAGGTAGTTATGGTGCACGTACCTTTTTCGATGTCTCCTCATTTTCTCCTCCACCAAAGCATGGTTGTGTTAGTGAGATAAAGAGCCACGGACTAGATCTTGGCATCTCTTCTGTGATGCCCATGGCTCCAAAATATTGGTGTAGGCCCCACAAGAAGTTATTGACTTCTCGTGCATTGCGTGATCCCCCAAAACTCTTAGGCTTTGGTACTTCAACGTGCCTAGCCTCAATGATGCTACTGTTGGACCCCATCGCCAATGCGCGCTTGCAAAGGGCTGAGTTACTGCACATATCCTCAATGTATGCAAGTGTGCCATTCATCTCCATCTCATGGGCTCGATGCATTTTGGTGAGCTCTCCCGTGAACTCGTCACAAACATTCCCAATTTCAGCCCTCAAGGACTCCTCTAGTTAGAGCAACATGCCCCAAATCGCAGTGTGGATAGTGGCATCCTCCACTTCTAGGCCATCCACCCGTTGGCTTAGATCATCCACCTGGGTCTCCATGCCACTCATGGCCTCCTGTACGCGAGATAGCCGTGAGTCAAAAATAGAGATCACATCCTTAGACTGACCTCGCTTAGTCACGACGTTGGGGTTGACTATCTCTTCGCGGCCTCGCTCTTGCATCAACTCCATGTCGGAAGGGTTGGATCTTGTGGCCCTTTGAGCAGCACTGCCTCAGTCATTATCTCAATCTGGGTTCTGATACCAACTGTCATGAGCTTACTTTCTCCAAAGCTACTCGTGCGGCCTTAGACTTTCCCAATGCTAAGTCAACGTAACTTACTCACGCACTTGTCTAGAGCACAAGGGAACATAAGAGAGAACAAGGAGAACTTTGGAAGGAAAAGAATGTTGTATAAAGCTTAAGAGAACTTTACAAGGCTTTGAGATTCTTGGATTTCCTGGATGGCTTACAAATGAGAGGGTTGGTCCTATTTATATGCATCCTTCTCCTAAATCGATGGCCTAGATTGAAACACGTGGCATTGATATGATAGTTACTAATTCCTATCTAGAATATTTTAGTAGAGTATGGAAGCTATTTACAAGTGTAGAGTATTTTAGGGAATTCTAGACTACTCTACATGTTCCTTATGTACTTTTAAAGTTCTAGAGAGTTCTAGACTACTCTTGAGTCTTTCAGGACCTTTTGGGTTCTTTAGGATGCATCTAGACTTGGATTGAACCTCCTGGAAAGTAGTGGAATGGTGTTAGATTATTCTGGACATTTCTAGAATCTTCCTTGGGCCATCCTACTCTCAAAAATGCCCAAGAAAAGTGAGCAGCCTCTTTGTCGATTAACAGGGCGTGACATTTCGCTTACTTTTTATTTGTTTTCAAACCCTTCCCCTCTAGGTGGAATCCAGCTTAGGATCGAGGAGAGTCCATCGACCGGACTCGCGAGTAATAAAAGACCAGAGGAGGTTATTTGTATTAATTAATTAAGGCATGTATCGTATTAATTTCTTTTCATTAGACTATGGTTGTAAATTTAATTTATGTTGTTACTATGTGTGTGCGCAAGGTGTAGGCCTAGTGAGACCCGACACACATTTCCTTTCCTTTATTCTATTTTATTTTCTTTTTGACTGTTTGTTTTATTATTATAATAATCATTTTTTAACAAAAGCCTTAAATCTTTCACATTTTTCATAATTAATCAAGTTCTTTAATTTGAAAGTTTAATTAAAATTTAACTTAATTAACTTAATTAATCCACTACGTCACCTCTCGGTCTTCAGGGCATGACAAAATGGTATCAAAGCCCCAGGTTATGAACCTTGTGAATTATGCACACATAGGTACGACAATGAAATACCACAACAGTCCAATTTTGTTTTCAAAAGTGAGAGAATGGCACCCAGATGTTGTTCATTTGCTGCTGACATGAACCCAGGAAATGAGGAAAGTATGATGGGGGTAATGCTTGCTGCTTTTTAGCAGATGGCAGCAAGGGAAGACCAAAGGATTCCGAGGCTAGTCGTCGGCATGTGTACTTTAAGAAGTTTCGATGTGCATCAGTTTTGAACTTTGATGAAAATAAGGACTCGTAGGTGGCCGAATATTGGTTAGATTCAATCGTGAAATACCTAGATACCCTTGTCGCACCAGTAGAGTATTGTGTGGAGTTTAAAGCTTATAAATTTGAAGGTGGTGCTAATACTTGGTGGAAGCAAGCTAAACGCCTGGAGAGCAATGGGAACATTAGCTGGGATTGGTTCAAGGAGCTATTCTATGACCATTATTTCCCACAAAGGATATAGAGACCAGAAGGCTATTGAATTTTATAGATTGGAGCAGGGTAATATATCAGTTTGGGAGTATGAGGCAAAGTTTAACGAGTTGGCCAGGTTTGTTCCATTCGCCATGGCATCAGAGCATGAGAAGTGTATTATGTTATGATAAGGGATTAAGATTTCCATTCGATGGCAAGTGGTTGCCCTGCAACTTAGGAATTTTGGTGAGCTGGTGTCATCAGCTATATCTATGGAAAACGGTTATGCACGCTATTATGAGGATCAAGCAAAGATGTCAGGAGAACCACAAAGGAGCGGCAAGAGGAGTATCAGCAGCCGTCCAACTTAAGGAAAGAACCAACAGGGTAATGTGAACAGTAGAAGCAGTAGTCCATCTAACAGCAGGCACAATAATCCCTATAGTTTCCATTGCCACTATTGCCAATAGCTGGGACACATTAAGAGAAACTGCCCAATCAAGAGTGCTCGTATAGGACTTCAGGTCGGAGAAGTGCCAGTTGTCAACCTCAGCCTCAGACTCTACCTCCTCCTTAGCAATTCCCTTAGCTATAGTTCCATCAGTTCACTCCTCAACAACTGCCACAACCAGCACAAGGATACCAGCAGTAGAACTTCCAGCGTAATGCCCCTCAATATTGAGCACCAAGTACAGCTAACGTGCAGTCTCCTTCACCATGCAATCTTGGCCGACTAATCCAGGGCCTAGCATTGTTGGTAGAGGAAAAGGGAAAGCTCCAATTCAGGTTCACACCATGATATCAGGGAGTTCGGATGCCTAAACCAGCAACACAGTTGTTGATGGTATGGTTCTAGTTTCTCGGTCCTTAGCATATGCTTTATTCGGTATGGGTGCCACTCATTCTCTCATTTCAAGCTCTTTTGTACATGCATTAGGATTAGAGATAGAAGAGTTTGATACCCTTGGCCGAGTGTGTATGAACTGTGTATGTAAATCTTTTAAAATAAAGATTGGGGGTGAGACTCTAAAGAGTGATTTGATTGTAATCCCCATGAGCTCATATGATGTAATCCTAGGAATGGATTGGTTGTCCAAGTACAATGCAGTTGTAGACTGTCAACTTAGGAGAGTGACTTTAGTGTCTGATAAGAGAACGACGATCACTTACCAAGTGGTAATGATCGAATGATGAGTGAGTGTCTCATAAAGACATGTCTCGGAGGATGGAAGAATCTAGCTTGCTATGCCTTCCTCATGAACCTAGAAGGAGAGTCCAGTGCATTGAGAAGAAATGCAACAATTCCAGTGGTCGATGAGTTTGAAGAAGTCTTCCCCGACGAGTTACTAGGATTACCATTGCATTGGAAGATTGAGTTTGGTATTGAGTTTCTTCCCAAAACAACTTTGATTTTTATAGCACCTTATCGTATGGCGCTGGTAGAGATGAAAAAATTGAAAAAGCAACTTTAGGAGCTTGCTGATAAGGGTAACATTTGGAATAGCACATCGTTGTGGGGTGCACCAGTTCTGTTTGCTAAGAAGCAAGATGGAACCTCAAGCTATGCATTAACTATCGACAGCTAAATTGAGTCATCATGAAGAACAAGTACCCTCTACCCAAGATCAATGATTTTTTTGATCAGTTAAGAGGTTCGCGGCACTTCTCAAAGATAGATTTGCGATTGGGATACCACCAGCATAGAATTAAAGAAGAGGACATTCCCAAGACAGCTTTCAGGACCTAATATGGACACTTCGAGTTTTTGGTGATGCCATTTGGGTTAACAAATGCTCCAGCAGCTTTCATGGACCAAATGAATAGGATATTCATGCCTTATCTTGATCAGTTCATGATCGTGTTTATCGATGATATTTTGACCTACTCTAAGACTTGGGAAGAGCATGAGCAGCACCACAGGATCATGCTTCATACTCTATGGGAGAACCAACTGTACACCAAGAAAGAAAAGTGTGAGTTTTGGTTGATAGAAGCCAAGTTTCTAGGACATGCAATCTCTGAATAAGGCATCTTAGTGGATCCTTCAAAGGTAGAAGCCATAGTGGAGTGGGAACGACTGAGGAATGTGGCTGAGATTCATAGTTTCTTGGGACTCATAAGATACTATAGGAAATTTGTAAAGGACTTTTCGAAGATAGCAGCTTTGTTAACAAGACTGATTAGGAAGAATGATATATTTGAATGGGATGAAGAATGCGAGTTTGCCTTCCAAGAGTTAAAGAATTGGTTGACTACAGCTCCAGTGTTGATTATCCCGAATAGTGATGAGCCATATGAAGTTTATATAGATGCTTCAATACACAGACTTAGATGCGTGTTGATGCAACATTGACGCATGGTGGCATATGGATCAAGACAGCTACGACCTCATGAGCGAAACTAACCCACTCATTACTTGAAGCTCACAGCGGTGATTCATGAACTAAAGATCTGGAGATGTTATTTGTATGGGGTAGCATTCTAGGTTTTCTCCAACCATAAGAGTTTGAAGTAGTTGTTCACTCAATGGGATCTAAACTTGAGGCAGCAAAGGTGGATGGAATACATGGAAGATTATGATTTCACACTTTAGTACCATCCCGGGAAAGCTAACATAGTCATTGATGCGCTCAGCTCTTTAGGGATTCTCGCTTGCTTGGCTCTTGAAGACTGGAAAACAGATGCAACACTAAATGAGTGTGGGCTACAGTACTATGAAGACTATGATCGAGTTTTGGTGTATCATATGAAGATGACCCTAACACTAGTTTACATGTTGAAACAAAATCAGTGGAGAGGCCAACACCTACAAGGAATCTGGATGCGAATTCAAAATGGAGAGCAATTTGAGGAATGGGGGATACATGCAGATGGATCGCTGTACTTTGGGGAGCGCTTGGCAGTCCTAGCAATCATAGGAGTGACGAAGGCAGTAATGGATGAAGCCCACAAGTCTCAGTTTGCCATTCATCCGAGGAGCACAAAGATATATCGGGATCTGAAGAGGCAATGCCAGTGGAGAGGCAAGAAGAAGGATGTCTGAGAATATGTGGCCAAATGTGCAACTTGTCTCCAAGTGAAGGCCGAGCACTAGAAGCCAGCAGTTCAGCTTCAGCTATGTAATGCCCCCTCACGGACGTCACAGATGTCATTACATTCACACATTACATACTTATTTATTTAATCATTTAGATAAACATTAAGAATAAAACTTATATGATACTTTAATTGTAAACGTAGTTACGGAGAACATAACCAGGATCCATACGTACATTTTTTTTTTACAACATTCATTAACTTAATCCATAATTTAATTTCACTTTACTTTGAACATAAACTTGCTTTAATAAAATAAATATACTAAATTACTAAATCATATCACATTAATCATCACATCATTTAAAAGCTACTTGCTCCCACAGTTCGACAGGCTGAACTTGGGCCTGCCGAAGGGCCTACCGAACTTTGGCAGGCCGAACATGGTCAGCAGGCTGGAATTCATCAACCGGCAGGCCGGTAGAGGCTCTGCAAATCAGGCTTGAAAACTTACAAAGTTCAGCAGGCCGAAGATTCGATCTGCAGGCCGACAGAGCCAAAATCTTTAGAAAAAAAACTTAAATTTTTAACAAAATTCAACTTTTCATAAAAATGTGGAAGATTAAATTCTTTAAAATAATAAATAAAATATAGAAACATAGTTCTTGTGTTATTTAAAACTTATCAAATAAATATGTCCAAAAAGTAAAAATTTGATTTAAATCATATAAACTTTCTTCTTGGCGTTCTTCCGGTTACAATTCATCATACTTTGCTCATACGCCATTCCATATCCTTTGCCTAGTCCATGACTTTCTTACCCTTATCTGCAACATGACATAAACTTGAATAAGCTAAAGCTTAGTACGTACATATTATTCTCACAAATTAAAATCATTTCATAAACATCATCATCATCACTATATCATAATAGTGCATTAAGCACATTTTCATAGAAACATATCTTTTATTACATTGACCATATTAAAACTTAATCCATTTTATCTTAAGGGCCCAAGTGTTGCACTATAAACATCATTATAGGCGCGCCGTCATGAGAGGAGAAGGGTAGCTAATCCCAAACCAAACATGACATCATAAAATATCATATCATAACATTGGTGTGCAACACTTATTAGGTGATATGTATATACATAACTGTCATGGTTAGAAATTTGCCATAATCAAACATGCATAACTTTAAATCATGAAAATCTTTCATAAGAATTCCTTTAAGGAAATCATCATAAAATCATTATAAATATCATCATGAACATAACATCAAACCCTTTTAAGACACATCATGTTGCAGGTGAGAATCTACTTACCTTAAAAGCTAGCTTACTTAACCTTATAAGATTTGGTAACGACGTCGCGGTCTCGATGTGCTCGTTCCTTTGTGTGTTCATGCCATTTATCCATTTAAAAATACAATAAAATTAATACTTATCATAAAATAAAACATCCATTCATATACCATCACATATACATTCATCTTATTACAAACATAATTCATAACCATAATTATCAAAACATAAAATTATTCCATCATATATACTTCACTGACCTACATGGATTAAAAACTTAAAAACTTAACAATCACACATATTTTTGGCACCATACTTGACAGGGGCAAAATCAACACATAAACATGTTATCATGAATTTTCTTTATCATAAAAATTACACTAAGTATGTAAAAACAAACCATTCATTTGAAACATGAAATCAACCAACATTAGTAAGGCGGTGAGTAACCTTTTAAATACATTCTTCTAACAATTAAAACACATATATTTTAACTTTAAATTTTCATAGTAACATCTTATTATCATATGTCTCAATATCATAAAATTATTTCATCATCAATAAAATCATTTAAACATATAAAACATTACATAAAATGAAAGTCCAGAATTAACATTGTTAAAACAGTTTTCTTGACCTAATCTCAATAAAAATTACATAACACATAATTCACTCATCAAAACATTTCCAAACTTTGCAGTCCATAGCATAACTTATACATGAACATTCTTACTAAATTTTGTGAAAAAAAACATTGATTTATCCCTTGAACATAAATTACATTTTCAAGCATCATAATTTGACAGCAATATTTTACTGTGAGGGGTAGAGGATAGAAAATTCATAACTTATCATAGAAACATGGAAATAAAGTGAAACTTGGAGAAACATCACATAACACATACATGAATAACATATTAAAAATTCAGAACAAAATACAATACCTAGAGAAAGATACTGCAGACGAATTGATGAGGAGAAATGCTTTTCAGAATACCCAAAAGAAATGAGTCCTTACCTTAAAAGATTTTCTTCTCAAAATCCTTGAATTCAACCAACAAAAATATCAATTTTCTTTCAATTACTTGCAGAGAATTTTTGAGAGAGAGAAGGAATAGAATTCGTGGAGAACAGAAGAAGAAAAAAAATGAATAAGAAACGTCTCAGAATGAATGAGAGGAAAGACATGAGAGGAAGAGAGAGATGGGGAAAAAGAACGTTAAACAAATTTTGATGTAATGTTAATGAGCATAACGTAAAAAGAAAGGAGAGTCAAAACTCTTCATTAAGTCAGAAATTTTCTAATTAAATGATGAGTAATTGGCGTGGAGAATGGAGAGCAAAGAGGGAAAGTCAAACAAATCATCTAACCACTTACCATGTTTTGCCCTCTAAAAATAGGAAACCATTTAAAACAATACCAATCAATGCAAAGTCAAACATTTTATTTCCTTAAATGAGGAAATTAATCCATAAATATGCCAATTAATCACCCAATTAACGTAATTATCTCACGCATAAATTTGGAGAGATTTCTACTGACTGCTCGTCACTATCATCGGCCTGCCGACTCACCTCTTTGGCCTGCCGGTTCCACCACGTTCGGCCTACCGATGGTTTCCATCAGCTTGTCGATCTTTGGCAGACTTTTCGGCCTGCCGAACTTGAATGTCCGGCCTGCCGAACTATCCTAAAATACCATACATTAATACATTCAAATCATCATTGCATCATAATTAAACATACATTAAAATTAACATGAACACTTGAGCACAACGATTCCAAGCATTCGTCACCTGTCATAGAACTTGAAATAAATAGTTAGCAACATTAAGATCATAAATCATAACATATAACATAAATTATTATTAAAATTTCCTTAACATTGTTACTAACTTAACATGATCCGTTACATCAAAATTGGTGAGTGTTACAAGCTACTTCCTATTCTTGGGTGGAAATGGGAGCACATCATGATGGATTTTCTTACTGGTTTGCTAAGGACAGAGCAAAGGCATGATTTAATTAGGGTCGTGGTCGATAGGTTGATGAAATCGGCGCATTTCATTCCTTGAAGGTCCACATGCTCGAGGAGAGTGCTTGCAGAGCTATTTCTACACATATAGTGCGGTTGCACGTAGTTCCCTTATCCATCACATCCGATAGAGACACCCAGTTCAACGCCAAGTATTGGAGGAGCTTTTAGGAGGCCTTGGGAACGGATTTGAACATCAGCACAACATTTTATCCTCAAAATGATGGAAAATTTGAACGACTTATCCAAATCCTCAAGGATGTGTTACGTGCATGTGTGTTAGACTTCGACGGGAATTGGAAGAAGTATTTACATTTGGCAAAGTTTACATACAACAGCTATCAAGCAAGCATTGGCATGGCATCGTTTGAAGCACTATATGGACGACCGTGTCGGTCACCGGTGTTTTGGGTCGAATCGAAAGACAGGATTGTTCTTGGGCTAGATGAGATCAGTGATAGCAACGAGAAGGTCACCGCAATTTGAGATCAATTGAAGGCAACTTAGAGTAAATAGAAGAGTTATGCAGATAGAAGACGCCAACCCTTGGAATTCAAAGTCAGAGATTTCATTCTCTTAAAAGTCTCACTGCACAAGGGTATATCATGATTCGGTGTAAGTGGAAACTTGCATTGAGGTACGTTGGGCTATTTAAGATTACTCAATGCATTGGTGTGGTTGCTTATCAGCCCGATCTTCCTCCTGAGCTCTCTTATGTTCATGATGTTATTCATGTGTCAATGCTTCATAAGTGTCTGCCTGACCAAAATAACAAAGTCTCATTCCATGATGTGCAAATCGAAGAAGACACGACATACGAGGAGGTGCTGGTTTAGATTACCGATCGAAAAGTGTTCAACTTATGACGTCATGACATACCGTTAGTGAAGGTCGTGTGGCAGCATCATAGAGTTGATGAAGCCACTTAGGAGTTAGAATCAACTAGGCGGGAGTTGTGTCTACATTTGTTTTGTTTCTAAGTTGATTTGTAATTTCAAGGGCAAAATTTCTTTTAGGTATGGAGAGCTATAACGGCTCAAAATTAATTAAGTGGTTTTTAGTGTATAAAATGATAAATTAGTATGCCATAATGTATTTTTAAAATTAATCTAACTATTTTGTGATATTTTTAAATTAATGTTATTTTTAATTATTTTAATCATTTTTACTTACTCTTGATTATTTTTATTTGTTATTTTGAATTTTGAAACAAAACAATTTTCAAATACCAAACATGTCCTTTTTTTTAAAACAATGTGCTAAACGTGGTTTTCATTGTTGAAAACCACCTTTCCCCTCTCTATTTATCTCTCCTCTCTCTCTCCTCACTCTTACTCAGCTCACTCTCTTCCTCGCTTTCTCTCCCACACTCTCCCTCGTCACTCTCACTATCTCCCTCTCTTTCTCACACCTCTCACTCTTTGATTCAAATTTTGGTGCCCAAGCTTCGATTCTCAGCTAGGTTGGAAGCTAGGAAATGAGATTAAGCCTCTATAAACATGATTGAAAGCTTGAATTCAAGGTTAGTCTACTAACTTTGAAAACTTTTAAAGTTTTCTCAATTTTTCTATTTTCCTTATGTTTTGAAACACGAGCTCATTTAAGCTTAGAAAACCCTTAATCTAAGTTCATAGGACTCAAAACATCTAGAATGTAGGCTTGATTTGATGAGATTTGGATTAAACCAAGATTTTCTATTTTTCTCCATTTTTGGATTTAATTGAAAATCTCTATGTAAATCTTGTTTAAAGTTGATTAAGCGTATTTTATTATGTTTTTCTATCATGTATGAATGTTTTCTTGGCTTGGGAATTGAGAAAATAGGTTGAAAATGGGAATCGAGTCTCGGATTCGAGCTCGGGGAGGCCGAGACTTGAAATCTAGAACTTTCTAGATTTTCCCTGTTCGACAGGCTAGATTCATAAGTCCAGTAGGTCAGACTCATACTTTTGGCAGGCCGAACCTAGAAACAATTTGGCAGGCCAGTCTTGATTTGCCGGTAGGTTGAACTGCACAGTTCGGCTGGCCGAACCAGGGGAACCAATAGGCCGACCGAGCTTCACAAAAATTTGCCTTTTTTTTATCCGTTTTAACTATTTTAAACCCATAATAAGGTTTTAACTTTATAGTATGATTTTATGGATCTAAATGGCACACAAGAACACCATGAGATAGCTTAGTAATGTAGGATATCCTAAGATAGATATTGATAAACTTAATTTTTATTTAAGGTTGTTCGTGGTTCTATTGAGCTAACATATAGCGGATCGAGACTGTAGTGTTAGACATCGACACGGATATTGAGGTAGGACTTCTACCCCTTTTCTTGGTAGCCAAGTTTTAAAATGATTTTTGGCCTCAAAATGATTTCTTCCAAAATATTTTCAATGAATGATTGAAAAGAGATTTTTATCAGTTGTTTTCATAAACAATGGAATGAGGTGATTTTCATAATGAATTGTATAATGAATGTAAATGAATATACTTGGTAAAATGAGTTTTAATAACTATAGAAATGCATAGATGGACATGATGCCATACTCAGAGATCGGGTTGTGTAGAGTGCAACCTTGGAGCGAGGTCCTGAAACCCAACTAGGCCATTGCGATGGTGAAATATATGGTTTGCCTAAGAAAAGATAATAAATCCTTTCTGGATGAACAATGATTAGTTTTGGTAAGATTGATTTAATTGGATTTATCTATTCATTTATTTATTTAATTTTGACCTTTTTTTAAATATCATCTTGAAGGATAAATTTTATATTTGAATTATATGTTTTTATAACCTTGTCCTATTGAGCCTATCGCTTACTTTTTACTTGTTTTCAAACCCTTACCCTCTAGGTGGAATCCAACTTAGGATCGACAGAGAGTCTACTGACTAGACTCGCGAGCAGTAGAAGACCTCGAGGAGGTTATTTGTATTAATAAATTAAGGCATGTATCGTATTAATTTCTTTTCATTGGACTGTGATTGTAAATTTAATTTATGTCGTTACTATGTGTGTGCACAAGGTATGGGCCTGGTAGGACCTGACATGTATTTCCTTTCCTTTATTCTATTTTATTTTCTTTTCGCTTGTCTGTTTTATTATTATAATAATATTTTTTTAAAAAAGCCTTAAATTTATCACATTTTTCATAATTAATCAAGTTCTTTACTTTGAAATTTTAATTAAATTTGACTTAATTAACCTAATTAATTCACCACGTCACCTCTCACTCTTCGGGGTGTGACGGGTATTTGACGGTATCATCAACTCACTTCCACCATACTAACATAAGTGGAATCATAAGAGTCAATATTAGAGGAGACCATTTGGAAAGTCACAACCTCGAGAGCAACTTCATGTTGGGATGGTCCATTGATGATATAAAGGGCCATAATTGATAAGCATAAAGCCACGTCGAGCTAATGACATTAGACAAAGCATTTCTTGGGAGGCACCCAAAGCTTTCTATCATTTCACTCTTTTGATTTTTATTTTAGTTTATGTTTGTTATTATTAGTTATTTTTAAGTTTTAGTTACTTACTTGAGTGTTTGAGTTGTTTATTTCTAAACTTTTCATTAATGTGTGATTTTTGTGTGTTTTGATACGTGTTGAAATAATCAGGAGCTTAAGGCATGAGTTTTAGTGGAGAATGATTAGAGAAGGTGGAAGAAACTTGGAGATTGTGCTCGAAACCCAAGGTACATGTTCCCAGCTCGTGTTATTTTATTATTACAAAATATTGGGGACAATATTTAGTTTAAATATGAGGGAGGAAAATTATTTTTGTTGAGCCTTAGCCTTAAATTTTTTCATCAATTATCATGATTTTCCTTCCATCACACACGTTTGATAGTTTTTGTTTAGTTTCTTTAGGTTGTTTAGTTCTTTTAATGTTGTTTTCATTACTTACTTGAATAAAGTGTGAGATTTGAGAAATGTGATTTCTAGATTTCTATGATGATATAGCCACAATTTGTTCTCTTAGATCTTTAGAAATGTAATTCATTGAGATTTCTGCATGCTTGATGAGCATTGATTGAACTTCATTGTTGATTCTTTTCACTTAAGCACCATGAATCATGATCACTTCAAATTTTGAACTTTTGAACAACACTTATGTGCATTAGATAGGTGTTGGCATGTCACAAACTATAGAAACCTTTTTAGTGAAACTTGAGGCAAAATCCTATGTTAGGTGTCATTGGAGAGATGATAAGGCATTTTTTTTGGACGTTTGAAACCTGTGAAGCCAACCTATGAAAACTTCACCACTATTTTCCCCATTGATCCTATTTGACCTATTTCGTTCATTACCTGCATAAGCTTCACCTAGCCATTTCTTCAATTCCCTTCACTTAACCTATCTCTGATAGGCATGTTTGCATGAATGTGAAGTTTAATTATTGAAAGCAAGCATGGAAGTGGTGTGAGTTTCAATTGTGGTTTGGTTGCTTTTGTAAAGTGACTCATAATTGTTTTCATGTTATTTCATGTATATTTGCTTAGTATCATTTATGCTTTTCCCCCCAATATCCAATTGTACAAAACTATATAAGTTTCGGGGAATTTCAATTAAAAAAAAAGGGAAAAAAGAAAAAAAGAACGAAAAGAACAAAAAGAGAATAAATTCTTGTAAATTTCATATTTTGAGCGATCATTTGGGAGTCGATATGTGAGTTTTCATTTGTTTCATGCGAGGTCCAAGGTGAATTATATATCTAGGGTGATTCGATTTGAAAAATTATCCTATTTCACCTACTCTTCACCTTAGCCTTACAATTACAAGCCTCAAAAGTCCTTAATGGAGAGTGACATAAACAATAGGCTAGAAATTTCTCATCGTCAATCTAAGTGTATAACTCCATCTGGAGTTCAATTGATAGATTGAGAGTGATTTTGCACACACTTGCATTTAGAGAGTTTTGAATAGGGTGAAATCAGTGTTTAATGTTGAAATTTTAGATAATCTCAATGTTTGCATTTCCTTTGAGCTTTTGAGCATTTTGTGGCTTTTAAGATGTTTGGCTAGTTACCAAATGAATATAAATCTCACATTACAATTTTCTTTAGTTTCCTTATCGGTTTAAATTTTTACTATTTTTAAATTGTATTGTGATTGCTTAAGGATAAGTAAATGTTTAAGTTTGAGGGTATTTGGTGAATGAGTATTTTCCTCACAAATCAAATATTTTTTAAGCTTAAGTGTGTGAAAATCCTCAAACTTTTGTGTTATATTGATGCTTTTTTTGCATTATTTTCTAGGAAATTAACAAAACGGGGATTGATGGATTTGTTTTTTGGCATCAAAAAATGAGTTTAGAAGTGTTTTTTAGTGGAGCCAAGCTGGCTGCGGGTCCATGTAGCATTAGAAGCACAGTCACTTGCATTAAGACACCAAGTAGGGGCCTTGCTTGCCAATGAAAATGTGTAGGCGCAGACGCATGTGTGCGCTTGAGCTACAAGCAGCCCAACTGAGGTGCCTGCATCCCAACATAAGCCTGTTGTAGGCCCGCACTCCTACGCGCAAGCTTGCTATGCGGTTGGGTGCCCCAACATGTGTTTTTGATCAAGCCCTTGAATGGATCCAACTATTGGGATTCGACCTAAAATGAAGTCTTAAAGTGCTTTACCCTAGAGGAGAAAGGACGTACAAGTTTTAAGGAGTGTTTTGGGAGGGTCAATTTTCTAGAGAAGGAAAGACTCAGAGGCTAATTTCTTAGAGAACTTCTTGAAGATTCTTGAAGGATTGAAGCTTTGAAGACAATCTCCACTATAGTTTCCTCTTAATCCCTTCTTTTAATTTGATCTTTAGCATGATATTTGTAATCGTGATATTGGCTGCAACATGTTTATAACTCTCGATTTCTTAAAGATTTTGGTTATGATAATGGAAATTTTTATGTCTAGCTAAACTTCTATAGCTTGTAACGCCCCAAAATTAATTAAGTGTTATTAGTATATAAAATGGTGAATTAGTGTGCCATGATGTATTTTGAAACTTAATTTGACTATTTTGTGATATTTATAAATTGATGATATTTCCATTTATTTTAATCATTTTTAATTATTCTTGATTATTTTTATTTGTTATTTTGAATTTTGAAACAAAACAATTCATCAAATACCAACTGTGCCCCTTTTTGCAAAACTATGGATGGCACATGGTTTTTCTCTCTTGTTTTATTCTCCCTCTCTCTATTCATCTCTCCCACTCTCCCTTTCTTCCTCACTCTCTCACGTTCTCTCTCTCCCTCACTCTCAGACACTCTCTCGTCTCTCTCTCTTTCTCACTGCCTCTCTCTTTCTCTCTTCCCCCTCTTTTCATTCAAAATTTTGAACACAAGCTTTGATTCTTAGTTAGATTAGAGGTCAAGGAACATGATTAAGCTACTTCAAACTTGTTTTAAAGCTCGGATTCAAGGTTAGTTTAACTTTTTCTCAAAATTACAAACCTTTTCTCTAAATTTTCAATTCCCTTAAATGGTCAAAATCTGAGTTATGTGAGCCTAGGAAACCTTAAATCTAAGTTAGTAGGACTCAAAACATTTAGAATCTAGGCTTGATTTGATGAGAATTGGATTAAACCAAGTTTTTCTATATTTCTCCATTTTTAGATTTAATTGAAAATCTCTATGTAAATCTTGTTTAAAGTTGATTAAAAGTATTTTATTATGTTTTTCTATCATGTATGAATGTATTCTAGGCTTGGGAATTGAGAAAACAGGTTGGAAATGGGATTTAGAGCTTGGGGAGGCCGAGACTTGAAATCTGAAACTTTTCAGATTTTTTCAGTTCGACAGGCCAAATTCATGAGTCTGGCAAGCCGTGCTCATACCTTTAGAGGTCGAACCTAGAAACAATTCGACAGGCTGGTCTTGATTTGCTGGTAGGCTGAACTGCATAGTTCGGTAGGCCGGTCCAAGGAAACCGACAGGCAAACCAGGTATTGTAAAAATTTGTCGATTTTCACCTGTTTTTCCTATTTTAAACCCAAATTGAGATTTTAACCTTATAATATGATTTTATAAACAAAAATGGCACACTAGGACATCATGAGATAGCTTAGTAGTGTAGGATATCCTAAGCTAGATATTAATAAACTTAGTTTATATTTAACGTTGTTTGTGGTTTCGTGGAGCTAACGTACAGCAGATCGGGACTACGGTGTTAGGCATCGGCATGGATTTTGAGGTAGGACTTCTATCCCTTCCTTTGGTAGCCAAGTTTCTAAATGGTTTTGGCCAAAAAATGATTTCTATCAAAATATTTTCAATGAAGGATTGAAAAGAGATTCTTATTAGTTGTTTTTATAAACAATAGAATGAGGTGATTTTCATAATGAACCGCATAATAAATGTAAATAAATATACTTGGTAAAATGAGTTTTAATAACTATAGAATGCATAGATGGGTATGATGCCATAGTCAGAGATCGGGTTATGTAGAGTGTGACCTTGAGGGTAGGTCCCGAAATCCAGCTAGGCCACTACGGTAGTGATACTTATGGTTTGCCCAAGAAAAGATAATAATATCTATTATCTTTTCTGATAGAACAATAAATGGTTTTGTTAAGATTGATTTTATTTAATTTATTTATCCATTTGTTCATTTAATTCTATTTTCTAAATGTTTTCTTGAATGATGAATTTTATATTCAAAATCAGATGTTTTTGTAAACTAGTTCTACTGAGCCCTTCGCTCACTTTTTACGTGTTTTTAAACCCCTCCTATCTAGGTGGAATTCAGCTTAGAATCGGCTAGGAGTCCACCGAGCGGACTTGCGAGCAATAGAAGAATCTTGAGCAGGTTATTCGTATAACTTAAACAAGGCATGTATCATTTTAACTTTTTTTTTCTATGTTGGACTATGGTTGTAATTTAATTATTGTCGATACTTGTGGGCCCGAAGGGACCCAAATTATGGGCCAAGCAAGATTATGTCATTTCATGATGTACAGGTTCAAGAAGAAACGACTTCCGAGGAGGTGCCAGTTTAGATTATCGATCGAAAAGTGATAGGCTTGAGATGCCATGAAATACCTCTATTGAAAGTCATGTGGTAGCATCACGGAGCTAATGAAGCGACTTGGGAGTTGGAATCAACTTTGAGAGAGTTGTACCATCATTTATTATGTTTTTAGTTTGACCTCTAATTTTGGGGACTAAATTCTCTTTACGGGTGAGAGTTGTAACACCCAAAAAATTTGATTAGGCAAAATTGATGTTTAGACAGTGGATAAGTATACCTTAATATAAATTTGAACTTGATTTAAGGACTTTATGAGGTTTTAAATTTGTCCCATTTTTAATTATTTCTATATATTATTTTAAATTTTAAAACAAAACAATTTTTCAAATACCCGATATGTCCCAACTATAAACTATGTGTTGGGGACACGGTTTTGCTCTACAAAACCACTCATCCCCCTCCTATTTAGCTCCCTCTCTAACTCTCACTCTCCCCCACTTCTCAGACACGCACTCTCTTTCTCGTTTCCCTCTCTCCCTTCCTCTCTTTATTTTGACTTCAAATTTTTGAGTTCAAGCTTGATTCTTAGCTGGATGGGAGGTGAGGAACATGATTTGGACTTCCACAAAACATTTTAAAGCTTCGATTCGAGGTTAGTTTACTTGTTTTTCAAATTTCAAACTTTTGTTTTAAATTTTTTAATTTCTTAAAAATGTTATAATCTGAGTTTCTTGAGCTTAGGAGACCCTTAATCTAAGTTAGTAGAACTCAAATCATCTACAATCTAGGCTTGATTGAGCAAGATTTAGATTAAAACAAGTTTTTCACCTTGTCCTCATTTTTAGATTTCCTTGGAATTTCTATGTAAATATTGCTAAAAGCTACTTGAATGTGTTCTATTGTGTTTATTTATCATCTATGATCATTATATATGCTATGGGACTTGAAAAACAGGTTTTAAATTGATTTTTGGGCTTGGGGAGGCCAAGAATCGAAGACTTAGATCTCCCACATTTTTTCCACTTTGGCAAGCCAAACTCGATGTTTGGTAGGCCAGATTCATAGGTTCGGCAGGCCTGATTCATCTGGTCGGTAGGCCAAACTTGGGCCAGTTTGGCAGGCCACAGGCTGAGCTGTCTGGTCCGGCAGCGCTATCAGACCTCGTGAAAAATAACGCTTTTTGCCCTTTTTTCACCATTTAAGGCCTAGATTAAGATTTTAACCTCATACAATGATTTTGTGAACCCTAAAGGCATACTAAGGCACCATGAGATAGCTTAGGGATGTAGAATGCCTTAAGCTAAATATTGATAAACTAAGTTTCTATTTAAGGTTGTTCATGGTTCCATGGAGCTAACGTATAGTGAATCAAGATTACGGTGTTGAACGTTGGTACGGGATATTAAGGTAGGACTTTTATCCTTTCTCCTTGGTAGCCATGTTTTTAAAGGGGTTTGTGTTAGACATGTATGCCCTAAGGAGTAAAAATGTAACAAGTTTTTGGAGACATTTTTATCAATAAAGAATTTATTTATTATTTATATACCAAATCTTGTCCTCTTTACATTCATATTTGTTCAATGTATGTTAAGCAAACAATAGTATGAGACTGTCGGTCTAAACTTTAAGAATTGGGCATATGATGGACGGATTATGCAGAAGACACAATTCTTAAGGTGATTGTCTAAATCATAAGATCCGCAATCGAGGGAATAAAGTTAAATGCTTTATTCATGCAAAGATTGTTATGTTGTCTATATCCCTTTTGGGAGATGGCTTGTCTTGACCATCGGAGGTTGACTCTGTGAATATAAACATTGGCATGTTGGCATAGGTGACGATGTGTTGGATCGGGACATAAAGTGAATTGATTTGCATTAATAACTCTATCTCAGCAAATCGACTCACTTTAGACAATCATTTGTGTTGTATCTTAATCTTGAAATGAATAGTGGGCCCGTTGTCTTAGTTTGTGTCTTTTAATATACCAAAGGGTGACACCCACATCTTAATAGTAGTATGCATGCCGGTACGTTGGAGGCATGACTTTTGATAGCATAGACCTGTTATTTATAGATATGGAATCCATAGCTCCTCTTTAGGAGTAATGATATACTCTTAAATACGTTATCCTGTAATTGGAAAAATAGAGCGCTTAACCTTTTGGATATATAGGTGTAACCGAATGGTATACTATCATTGGATAGTAAGTTTTCTGATGGTGAGATAATGGAACGTAAGATAAAAATAATCGGGAAGGTAAGACAGAACTACTCTTTAAGCCGATTATGGATTATCATATTGGGATATGATACACTATCATATGTCATGGAGACTTAGCTATACGAGCTTCATAATTCTATGCAGTTCGAGAGTGCAGCTCCAAGCTTTTAGTGGAGTAGTGTTGGAGTTGATAATTATGAAATGTATATCTGGGATATTAGGTTTCATAATTATCGGGAGCTTGAACTATTTAGGTCCATTTGGTCCCCTTTACTAGCTCACAACATCCTGTACGACACGGCATGCTTTTTCAATAATTGGTAACTTATGTTGGATTTATTAGATTGGTTGAAATTTGAAAAAATAAAATAATTCATGTTTGTTTATTGGTTGAATTAATTTTGTGATAAAAAATTAATTCAAGATAAACTTGTTGAATTGTAAGGATCGGATAATTCTTGTCTGTTTATCGGTTGATTTAATTTTTGGATAAATTAGATGAAGATAAACTTGTAGAATTATTGGGAATTCATTTATTTTCTTAGAGATTATCTAGATAAAGTTGTTTTAATTAGATAACTTTTTTATTGAGTTATTTGAATTAAAACTAAGACTTTATCCTATAGAATCTCGAGTGAAAAAAAAAAGATTTGCGAGAATTTTATTCGACAGTTCGGCCTATCGATGGACGTGTTTAGCCTGCTGATGGGGCCTGTTTGGCCTGCCGATCCAGTGGTTCGGCCTGCCGATCAACGAAGGATAAAATCACACATTTCCACGCAGATCTTCTCATATATCGATCCGAACTTGACTCTATTTCGAGTTTTTGAGACCTAATTTGATAAGGACTAACCTCAGGACCAATCTCTATATAATGGGAGTAAGTCTTAAGAGTTAATCAGATAAATTGAGAGATTAAGAGTGATACTTTACTAGTGAGAATCTAAAAAGTCCCTGAGAGCTTTTATTCACAAACCACGAACACTTCCTTTGGGTTCTCTCGATTGGTTGGAAGGAGAGTCACCTAGTGGAAGAGCTATACGTGTGAGCCTACACTCACTTCAGTCATGGAAAGAGAATAGCAAAGAAGACCAGTTGGTTGAGGCTCTTCTGGAATGTTACTTCTCTTCACGTCTTGCGAGGGTTGTTCGGCACACAAAGGTTAGTAGGATCTGGTTAATTTATGCATATGGCATGTCAAACTTGCATTTTGGAAATTACTCTGATGTAAAATTTTTAAAATTCTACTGCGCACTCTTTTCCCAACAGTTTGGCCACAAAGCTTTTCTTTTAAATGTTTTCAAGAAATGAAGTTCATGACTTATTTTCATTATTGGCTAAATAATGAATGATCATAATGAATGTAATGAGAATATCTGGTAAATGAGACACAATGATGATATGACATCGAGCGTGCCGATTTGTATCATTCGGAATGATGAAATGAGAGCATGATGCCATATACAGACTTTGGGTGTAGGTCCTAAAACCCAACTGGGCCACTTCAGTAGTGATTCATATGGCTTTGCCAAAAACATGATAATGAGACCGTCTATGGATGAATAAATAACTAATTGGTACGAATAAAATTTAATGAATTTCAGTTGGTTATTTGTCTATTTATTTTTCCTGTTTTATAGCTTTTGTCTAAAAATAAATTATATGTTTAAATTAAACGTTCTCAAAAGATTAGTCCTACTGAGCCTTTCGCTCACATTTTTCTTGTTTTAAAACCTTTTCCCCCCTCTAGGTGAAGACCGAAGAACCAAGAAAAAACTGCAAGATTAGGACATCACCATCTAGGTATTTATTTTTAAGCAAGACATGTAATATTTTAATTTATTTCCCCTTTTATTTGGACTGTGGTTATGTATTTAATATTGTTGATACCGTGTGTGCACACTAATGCGGGTCTGCTGGGGCCCAATGGTATTTGCTTATTTAATATTTTATTTCGCTTGCCTGCTTTCATATTTTAACAAATATTTTAAGAAGTTTTAATTATCCTACATTTTTATAATCAATTTAATATCTTTTAAATGGTAGTTTTTATTTAAAAATTTATTTTATCTAACCTAATTAATCCTCCATGTCACCTTTTGGATTTTGGGGCATGACAGATTGGTATTAGAGCACTAGGTTTATGAGCCTTAAAAATTGTGCACACATAGGTACGACAATGAAAAACCACTAATAGTCCAATTTTGTTTGCAGAATTGAGAGATTGGCACCAAGACGTTGTCCAGCTGCTGTGGATGCGAATCCTGTGGATGCGAATCCTGTAGATGCAAAACCTGCAAATGAGGAAGGCCTGATAGGGGCGATGTTTGCCACATTCTGGTAGATGGCAATGAGGGCTAGGCCTGAGGATTCTAAGATGAGCCACCAACATGCGTATTTTAAAGAGTTTCATCATGCATCTATTTTGACTTTTGATGGGAACGGGGACTCGTAGATCGCTGAATACTGGTTAGATTCAATAGTGAAGCACTTAGACATTCTCGGAGTATCATGTCGATTTCATAGCTTACAAGTTGGAAGGCAGTGCCAATACATGGTGGAAACAAGCAAAGCATCTGGAAAACACTGGAAAACATTAGTTGGGATAGATTTGAGGAGCTGTTTTATGAGCGCTACTTTTCGTTAGGATACAGGGATCAGAAGGTTACTGAGTTTTACTACTTGGAGCAAGGTAATATGATGGTTCAGGAGTATGAGGCTAAGTTCAATGAGTTGGCCAAGTTTGCTCCATCAGTTGTGGCTTTTGAACAAGAGAAATGCATTAAGTTCCATTACAGGCTTAAGGCATCTATCCGACAGCAAATGGTGGCCGTGTGACTTCGGAATTTCGATGAGTTGGTATCTTCAGTGATCTTTGTAGAAAGTGAACATACTCTTTATAGAGAGAATCAGGCAAGGACATCAGGAGGGCCCCAAAGAAGTAATAGGAGAAGTAGTGGTGGCCGCCAAACCCAAGTGAAGAACTAGGAGGGAAATGCTAACAGTGGGAGCAGTAGTTCGTCAGGCAGCGGGCGCAGTAACCCCTATAGTTTTCACTATCATTGTTGCCAACAACTGGGACACATCAAGAGGAATTGCCCAATCACGAACGCTCGATAGGGATTCCAAGCCAGAGAGGGTGCAATCCGTTAGTTCTAAGGTCAGCTTCTGGCTCCGTCGCAGCAACCTCCTCAACTACCGTTTCATCAGTCCACTCTACAACAGATGCAGTTCCCAACACAAGGACATCAACAACAAGGTTTCCAGTGGAACACTCCATAGTATCAAGCGCCAAGTAAGCTAGCATGCCGTCTCCTCCACCGTAGCAATATCGGCCGACTAATCTAGGACCCAGCAACATCAACAAGGGAAAAGGGAAGTGTCCAGCCTAGATCCACACCATGATATCAGGGAGCTCGGACGCTCAAACTAGCCATGCTATAGTTGATGGTATGATTTTACTTTCTCAGTCTTTAGCTCATGCTCTATTTGATACTGGTGCCACTCATTCCCTCGTTTTGAGTTCTTTTGTACAAGCCTTGGGTTTAGAAGTAGAGGAATTTGATGAGCTCTTGATGATTTTCTCACCTTTGGGGCGAGTGTATGTAAATTGCATATGTAAATCCTTTAAAATAATGATTGGGGGTAAGGCTCTAAAAAGTGACTTAATTGTAATCCCCGTGAGCTCATATGATGTAATCTTGGGAATTGACTGGTTGTCTAGATATAATGCCCTTGTTGACTGTCAACTTAGGAGGGTTACCCTAGTGTCTGATAGGGGACAACAATAACTTACTAGGGTGGTAATGATCGGGTGTAATGAGTGAGTGACTCATGAGACCATGCCTTAGAGGACGGAGGAATCTGGCTTGTTATATGCTTCTCCTAGATGTAGAAGAAGAGTCTAGTGCAACAAGGAGGAGTACAGCGATACTAGTGGTTGATGAGTATGATGATGTCTTCCCCGATGAGCTACTAAGATTACCATCGCACTAGGAGATTGAGTTTAGCATTGATTTATTTCCTAGGAGTGCTTCGATTTTCGTAGCACCATATCTCATGGCGCTGGCAAAAATGAAAGAACTCAGGAAACCGCTTTAGGAATTGGCAGATAAAGGGTATATTCGAAACAGCACATTGTCGTGGGGCTCACCGGTTTTGTTCACCAAGAAGCATGATGGTACCCTCCGGTTGTGTATTGATTATTGGCAGCTGAATAGGGTCACCGTGAAGAATAAGTATCCACTGCCTAGGATCAATGAATTGTTCAACTAGTTAGGAGGTTCCTGATACTTCTCGAAGATAGATTTACGATCCGGATACCACCGGCTCAAGATTAGGGAAGAGGATATTCCCAAGATAGATTTTAGGACTTGGTATAGACACTTTGAGTTTCTGGTGATGCCGTTTGGGTGAACAAATACTCCAGCAGGTTTCATGCATTTAATGAATTGGATTTTCAGGCCTTATTTAGATCAGTTTGTGATCGTGTTTATTCAGGACATACTAATCTATTCTAATACCTAGGAGGAGCATGAATAGCATCTTAGGATTGTGCTTTAGACTCTACGAGAGCACCAGCTGTATGCTAAGAAGGAAAAGTATGAGTTCTAGTTAACCAAGGTTAAGTTTCTGGGACATATCATCTTCGAGCAGGGTATCTTAGTAGATTCGTCCAAGATTGAAGCTATAGTACAGTGGGAATGACCAAGGAATGTGGCCAAAATCCATAGCTTCTTAGGTCTTGCAGGCATTACAGGAAGTTCATGACGGATTTTTCTAAGATAGCGGCTCCATTAACGCGGCTGATTAGGAAAAATGTAAGGTTCGAATGGGATGAGGACTATGAATATGCTTTCCAAGAGTTGAAGAAACAGTTGACTACCGCTCCCATGTTGATCATTTTGAGCAATGGTGAGCCTTATGAGGTATACACCGATGCATTGGGATTAGGACTCGGATGTGTGTTGATGTAGCATGGGCAAGTTTAGCTTATGGATTGCAACAACTAAGGCATCATGAGTAGAACTATCCCACTCACGACTTGGAGCTTGTAGCAGTGATTTATGCCCTAAAGATTTGGAGATGCTACTTGTATGGGACAACTGTTCTGGTTTCTTGGACCATAAAAGCTTGAGGCATTTGTTCACACAGAGGGATTGGAATTTGAGACAATGGAGATGGATGGAGTATATGGAAGATTATGACTTCACAGTGCAGTATCATCCTGGTAAGGCCAACGTAGTCGCAGATGCACTCAACAGGAAGTCTTTAGGATTTCTGGCATGCTTAGCACTTGAGGATTGGAAGAGAGACACTATAGTGAGTGAGTATAGGTTGCAATACTACGATGGTGGTGATTAGGTTTCAGTGTATCACATGGAATCGTCTCCAGCGCTCATTTAGATGATAAAGCAAAGCCAATGGCAAGACCAACACCTTTAGAGGATATGGACACGAATCCAAAACAGGGTTGAAGAGTGGAGAATTTATGCAGATGGGTCGCTGTACTTCAGGGAGCGTCTGGCAGTACCTGTGGTCAAGGACGTGACAAAAGCTATGATGGACAAAGCTCACAGGTCTCCGTTCGCTATTCATCCAAGAAGCATGAAGATGTACCGCGACTTGAAAAGGCAATATTGGTGGAGAGGCATGAAGAGGAATGTCCAAGATACGTGACCAAGTGCATGACTTATCTCCAAGTGAAAGCTGAGCCATCAAAAGCCCGTTGGTCAACTTTAGCCACTTACCATTCTGGGGTGGAAATAGGAGCATGTCACGATGGATTTCCTCATCGGATTACCGAGGACGGAGCAAAGACATGATGCAATTTGGGTTGTCGTTGACAGGTTGACAAAATCAACACATTTCATTCCTTTTAGTTTGACGTGTTCAAGACGAGTTCTTGGAGAGCTGTATTTATAGAATATAGTGAGGTTGCATAGAGTACCCCTATCCATAACTTCTGATAGAGACACCCAGTTTAACGCCAAGTATTGGAGGAGTTTTCAGGAGGCTTTGGGCACAAACTTGAACTTCAGCATGGCCTTTCATCCTCATACCGATGGGCAGTCTGAGCGGGTCATTCAGATTATTGAGGATATGCTACATGCGTGTGTCTTAGACTTTGGCAGAAATTAAAAGAAATATTTGCATTTAGCAGAGTTTGCATACAACAATAGCTATCAAGCAAGCATCAAGATGGCACTATTCAAAGCACTTTATGGCCGACCGTGTCGATCACCGGTGTGTTGGGTAGAGCCAAAAGACAAAATTATTCTTGGACCAGATGAGATCCGTGATAGCAAAAGAAAGTCGCCGTGATTCGTGATCTTTTGAGAGTTGCCCAGAGTAAGCAAAAGAGCTACGTAGATAGAAGATGCTGACCTCTGGAGTTCGAGGTAGAAGATTTTGTTCTTCTAAAAGTTTCACCATACAAAGCTACATCGCTTTTGGTGTAAGTGGGAAACTTGCACTGAGATATATCGGGCCGTTTGAGGTTGCTTTCAGCATGTAGGTGTACACGTGTCGATGCTTCAAAAATGTCCGCCTGAGCTAAGCAAGATTATCTCATGTCATTATGTGTAGGTTCATGAAGACACGACTTCTTAGGAGGTGCTAATTTAGATTATCAATTGGAAAGTGATAGGCTTGCGATACCATGAAATACCTATAGTGAAAGTCATGTGGTAGCATCACGGAGCTGATGAAGCAACTTGGGAGTCGGAATCAACTGTGAGAGAGTTCTATCCTCATTTATTTTGTTTTTAATTTGACCTCTAATTTTAGGGGTGGAGAGTTGTAACACCCAAAAAATTTAATTAGGCATAATTGGTGTTTAGATGGTGGATTAGTATGCCTTAATATAAATTTGAACTCGATTTAAGTATTTTATAGTATTTTAAATTTGTCCCATTTTTAATTATTTCTATATATTATTTTGAATTTTAAAACAAAACAATTTATCAAATACCCAATACGTTCCAACTATAAACTATATGCTGGGGACACAGTTTTGCTCTGTAAAACGACTAATCCCCCTCTTATTTATCTCCCTTTCCCACTCTCACTCTCTCTCTTTTCCCTCTCTCCCATAGTGCCCTCTCTCTCACCCTTCCTCTCTTTATTTTTACTTCAAATTTTTGAGTTCAAGCTTGATTCTCAATTGGATTGGGAGGTGAAGAACATGATTTGGACTTCCATAAACCATTTTAAAGCTTCGATTTGAGGTAAGTTTCCTTGTTTTTCAAATTTCAAACTTTTGCTCTAAATTTTTCAATCTCTTTAAAATGTTGTAATCCGAGTTTCTTAAGCTTAGGAGACCCTTAATCTAAGTTAGTAGAAGTCAAATCATCTAGAATCTAGGCTTGATTGAGCAAGATTTGGACTAAAACAAGTTTTTCCCCTTTTTCCTCATTTTCAAATTTCCTTGGAATTTCTATCAAAATCTTCCTAAAAGTTGTTTGAATGTGTTCTATTGTGTTTATTTATCATCTATGATCATTATATATGCTCTAGGACTTGAAAAACAAGTTTTAAATTGATTTTTGGGCTTGGGGAGGCTGAGAATCGAAGGCTCAGACCTCCTGCATTTTTCAGTTCGATAGGTCAAACTTGATGTTCGACAGGCAGGATTCATAGATTTGGTTAGCTGGATTTATCTGGTCTGCAGGCTGAACCTGGGCCAATTCGACAGGCCAGTCTTGGCTAGCCAGTAGGCCAAATTGTGGGGTCCGGTTGGATAGACCAGCAGTTCCAACAGGCCGATCAGACCTCATGAAAAATGACCCTTTGCGCCCGTTTTTCACCTTTTAAGGCCAACATTAAGATTTTAATCTCATAAAATGATTTTGTCAACCCTAAAGGCATACTAAGACACCATGAGATAGCTTAGGGATGTAGAATGCCTTAAGCTAGATATTGATAAACTAAGTTCCTATTTAAGGTTGTTCGTGGTTTTGTTGAGCTAACGTATAGCGGATCAGGACTGCAGTGCTGAACGTTCGGACGGGATATTAAGATAGGACTTCTATCCCTTCTCCTTGGTAGCCATGTTTTTAAAAGGGTTTCGACACAAAGCTTTTCTTTTAAATTTTTTTAGGAAATGAAGTTTATGACTTATTTTCAATATTGGCTAAATAATGAATGAACATAATGAATGTAATAAGAATATCTAGTAAATGAGACACGATGATGATATGACACTGGACGCGTCAGTTAGTACTGTTCAGAATGATGAAATGAGTGCATGATGCCATATGCAGAGATCGGGTCTTGGGGACCGCGACCTTAGGGCCAGGTCCGAAAACACAACTGGGCCACTTCGGTGGTGATTCATATTGTTGGAAAAAACAATGTGAGGTGCATAGCGGGAATTTTAAAATTTTAACATCAGAGTATTTTTTCAAAACACAAGTTTGACATGCTATATGTATAAATTAAACAGATCTTACTAACCTTTGTGTATCGAAGAACCTCCACAACCTGTGAAGAGAAGTAACGTTCCAGAAGAGCCTCAACTAACTAGTCTTCTTTGCTATTCTCTATCCACGATTGGAGTGAGTGTGGTGGGCTCACACGTACAGCTCTTCCACCGGTGACTCTCCTTCCAACCAATCGAGAGAACCCAAAGCTAGTGTTTGTGATTTGGGAACAAAAGCTCTAAGGAAGTTTTCAGATGCTCACCAGAAGAGTATCACTCTTAATCTCTCAATTGATCTAAGTAACTCATGACATTTACTCCCTTTATATAGCGATTGGTCCTAGGATCAGTCCTTATCAGATTAGGTCTCAAAAACACTAAACAGAATCAAGTTTGGATTAATATCTGATAAGATCCACGTGAAAAAGTGTAATCTTATCTCTCGCTGATTGGCAGGCCGAAGTGCCTGATCGGTAGGCCGAACAGGCCCCATTGGCAGGCCGAACTACAACGTAAATATCTTCCTAAATATTTTATTTTCCACCTGAGATTCTATAGGATAAAGTCTCAGTTTTGATTCAAATAACCCAATAGAGAAGTTATCTGATCAAAACAAACTTTATCAAGATAATCTCTAAGAAAATAAATCAATTCACAATAATTCTACAAGTTTATCTTGATCTAATTTATCCAATTAAATCAACCGATAGCGAAGTCTCCATGATATATCATAGTGTATCGTATCCCCATATGATAATCCATAATCGGCTTAAGGACAAGTTTTGTCTTACCTTCCTGATTATTTTTATCTTACGTTCCATCATCTCACCATTAGAAAACTTACCATCCAAAGATAGTATACCATTCGGTTACACCTATGTATCCAAATGGTTGAGCGCTCCAGTTTTCCAATTACAGGATAATGCATAGAAAAGGATATCATTACTCCTAAAGAGGAGCTATGGATTCCATATCTATGAATAACAAGTCTACACTATCAAGAGTCATGCCTCCAACGTACCAGCATGCATACCACTATTGAGATGTGGGAGTCACCCTTTGGTACATCAAAAGACACAAGTCGAGACAATGGGCCCACTATCTATCTCAGGATTAAGATACAATACCAATGATTGTCTAAAGTGAATCGATTTGCCAAAACAGAATTATTAATCCAAATCAATTCACTTTATGTCCCGATCCAACACATCGTCACCTATGACAACGTGCCAATGTTTCTATTCATGGAGTCCAACTCCGATGGTCAAGACAAACCATCTCCCAAAAGGGATATAGACAACATAACAATCTTTGCATGAATAAAGTGCCCAACTTTATTCCCTCGATTGCAGATCATATATTTTAGACCATCAACTTAAGAATCGTGTCTTCCACATAATCTGTCCATCATATGCCCAATTCTTAAGGTTTAGACTGAAAGTCTCAGACTACTGTTTGCTTAACAGACATTCAACAAATATGAATGTAAATAGGACAAGATTTGGTATATATAAATGTATAAATTCTTTATTGATAAAAATGTCTCTAAAAATGTATTACATTTTTACTCCTTAGGGCATGCATGTCTAACAATCTCCCACTTGCACTAAGTGAGTAAATACAACAAATTTCGCATCCCCATAGCTTTTAGAATCCTATTCAGGTTAATATAACAAAGGCACAAATGCCAAAGATAAGTCTTATTAGAGTGAGAAGTTTTAAGTCTTTTAGAGTTATTATCATTCATCTCAGTATTAAGCAATAAGTCCATCTTAGCTTTCATAAAATATAGATCATTTTGCATCCATCTAGAACAGATAAAAGATTTTTTTTTACGAATAACCACTTTTTCATTAAAAGATACCACGTAGGAGTCTTTAAATAAACAAGATACAAAAATTAAATTCCTTTTAAATTTAGGAACATAAAAACAATCTTGCAAAAATAAATTCCTATATTTATCAAAGTAAAGATGGACATCTCCCACTGCTTCCGCTGAGACCAAGGATCCATCGCCCATCTGAAGTGTGAAGTCTTCATGTATTAGACTTCTTGTTTCTTTAAACCCCTACAGAGAAACATAAACATGATTAGTTGCACTGGAATCTATGACCCAAATGTCATTGGATTCCTCAACCAAATAAGTTTCTAAATATAGAAGATCACACCTACCTCCTTTGGAAAGGAAGTCCTTGCAATGCTTCTTTATATGCCCGACTTTACCACAGAAGAAGCACTTAAGCTTCTTTGGGTTCTTCTTCTTCTTCTTCTTGCTCTTAGTGTTAGCAGGAACAGAAGACCTCCTATTCTTGGCTTGTTGCTTATTTCCGTTCCCAAAGTTAGAATTGGAACCAGAAGCAGCTGCCATGTTGGCCTCACCACCCCCAGGAGACTCCCTAATCAGCAGTTCAAACTCCTGTAACTGTTTCATTAGTTTTGTTAAGGTCATATCCCATCTATTGCTCAAATTCCTTAGACAGAGTCTCAAAGACCATAGTCATTTGAGTTTTAGCATCAATGTTGGCTTCATTGGTTTGAGCCTCAGCGAGGTAACCCATGACCAACATCATGTGCTCCTTTACAGATGTCCTCGGCCTCTGTCTACAGTTTAAGAGTTTTCAAAGCGCCCCTTTCTGCTTTGTTATGGCCTGGCCTTCAAACATATCCTCAAGATTATCTAAGATTTGCTTCGCAGTCTCATAAACCTGATGTTGAGCCTGCAACACATTATTCATGCTAGCCATAACATAGCAGCGGGCCTGATCATTAGCATCTTTCCAGTGGTCATACACTTCGGATTGCTCATTAGATGAGTCTCCCATAGGCTCGGGAGGACAAGGGGTTGTCAGTAAATATTTCAGTTTCTCAAAGGACAGGACGATATCTAGGTTATGTTTCCAATCATTGTAATTCTCACCGGTTAATTGGTTTTTGTCAAGTATCGATGATAAAGCATTTTTAGATATTTTTAATCTACAATAAAGAATCATATACCAAACATAAGCAAACATATCATAATAATTTAGTAAGATAACACAACCTTGTAAAATCATACAAATGTGTTTATGTGTCAAAACCTTGAAAATATCACAACCTTACAACGATAATTCCCAACTCAGAATTTAACAAGCTCCTAGGGGAGTCATGCCAAATTCAATCAGGAACACGGATCCCCTCCTGATTAATATATGCCATCTAGGACCCGTCTGATCCAATATATATTAATAATCATTTCTTTCGCCATTAATTTTATTAACAGAGCTCCTAGGGGAGGTTAATAATAAAATTAACGTGAGTATATAACCATCATTTCAATATTTTATCCATGGTTTATAATCACCACCTAGGGGTGTGCAACCATAAATCATGCTAAAATACCTTATCCTCTCATAGATCCAATCTGGTACATGATAGAAATCCCTTCCTAGGGGTCGGGACCACCATGTTCTTCCTATGGACCAACGATAGAGGCCTTAGGTTCTCTCTTTGAAAACCTTTTCCCACTTAATCTTTTGAAATCAAGGTTTTATTTTAAAATTATGCATGAACAATTTTAATATGAGCAGCACTTCCTATTCTATATGACATGTTATCAATATACATGGAAAATCATATTGTAAAGCAGACAAGCAAAGCAATCAAGCAAAGCTACAAGCAAAATAATAATTACCGTAATATTATGGTTCCACCCTAGAGAATATAAAACTAAGATTACAAGAGAATAATCGAGACATATACTGATTCTTCATCCTTGAATCTTCAAGTTGTATCCTTCTTTATGTAATTCCCATCTTCAAGTCTTCAATTCCGTATGAATCAAATACTTCATATTTTCGGTCATATCCAAATTTAATGTTTCTCAGAATTGTCTCAAAAATAAAATTAAAACTACACCGTAAAAATTACACCTCTTCTGGAAATTTTTCAGCTCTCAGTCGATAGGCTAATCTGGGTGATCGGCCTGCCGGTCATGCTTCATCGGCTTGTCGGTCAAAAAGATCGGCCTGTCGACCCATGAAAGTTTGGCCTGCTGACAGAGCCAGCCGATTTCTGCCCCGCTGATGGCCCACCGAACCACACGTCCGGCCTGCCGATCTATGACCATCGGCCTGTCGAACTGGAGGGTTCGGCATGCCGACCGAGCAGAAATCTCCATTCCAAAAAATACAATTTTAATGCAATTCATCAATTTTATTTTCAACAATTCAAATACATAAAATTAGAGACTCAGGAAATACCTGGGTGCGCCATCATCCATCTTCTAGATTTGTCTTCTACATCCGTCTTTTCTGAATAATTATTTAATTACAAAAATCTCACAAATTTAAAATTACATAACAATTCTTAGATGGAGATGATAGTCCGCCATCTAATTACATGAAAAACCTAGATACATATTCTAACCTCTAAGGAACCATAACTGGTATAAATTAATTAATTAATAAATAAATAAATAACAATTTAATCAACCATAATTAATTAATGAACATTCACCATATAATCCATGACAACATATAATTATATAGAAACCTAGAGTGCCAACTCTCTATAAAATTAAATTCAAGTATAGGAGAGATTAAGATCACAAATCTATACATATAGTATGATCACAAACTTGTAAATTTATGTAAAAACCTATGGTTCTGATACCAATTGTTAGAAAAAATAATGTGAGGTGCGCAGCGGGAATTTTAAAATTTTAACATCAGAGTATTTTTTCAAAACACAAGTTTGACATGCTATATGTATAAATTAAACAGATCTTACTAACCTTTGTGTATCGAAGAACCTCTGCAACCTGTGAAGAGAAGTAACGCTCCAGAAGAGCCTCAACCAACTGGTCTTCTTTGCTATTCTCTATCCACGATCGGAGTGAGTGCGGGCTCACATGTACAGCTCTTCCACCGGTGACTCTCCTTCCAACCAATCGAGAGAACCCAAAGCTAGTGTTTGTGATTTGTGAAGAAAAGCTCTCAGGGAGTTTTCAGATGCTCACCAGAAGAGTATCACTCTTAATCTCTCAATTGATCTAAGTAACTCATGAGACTTACTCCCTTTATATAGCGATTGGTCCTAAGGTCAGTCCTTATCAGATTAGGTCTCAAAAACTCTAAACAGAATCAAGTTTGGATTAATATCTGATAAGATCTACGTGAAAAAGCTTAATCTTATCTCTCACTGATTGACAGGCGGAACAGGCCCCATCGGTAGGCAGAACACGTAAATCGGCAGGCCGAACTGCCGCGTAAATATCTCCATGAATCTTTTATTTTCCACCCAAGATTCTATGAGATAAAGTCTCAGTTTTAATTCAAATAACCCGATAGAGAAGTTATCTGATCAAAACAAACTTTATCAAGATAATCTCTAAGAAAATAAATCAATTCACAATAATTCTACAAGTTTATCTTGATCTAATTTATCCAATTAAATCAATCGATAAACAGACAAGAATTATCCGATCCCAATAATTCAACAAGTTTATCTTAAATTAATTTTATTACAAAATTAATTCAACCAATAAACAGACATGAATTATTTGATTCTTTCAAATTTTAAACCAATCTGATAAATCCGACATAAGTCACCAATTATTGAAAAAAGCATGTCGTATTGTTATAGGATTTTGTGAGCTAGCAAAGGGGACCAAAATGGACCAATAAAGTTCAAGCTTACGATAATTATGAAACCCAATATCCCAGATAAACATTTCATAATTATCAACTCCAATGCTACTCCACTAAAAGCTTAGAACTGCACTCTTGAACTTTATAGAATTACGAAGCCCGTATAGCCAAGTCTCCATGACATTTCATAGTGTATTGTATCCCCATATGATAATCCATAATCGGCTTAAGGACAAGTTCTGTCTTACCTTCCAAATTATTTTTATCTTACGTTCCATCATCTCACCATTAGAAAACTTACCATCCAAAGATAGTATTCCATTCGGTTACACTTATGTATCCAAATGGTTGAGCGCTCCAGTTTTCCAATTACAGGATAATGCATACAAGAGGATATCATTACTCCTAGAGAGGAGCTATGGATTCCATATCTATGAATAACAGGTCTACGCTATCAAGAGTCATGCCTCTAACGTACCGGTATGCATACCACTATTGAGATATGGGAGTCACCCTTTGGTACATCAAAAGACACAAGTCAAAACAACGGGCCCACTATCCATCTAAGGATTAAGATACAATACAAATGATTGTCTAAAGTGAATCGATTTGCCAAGACAGAATTATTAATCCAAATCAATTCACTTTATGTCCCGATCAAACACATCGTCACCTATGACAACGTGCCAATGTTTCTATTCACGGAGTCCAACTCCGATGGTCAAGACAAACCATCTCCCAATAGGGATATAGACAACATAACAATCTTTGCATGAATAAAGCACCCAACTTTATTCCCTCAATTGCGGATCATATATTTTAGACCATCACCTTAAGAATCGTGTCTTTTGCATAATCCGTCCATCATATGCCCAATTCTTAAGGTTCAGACCGACAGTCTCAGACTACTGTTTGTTTAACATACATTCAACAAATATGAATGTAAACAGGACAAGATTTGGCATATATAAATGAATAAATTCTTTATTGATAAAAATGTCGCCAAAAACGTATTATATTTTTACTCCTTAGGGCATACATGTCTAACACATATGGCTTAGCCGAAAACATGAAATGAGACCGTCTATGGATGAATAAATGACTAATTGGTATGAATAAAATTTAATGAATTTCAGTTGTTATTTGTTTCTTTATTTTTCCCATTTTATTGCTTTTGTCTAAAAATGAATTATATGTTTAAATTAAACGTTTTCAAAAGATTAGACATATTAAGCCTTTCGCTCACATTTTTCTTGTTTTAAAACCTTTTTCGCCCTCTAGGTGAAATCCAGCTTAGGAAGACTAAAGAATTTGGAAGAAACTGCAAGATTAGGACATCACCATCTAGGGTATTTATTTATAAGTAAGGGATGTAATATTTTAATTTATTTTCCCTTTTATTTGGACTGTGGTTATGTATTTAATATTGTTGATACTGTGTGTGCACACTAATGTGGCTCCGGTGGGGCCCAATGGTGTTTTCTTATTTAATATTTTTATTTCGCTTGCCTGCTTTCATATTTTAACAAATATTTTAAGAAGTTTTAATTATCCTACATTTTTATAATCAATTTAATATCTTCTAAATGGTGGTTTTTATTTAAAAATTTAATTCATTTAACATAATTAATCCGCCATGTCACCTCCTAGATTTCGGGGCGTGACATATACATTCGAAGAGATAAAAAATTAAAGGTATAGTTTTTGAGTTAACTTAAAACATATGATATAAAAAGATAAATATCCCAGTATTCTTTAAAATACTAGATGCGATGACGTGTGTGTGTAACATGTTGAATCTAATTTTTCAAAAACTAAAAAGATAAAAAAAAATTATGCTTGTTTAGATATTACGTTGAACTTTCTCTAAGGACAACATTGTGCAACTGATATGGTAAATGGAAAGAAGTGCTTTGTGTCTCATAAGCTCTTGAAAAAGACACCTGTCCACGAAGATGATACCAACTGTGCAAGCAACATTATAAAAGCCAGGTAGTTCCACTTTGGGGCAAGAAAGAGGCTAAAAAAAAGGAAAAAGCATTGAGAGTAAGTGAACCAGTCAAATGTCTTTTCATCTTTGAGAGGCTTCATATATATATATATATATATGTTGATGAGTTAGTATCATACTCAGAAATCAAATATTTTTTAAGCTTTAGTGTTTGTGGAAATCCTTAAGCTTTTGTATGATTTTAAAGAATTTTGTGCAATTTGTAGGAAAATAAAAATATGAGGCTTAGTGGGAGTTTTGAGATAAAGAAATGAAGTTAGAAGTTGTTTCCAGGTGAAGTGAGCTAGCGCCACATGCCAGCATAGCATTGGGGTGTAGGACCTTGTACATTGGGAGGCCTAGCAGGTTGCCTCATGTGGGTGCACTCTACGGCTAGTGCAGGACTGGCACATGCCTACGTGCTCGTTGTTGTGTAGCATGCAGCCAGACCCAAGGCGCTTATGGCCCAACATAGGCCTGCTATGCAAGCCACACCCCTGCATGCAGGTTGCTACGCAGGCTATGCCCTTTGCCAAGCTGATGACCTATTTTCATCTAATCTTAGCCCTTTTTTTGATTCAATGGCCGAGAATTATCCCTAATTGAGGCCCTAAATACCCACTAAAACACTAAAAACCCTAGAGAAGGAAGAAGTGTAACGTCCCGAAATTTATTTAATATTAATGTAATGTAAATGATGAATTAGTGTGCCATAATTAAAGTTTTAACTTTAATTAGATTATTTGGTTGGATTTTTAGTTTTTGGTTGTTTTGTTAAATTGATGTGTTCAAAAGATTCCTTGTTGATTTAAAATGATGTTTTGAGTTTTAAAACACAACAATTTGTAAAATGTTAAAAATACTCTGTTTTACAAAACCGTGGGCGGCACATGGTTTTCGCACAGTAAAACCGCCCACCGACTTTCTCTATTTATTTCTCTCTTCTCTCTCTCTCTCTTCACTCTCACGAGCTCTCTCTCCCTCTCTCTTGGTCTCTCGGCAGCCTCTCTCTCTCTCTAATTTCTTCAAAAAAATTTTGATTTCCATTCGAATCCAAGCTTCGGAACAGCAAGGAGGAAGCTCGGGGACGTGATTCGGCAACCGAGAACGCGGATTGAAGCTTCGATTCGAGGTTAGATTCGAAATTTCTAAACTTTTTACAAAATTTTCGATTTTGTGTGTTTTTGAAATCTAAGTTTGTTTTAGCTTAGAAAACCGTGGATTTGTGTTAAATGAGCTTAGAACAACTAGAATCTAAACATAGATTGAAGAAAAACGGATTGGATTCAAGATTTTCATTTTTCTCCTCTTTTTCTCATTTTCGGATTTTTGAAGATTTTGAGTTTAAATGTTGTTTAAATGATCCCAAACATGTTCTAGAATGTTTTTCTATCAATTATAGTTGTTTTTCATGCCTGGGATTTGAGAAAAACAGGTTAGAAACAAGATTTGAATTTTGGGGATCGAGAAACCCGTGGCTGGGATTTCTGGATCTTCCCAGTTCGGCAGGCCGAAGTTCATGTTCGGCAGGCCGGAGTGATGATCGGCAGGCCGGTGTTCTTCCGACCGGCAGGCCGAATCTGGGGAAATGTTCGGCAGGCCGAACCTTGCTTCCGGCAGGCCGACCGAGGCATGGAAAATTTTGTGATTTTTACCCGATTTCATTGTTTTGAACCCTGATTTAAATCCCAACCTTATAGGATGATTTTAATGATATAAATGGCACACTAGGACATCATGAAATGATTTAGTATCATAGAATGTTTCGAACTAGATATTGATCGACTTAGTTTGTATCTAGGATTGTTCGTGGTTCCGTGGAGCTAACGTATAGCGGATCGGGATTACGGTGTGGGGTACCGGCACGAGTACTGAGGTAGGACTTCTATCATATTTCTTTGGTAGCCTAGTTTTGAAATGATTTGGCTTTGAAAAGGATTTCTATCAAAATGTTTTCAACGGTTGTTTGAAAATGGTTTTATCGGTTATATTTTTATATACCGTGACATGAAATGAATTTCATAATGAATGTAATTGACAACACTCGGTAATTGGGTTTTGAATGATAATGATAATAAACACATGGGCATGATGCCATATCAGAGATCGGGTCGTGATCGACCTTGGGGGCAGGTCCCGAAACCCAGCTGGGCCACTACGGTGGTGATATCATGGTTTGCCTAGGTAAAAGTAAACTGGTGTTTGGATTTGACGAGTAGACTGTTCTGTGTCAGAACGGTTCTACTCAATTTATTTATTTATTTATTCAAGTTCCTTTTCTGTATAACTCCTGATAATGTTATGTTTCTTTGTATTAAATTATTTTATGAAACTTAGTCCTACTGAGCCTTTCGCTCACGTTTTATTGTTTTAAATTTCCCCCCCCTCTAGGTGGTTTCCCATTTAGGTTTGGAGAAGATTCTTCGGACCGAACTCAGGAGCAATAGGAGAATTTATTTACATTCTGTATTAATTAATCAAGGCATGTAAGACTCAACTTTATTTGTACTTGGACTGTAATTGTATTTGTGATATTGTCAGAACCATGTGTGTGCACAAGTTGTGGGTTGTGGAACCCATATTCGCGGTTTTTATTCAATTATTGTTATTTGTTTAATGATTTTAAATTCTTTATCAAATGTGGTGGAAAAATCTCTTTAATTCTTGCTTAATTGGATTTTTAAACCCTTAATTTCAATTAAATTCTCTTTTAATTAATCTAAATATTCCGCCACGTCACCTCCCGTACTCCGGGGCGTGACAAGAAGACACAATTTTCAAGGAGGTTATTTAGAGGCACAAAATTCTAGAGAGAAAAACTTTATGGATGAATATTCTTGGAGGATTATTGAAGGATACAAGTCTTGAAGATCATCTTCACCATCGTTCCTTCTTGTTCCTTTCTCTTGGAGGATTATTTGAAATTTGTACTTGTCAATTTGTCTTGAACATGTTTACATTTATTAAATTCTTGATGATTTTAGTCTTTGATTTGTTTATGCTTGGCTAGATTTTCATTCTAGGGCTTGATGTTGCTCTATTTCAACTATGATTGGAATATTTAGTTAATTATTATTATCACTTCATTCAATTTAGTTATGTTTCTCTATGCTTGTGGCTTCTAATTTGTTGGGACATTAATTAGTTGATTCGGTTTATGAATTTCAATACTCAGAGAAATTGACTCATTTATCGATTTTGAGAAATATAATCTTGGCTGTTGTTAAGTTTGGGAGGCCGAAAACACTTAGACAATCGCTATAAGGGTTTGCTTAATGAATGTGTGGGTGACAGGTTAGATAGGGATATCAACTTGATATCTATGCATATAATCTCATTTAACATTTTGGTAAGGCAATGAGGTTAATTTTAAGCTCTTGCTTAATGAATTGATCAAAGCTAGTTAATAATTACTAAATAGGAAGAATATAGGAGAAAATAGAGTGAAGTTAAGACCCTAAAAAATGCATCTTCTAGATTTTCCACTTTGTGAAATCGTCTCTTGAGTTTGTTGTTTTTTCAATTGTTTTAATTGATCTTATTTGTTTAATAATTCGAATTTGTCTAGATAAATTTACGTGCAACTTAGCTTAAATTCCTAAAAATTTAATCCTTATGGGATGATATCTTCCCTTCGTTGCTCTACTACTTGTATGATCCACGCACTTGCAAATTTGCGTAACATACGTGCATTGAGAAAGGAGCTAACAACGACGTGCTCTTGGCTATTTATATCTTAACGAAGGGCACTATTATGGATGCACGTTGTATATTATGCCTTCATTAGAGCCTAACATGTAAATGTCTTCGAGATATATATATATGTATATATATATTTCATATTTATATATGTGTGATTAAATATTGTAAGTGTATGACGTAAACACACACATATTTATTTCTTCTTTTTTTTTTTAGTTTCTTTATTATTATTATTATTCTCATCTATCTTTTGCCGTTAACCATTAACATGATATAGCGTTATCAAACCACCTATGTCCTTATTTAACTGCTAGGAAGTGTTGTTTTTTAGCGACCGCCTACTCTAACAATATAGGAAGAGTCATTGTAATTGCGACCATCTATTCTAACAATTCAACGTACATGAAGAGTTGTTCTGATCGTGACCACTTGTTTCTTTTTCTGTTTCTATTTTTTTGTTTTTTTTTTCTAAGAACCATTTACATTTAATCTGTGAAACCATTTTGGCAACTCCACTTGGGACCTTTTGTATGCCAATAATATTGAAAAGAAAATTGACATTTTACTGTATCATAAAACAAAGAGGTCTCAACTATTTGCCATAATTGCTTAAAATTGACTGACCTAAACAACTCACCATAACTGAAAATTCAACACACCATGATAGAAAGTCTAAAATAAACACGAACAAATTGTGTAGAGATTATCCGAAGTGGAAAAAGGGAAAAGAATGGGCACTCCTGGATCAGCCCAACCTACTCAAAACAACAATACTCAGGCATTAGGAAGTCGGAATCCATCCATATTGGGAGTTTGTGAGAATCTCGCCAATCATTCTGCACCTACAGATGCTGCTAATGGAATTTCAAATGAGTTTGTCGCCAAAGATCAATTGCAAAATATGTCCCAAAAAAAGCAGAAAGAGCTAATGAAGTTGTGGTAGCAGTAGACTTTCAACCAACTCACCCTAGCCATATTCTCTCTAAAACATATTCTCAAAGATTCAGAAGGTTTGATGGCAAGAAAGGGAATTCCAGAGAACATATTGTTGGGTTTTTAGATGATCTCTTACAAATCGGGCTCATGCTTTGTTTGCTAATTTGCCAGCAGGAAGCCTCAAGTCTTAGGAAGAATTAGTGATAGCTTTCTACACCAAGTTCTTTGTCGCAGATTGCAAAATAAACCTTACAGGCCTAGTAAATGAAAAGCAGTCGGAGCATGAATCTCAACTGACTTATGTAAACCAATTCAAGAATACGGGAATAGCCTACAGTGAACTTATTGCAGAGAAGGAACTAATTCGATTTTGTATAAATGGAATGCAATTAGCATACAAGTCCACATCAAAAATCATACTATCTCCAATTCCACATCAAAAATCATACCATCTCCAATGGATTAGGAAGAAAATATCGAAACTACGTTATTAGAATTACAAAAAAGTCTACCATCCAAACGACCTAGAACAAACATCTGGAATGGGCCATCTCTGTCCAAACAAAGAAAAGAAGTTGTGACTACTACGAGTGACATGCTTGAGGAAGATCAAGACAGAAGATATTCAGCCAAAGAAAAAATAAATTTCGAAGATGATAGAAAGTCTCGTGAAATCCCAAGCTTTCAAGAATCCATTTGACACTCTTGAATTTAAAGACGAAGCCCACAAAAAAAGCAACCCAAGCAATTTTCAAAATAACTTAGCAACATGGTCCACAATGTTGCCCAGTAAATCACGCTATGGGTCATATTGTGAAAAAAAGATGCTAACACTGTGACATTTTCTCATAAAAATACACAACCATAACTTTTAGCCATAACAGGCCTCTTTATGTTGAAGCTCGAATCAATAGTATTATGTTCAAATAAGCATTGGTGGATAATGGGTCTTCAGTTATTATTATTCCTTGCCACATGTTCAAGGCTACTAAAATCCCAAAATATAGGTTGATTACCTAGGCCGTGCCTTTAGTAACCTTTGTGCAAGTTCTCGCACTGCTAAAGAATACGTTAAAGTTGATCTACAAGCATGACCTATAAAAACACCAACCAAGTTTCATGTAATATAAATGGACGTATCTTATCATCTGCCATTGGGAAGACCATGGATCGACTATAATCAAATGGTGCCATCTATCTACATCAATGTCTAGAAGCCGCAAAAAGGAAAAGTGGAATTCTGATCCCTACCATAAAAGCACCTTTTGCTTGGGAAGAAGTCTTTTGGACAGGATCAACATTTTTTTAATGAAGTATCAGTTGGGCTTAGTGCCCTAAAAGCTGTGACATTATACATATTGTTAATAAATAAATAAAATGACATTTATTATTATTTTGGTTGATTATATGTATTATGAATACATTTATAAACATCAAGAAAATTCCATGATTATTTATGTGACTATAAATTTAGCATATAAGTGTTATTTGCTTAGGGATAAAATTTATAGATAATAATCTAAATAGTTCTTAATAATTAATTAAAGTTTAGGATCTTTAATTAAAAATTACAAATACGGTCCAATCTCATCTAAAATGAAATAGTCATTATCCGGACTATTAATATAGAGACATTGGATTGGAGGTACTTTATATAATGAGATTATATAGGACTGGACCAGATAAATTATGAATCTCTAATAATCATCTGTTACAAATAGAGTATTCAAATTTATCACTATGATGATCATATATTTGACAGCCTTAATCCTGAGTATTTATTAGACTCCTATTTATTACATTATGTTTTTTGACTTGCATGGTAAGATTTGTCTAAGCACAGATTATAACTTAGCATCTTGGAAACATAAAGTAATAAATAGCTGGGAATAATATTATACAGATATGGAATCCATTCCTTCCCTATGGAAGTTAGAAAAATAGTTCTCTTGAGTGATAATTCAAGGTTTGAACAGTAGAGCGCTCATTCATAATAAGATTATGAATTAATTGTTCATTAGAGAATTATTGGAACTCAAGGATAAAGATGTAATAAGAGAGGTGAACGGAAATTGAACCTAGCTCTTATTATGAACTATTTATGGAGGACTGACTTATATGGAGGACTGACTTATATGTAATGATTATATCAATGGACTACTCGCTAATTTTCTTTGAGTAATTTCACTATAATCTCAAGAGTTCAGTTTCAGGTTTTTAGTGGAGTAACACTGAAACTAATAAATTTGGCACATTAATTAAAGAGTTTGATTAAATGTCAAATTTATTGGAGCTTGGGTTATAGGTCCATAGGTCCCCAATACAACCTCTGTAACACTATATTAGATTTTTGCATAGAAAGAATTATACATGTTTAATTCTGAATTTTTGAATTCTGAATTAAGTTTTTCACACTTGAATTATTAACGTGACACAGAAAAATGTTCTCTGTGACACATAATGTAATGTGATAAATGTTATCACATTTAACTGAGCATTAGTTAATTAATTGATTATTGTTAAAATCTATTCTTAAATAAATGTGATTTATTTTTTAATTGAGATTTATATATATATATATATGGTTTTGAACCAAATCTTTTTATATATATAAGATTTTATAATATATTAATATATATATATGTTAATATTATATTAAAAAAAGGAAGGAAGGAAAGACGTGAAACTGAGTTTCACGCTTTCCACATATATATATATATATATGTAAACCGAATTTGATTCAGTCAAATCAAATCAAAAAAAAAAAAAAGGCAAGCTTCTTTTAACTTCACGGTTTCCTCTTTTATATATATATATATATGAATCACACGTAGTGATACGGGAAAGAAGGAAAAAGAAAAAAAAAAAAAGGGAAAGTAAAATTACTAATGGCTCAGATATAAAAAGGAGAGATAACAGTTATCTCATAAGAATTTTTTTGATTCATATAATTTTTAGAGAGAAAAACTGAGAGTTCTTCTCTAAAGAAAAAGGTCTGCTGTCTCATGTGTTGAGTACATAGCAGATTCAGAAAAGTGTGAGGATAATTCATTCTTGCAGTTTGACGCCCACTCGTCTTTCCATTGGTGTGGAGGCCTGGTTTGGAAGATCGTGGTGTCAAAGAGGAAAGCTAGGATATCCTGATAGTCTTCAAAAGGTTAGTAAAAATTCTTAAAGCTTTTTATAATTAAAATTATATATCTATTCCCGATAAACAAAGTTTTCAGAAAATTTTTGTTTGTCAACGATCCGTTCCTTCCGCTGCGTTTTCATGTTTTAATTCCAACAAATGGCATCAGAGCGGGTTATAGCATATATAATTTTAATTAAACATGATTTTATTTTGATGATATCATGTTTTTGATGCATGTTTGTGGGCACTTTGCATCTTTGTTAATTATTATTCATGTGATGAATGGTTGTTTAATGAAAGGATTTTGGTCGTTAATTATATGGTCCTTTTGGATTAATAATTTTATTTTTAGTTTGATTAGATCAATCTGTGTAAACCCATAAAGGGGTATAGGCTTTTTGTAATTTATTATTATTATTTTTTCTTCTCTCCTCTCTTTCACTTGCAACACGTGGAGCGATGAAGAAAAAGATGTCCATTGGATTTTTTGGCCCAGTTGAGAACTGTGGGCCTATCAAATTTCAAAGGTAATCCAGCAAATTGTTGCACAATAAACCACTTGATGAAGACTGCAAAATTAGAGCAGGGAATTATGTATAAATTACAAGAAGACCCTTGTAATTTTATTTTTTATTTTTTATTTTTTGGGTTGTAATTTTAATTATCCAAAAGGACCCGGTCAAAAATTCATTGTTTATTTCCATTTTTATTTTCATGTGATGATTGTGATAACATGTTCATGCATGATAGCATGTCATCTAGGAAAGTGCCCACTTATAGTTATTGTAACATGACATGCATACGCTTAGCATATTATTTTTATAAAGGAGTTTATAAAATGATTTAATATGTGTTAGCATTAATTTAATGAGATTAAATTAATTGGGTTGGTTTTATAGAATCTTAATTTATTAATCAACCAAATAATGTGAATTTAGTTTTAACAGTTAAGACTTGGTAAAATTCACATTAATTCTAAGTTATCTAATTTTAAATTGTTTAATATTTGGTAACTTAGACAATTCATAATAAATTTAGATTTTTAGAAAATCTGGTAATTTATTTAAGTGTAAATAGAATGAGATTCTATTAACACATAATATAATCTAGTAATTAAAAAAATATTTTTATCTACTAGAATTATGAAACATATGATGTTTTATAAGATAAAACACATCTTTTAAAATAATGAGTGGGAGAAGGTAATATGACAGTATAACCTGCGGTCTCTACTATTAGTACAACACCGTGAGATTTAGATGGCGCCTCGCGACGCTTTGATTTCGTCCTCCCTACGGAGGTGTCCATTTAAATCAATATCAAGGTTGGCTTCCTTGAGATAGGATTTTATAATGTATTTCAAAATTGACCTACCCTACGGCGGCAATTTTGAGTTAAGTTATTAAAATCCAAAATAGTGGGTTACACTCATAAAGACATAATTAAATTGTTAATTATATCTTGACCAAAATAAACGGTTATTAATAAATATAGAAAATATGAGATATTTTGAATATATTTATTAATTGAGAATGTCTCAATTCAATTCATAAATAATTTGACCTACCCTACGGCGGCACTTTATTTATTAAAATTGAATAATCGTGGAATTAGTAAAATATTTTTTGTGTTTTTCATATGCATCATGCATCACGTTTACTATTCCAAAACATATATTTATGATGTTTATGCAACCATTTTAATTTATGCTATTTTATTTATTTATTACAGCAACAATGTCTAATCCAATCATCGCCATTCTCTCAACTGAAAAATTAACCGGAGATAATTTTGTCAAGTGGAAGAGTAATATGAACATTGTACTAATTTGCGAAAGTTACAAGTTTGTCCTGACAGAGGAATGTCCTCCAGAGCCTGCTGCCAATGCTCCTCGTAATGTACGGGAAGCATATGATCGTTGGATTCAGGCAAACAACAAGGCCCGCTGTTTTCTTTTGGTTGGGATGTCTGACATGCTTAGGATGAAGCACGAAAGCATGGAGACCGCTTATGAGATAATGCAGTCTCTGCAAGACATGTTTGGTAAACCTTCTGAAAAGGCACGCCACGAAGCCGTTAAGGTAGTAATGAATGCAAAAATGAAGGCAAGGATTTTTGGTCAGAGAACATGTTCTCAACATGGTTAACTATCTCCATGAGGCCGAGGTCAACGGGGCTATGATAGATGAAGCCACACAGGTGGGGATGATTTTAGAAACCCTCTCCCCTGCATTCCTTTAGTTCAAAAGCAACTATTTCATGAACAAGCTGAAATATAACATGACTGAGTTGCTTAATGAACTTCAAACCTTCGAGTCTATTTCGAAAGAAAAGACTAAAGAAGCTGAGGCAAATGTTGCAGAAGCTCAACCCTCCTCTTCTACCCAAAAGAATAAGAAGAGGAAAGGGACTGAAGGAAGTGGTAAGTCTAAGAATGGAGGGCAACCTAAGAAGAACAAAAGCAACAACAACAAAAAGAGCTCCAACCAAAAGAAGCCTAAAGGAAAATGTTTCCACTGCAGCGTAGTTGGGCACTAGAAGAGAAACTACAGGAAGTATCTTCAGGAGCTCAAAGAAAAGAAGAACAACGGTAAATCAGATTTACTCGTTTTAGAAGCTTGTTTAGTTGAAGATGATACTTCACCTTGGATAATTGATTCAGGGGCAACTAACCATGTTTGTTCTTCTTTGCAGATGCTTAGTTCTTCAAGGGAGCTTGCCGACGGGGAACAAACGATGAGAGTGGGAACAGGAGAGGTTGTTTCGGCAAGAGCAGTGGGAGTTGTTAAACTTTATTTTAGAAATAAGTTTTTAATTTTAGACAATGTCTATTACATTCCTTGTTTTCGTAGAAATTTGATTTCTGTTTCCAGGTTGTTTGAACAAATGTTTAATGTTTCTTTTAATAATAATTATGTTAATATTTCTAGAAATGGTTTGGATATTTGTTCTGCGCATCTGGAAAATGGGCTTTACACCTTAAGGCCCAACGAAAAAGCACTGCTTAATACCGAAATGTTCAAAGTTGAACAACCCAAACCCAAGAAGCAAAAGATTTCTTCTAATAATGAAACATACTTATGGCACCTTAGATTAGGTCACGTCAACCTTGACAGAATTAACAGACTGGTAAAGGAAGGACCTTTAAAAGAGCTAAAAGTTAGTTTTCTACCAGTTTGTGAATCTTGTCTTGAAGGTAAAATGACTAAGAGGCCTTTCTCTGTAAAAGATGAAAGGGCCAAGGAACCACTTGAGCTAATACATTCAGACGTCTGTGGTCCAATGAATGTACAAGCCCGTGGTGGTTACGAATATTTCGTCACATTTATTGACGATTATTCAAGGTATGGTTACATATACCTAATGCAAAGGAAATCTGAAACTTTTGGAAAGTTCAAAGAATTCCAAGCGGAAGCTGAAAAGCAATTAGGAAAGATGGTGAAGAGTCTTCGATCTGATCGAGGAGGAGAATACCTTGATACTGAATTCAAGGATTATATGATAGAACATGGTATTCTATCACAACTCACTACACCTGGAACACCACAACAAAATGGTGTTGCAGAGAGAAGAAATAGAACGTTGCTTGATATGGTGAGATCCATGCTTAGCTACTCATCATTACCCACTTCATTTTGGGGATATGCACTACAAACTGTAGTATATCTTCTAAACATAGTTCCATCTAAGTCTATTTCAAAAACACCTCTAGAGTTATGGAATGGTCGCAAACCTAGTATGCGACATATCCGTATATGGGGGTGTCTAGCACATGTGCTGAAAGGTAAGACTGGGAAGTTGGAACCACATTTTGAAGTATGCTTATTTGTGGGATACCCAAAGGGAACGAGAGGAGGTTTGTTTTATAGTCCACAGGATAAGAAAGTATTTGTATCGACAAATGCCACTTTTCTCGAGAATGATTATATGACAAACTATAAACCTCGTAGCAAAATTGTACTTGAAGAATTACTTTCTAATCAGATCAGACCGCAACCGACAACTGTTGTCGAAGGACAAAATGAGGAGACCACATCTTCCTATCAGAATGTCATACCACCTCGACGTAGTGGGAGGGTTGTGAGACCACCTGCTCGCTACAGGGAACTTGGAGAAGCAAATGTTGCTATCTTTGATAATGGTGAAGATGATCCATTGACATATAGTGATGCAATGGAAGTTTCTGATAAGGAAAAATGGCTGGAGGCTATGAACCTTGAAATGGAGTCCATGTACTCCAATTCAGTCTGGGATCTTGTAGACCTACCTGAAGGGATAAAACCCATAGGGTGCAAATGGATTTACAAGAAGAAAAGAGGAGTGGATGGGAAAGTTGAGACTTTCAAAGCTAGGCTTGTGGCAAAGGGTTATACCCAAAAGGAGGGAGTTGACTATGAAGAAACTTTCTCGCCTATAGCTATGCTTAAATCCATTCGGATTCTTTTATCCATTGCTGCTTGTCTTGATTATGAGATATGGCAGATGGATGTCAAGACTGCCTTTTTGAATGGCTATCTTAAGGAAAGCATCTATATGGTGCAACCAGAAGGGTTTGTGGTCAAAGCTCAAGAGCAAAAAGTTTGCAAGTTGCAGAGGTCCATCTATGGACTCAAGCAAGCTTCAAGATCTTGGAACTTGAGATTTGATGAAGCAATCAAATCTTATGGTTTTGATCAAAATATTGATGAACCTTGTGTTTACAAGTACATCAAAGATAAGAAGGTGGTCTTCTTGGTTCTTTATGTAGATGATATCCTACTCATTGGGAATGATGTAGGCGTATTATCTGATGTAAAGAAATGGCTCGCCAGTAATTTCCAAATGAAAGATTTAGGAGAAGCAAGTTATATTCTTGGAATCCAACTCATAAGAGATCACAAGAACAAACTGTTGGCACTGTCTCAGGCATCGCATATCGATAAGGTGCTTATCAAATTTTCGATGCAAAACTCCAAGAAAGGTAATTTGCTTACACGTCATGGAGTTTATCTTTCAAAAGAGCAGTGTCCTAAGACACCTCAAGAGGAAGAAAATATGAGACGGGTACCCTATGCATCTGTAGTAGGAAGTCTAATGGATGCCATGTTGTGTACAAGACCTGACATTTGCTATGCGGTGGGTATAGTCAGTCGGTATCAATCCAACCCAGGATTAGATCATTGGGTAGCGGTTAAACATATTCTCAAGTATCTTAGGAGAACGAGAAACTATATGCTAGTTTATTCTGGTGAGAATTTGATTCCCATTGGATACACTAATTCTGATTTTCAATCAGACAAAGACACACGTAAATCTACGTCTGGATCAGTATTTACTTTTGGTGGTGGAGCGATAGTTTGGAGAAGCATCAAACAATCTTGTATTGCTGATTCAACTATGGAAGCAGAATATGTGGCTGCTTGTGAAGCAGCTAAAGAAGCTGTTTGGCTCCGTAAGTTCTTAAATGATTTGGAAGTAGTTCCAGGCATGGATAAACCACTCACACTGTATTATGACAACAGTGGTGCAGTGGCAAATTCAAGAGAACCTAGAAGTCACAAAAGAGGAAACCATATAGAAAGAAAATATCATTTGATTAGAGAGATAGTGCATCGAGGCAATGTGGAAGTTGTGAAGATAGCGTCGAAAAACAACCTTGCCGACCCTTTCACCAAGACGTTACCTGCAAAGAGCTTTGAGGGACACTTGGAAGGCTTAGGTCTTAGAAACATGTCTTACCTGCTTTAGGGCAAGTGGGAGATTGTTGGGCTTGGTGCCCTAAAAGCTATGACATTGTACATATTGTTAATAAATAAATAAAATGACATTTATCATTATTTTGGTTGATTATATGTATTATGAATACATTTATAAACATCAAGAAAATTCCATGATTATTTATGTGACTATAAATTTAGCATATAAGTGTTATTTGCTTAGGGATAAAATTTATAGATAATAATCTAAATAGTCCGTAATAATTAATTAAAGTTTGGGATCTTTAATTAAAAATTACAAGTACGGTCCAATCTCATCTAAAATGAAATAGTCATTATCCGGACTATTAATGTAGAGACATTGGATTGGAGGTACTTTATATAATGAGATTATATAGGACTGGACCAGATAAATTATGAATCTCTAATAATCATCCGTTACAAATAGAGTATTCAAATTTATCACTATGATGATCATATATTTGACAGTCTTAATTCTGAGTATTTATTAGACTCCTATTTATTACATTATGTTTTTTGACTTGCATGGTAAGATTTGTCTAAGCACAGATTATAACTTAGCATCTTGGAAACATAAAGTAATAAATGGCTGAGAATAATATTATACAGATATGGAATCCATTCCTTCCCTATGGAAGTTAGAAAAATAGTTCTCTTGAGTGATAATTCAAGGTTTGAATAGTAGAGCGCTCATTCATAATAAGATTATGAATTAATTGTTCATTAGAGAATTATTGGAACTCAAGGATAAAGATGTAATAAGAGAGGTGAACGGAAATTGAACCTAGCTCTTATTATGAACTATTTATGGAGGACTGACTTATATGTAATGATTATATCAATGGACTACTCGTTAATTTTCTTTGTGTAATTTCACTATAATCTCAAGAGTTTAGTTTCAGGTTTTTAGTGGAGTAACACTGAAACTAATAAATTTGGCACATTAACGAAAGAGTTTGATTAAATGTCAAATTTATTGGAGCTTGGGTTATAGGTCCATAGGTCCCCAATACCACCTCTATAACACTATATTAGATTTTTACATAGAATGAATTATACATGTTCAATTCGGAATTTTTGAATTCTGAATTAAGTTTTTCACACTTGAATTATTAACGTGACACAGAAAAATGTTCTCTGTGACACATAATGTAATGTGATAAATGTTATCACATTTAACTGAGCATTAGTTAATTAATTGATTATTGTTAAAATCTATTCTTAAATAAATGTGATTTATTTTTGAATTGAGATTTATATATATATATATGGTTTTGAACCAAATCTTTTTATATATATAAGATTTTATAATATATTAATATATATATATATATTAATATTATATTAAAAAAAAAGGAAGGAAAGACGTGAAACTCAGTTTCACGCTTTCCACATATATATATATATGTAAACCGAATTTGATTCGGTCAAATCAAATCAAAAAAAAAAAAAAAAAGGCAAGCTTCTTTTAACTTCACGGTTTCCTCTTATATATATATATATATATGAATCACACGTAGTGATACGGGAAAGAAGGAAAAAGAAAAAAAAGAAAAAGAAAAGGGAAATTAAAATTACTAATGGCTCAGATATAAAAAGGAGAGATAACAGTTATCTCATAAGAATTTTTTTGATTGATATCATTTTTAGAGAGAAAAACTAAGAGTTCTTGTCTAAAGAAAAAGGTCTGCTATCTCATGTGTTGAGTACATAGCAGATTCAGAAAAGTGTGAGGATAATTCATTCTTGCAGTTTGACGCCCACTCGTCTTTCCATTGGTGTGGAGGCCTGGTTTGGAAGATCGTGGTGTCAAAGAGGAAAGCTAGGATACCCTGAAAGTCTTCAAAAGGTTAGTAAAAATTCCTAAAGCTTTTTATAATTAAAATTATATATCTATTCCCGATAAACAAAGTTTTCAGAAAATTTTTGTTTGTCAACGATCCGTTCCTTCCGCTGCGTTTTCATGTTTTAATTCCAACAGTATCTGACGAATTGGACTTGGATAAAAATTCTGGTTTGCCAAATACATGTCCTATGCACATTGATCGAACAATCTCTGATCGTCCTTCGGTACAACGGGTGTTCTTGCCCAACAGTAGGAGTATTTATAAATTATAAAGGTGCGGTGAGGTCGGTAACGGCCTTACGAATCAAGAAGAAATTCGTATCCTAGAAGATCTAGAAATGGCCAAGGTTATCCCACTAGCTCCATATAAGTTATAGGATGAACTCAAAAATCCTCAAGAACAACTTAAGAAGGTTAATTTAGCAAAAATTGAGCAGGAAAAAGCCAAATTTATAACTACTACTCTAAGTTTGGAGTTTGAAACGGCTTTTCTTGCTTTGTTGAAAGAATATCGTGATATTTTTGCTTGGACGCTTTGTTGAAAGAATACTGTAGACATGCCAGGCTTGAGTAATAAGTTTTTTTCTCATAAAGTAGCCATCAAATTTTCCTCCAAACTAGTAAAGCAACCCGTTAAAAATTTCAGCAATCATATTCAGCTCAAGAATTAAAAAAGTTATTAGATGCAAGAGTCATAAAACCATGTGATCATGATACATGGTTATCCAACATAGTACCAATCCAAGAAAAATAATGGTCAGATTCATTGTTGTGTTTATTACCTGAGATCTGTAGAAAGCATTCCCCAAAGATCATTTTTCACTTCCAAAACAAGACATGCTTATTGACACAATGGCTAATTATGAAATATTCTCGTTCATGGTTGCATTTAGTGGTTATAATCAAATCAAGATGAATGTAAATGATGCAGAGAAAACAACATCCAGAACGCCATTTGGTAATTGTTATTACATTGTTATGCCATTCGGTTTAAAGAGTGTTGGAGCCACTTACCAATGTAAAATGTGACGCCCTCAAATCTGAGAGGTGATGTGGTGGATTAATTAAGTTAATCAAATCAAATTTCTGTTAAAAATTACCAATTTAAGGAATTAGCTAATTGTAAAAAGAATGTGGTAAATTTAATTTTTTTTAAACAATTATTTAAAATGATAAAACAGGTAAGATAAAGTAAAATGAAATAAAATAATAAAGAGATAGAGGAATACATGTTGGGTCCCACCAGGCCCACGACTTGTGCACACCCATAGTATCTACAATAATTAAAATTACAACCATAGTCCAACCTAAGAAGTGGAAAATTAAAATATTACATACCTTGATTAGTCAATACAAATAACCAATTTAAAATCTTCTACTACTCACAGGTCCGGTTGGTCCTAAGCTGAACTCCACCTAGAGGAGAAAAGGTTTAAAAGCAAATAAAATGTAAGCGAAAGGCTCAGTAGGACTAGGTTTTTAAAAACATTTAATTTAAAAATAAAATTTATCATTCAAGAAAATATTTAGTAAAACAGAATTAAATAAATAAATTTAATTAAATCATTCTTACCAAAAACGGTTCATTGTTCATCTAGAAAGGATTATATTATCTTTTCTTCGGTAAAGCATAGTTTTCACCACCGTAGTAGCCTAGTTGGGTTTTGGGACCTGCCCCCATAGTCGCACTCTGCAGAACCTGATCTCTGAGTATGACATCATGCCTATCTATGCATCTTTATTGTTATTAAAATCTCCTTTTACCAAGTGTATTCATTACGTTCATTATGCAGTTCATTATGAATACCATCTCATTTAATAGTTTATAAAAACAACTGATAAAAATCTTTTTCAAACATTCATTGAGAACATTTTGAAAGAAATCATTTTAGGCCAAAACTATTTAAAAACCTGGCTACCAAAGAAAGGGGTAGAAGTCCTACCTCAATATCCGACACCGTAGTCCCGATCCGCTATACATTAGCTCCCCGGAACTGCGAATAACCTTAAATGTAAACTAAGTTCATCAATATCTAGCTCAAGATATTCTACACTACTAAGCTATCTCATGGTATCCTAGTGTGCCATTTATGTCTGTAAAATCATACTATAAAGTTAAAATCTCAATCTGGGTTTAAAATAGTAAAAACAAGTGAAAAATGGTCATTTTTCATGGAGGCCAATCAGCCTGTTGAAGTTCCTAGTTCCGCCTATCGGTCATACAACACTAGCCTGCGGAACTTTTTCAAGTTCGGCCTTCCGACCATATGAGTCTGGCATGCCAAACACATGAGTCTAGCCTGCTAATGCTCAACATCAACCTGCCGGACTGGAAAAATATGGAAATTTTCAGATTCGAGCTTCGGCTTCCCCGAGCTCAAATCTTCATTTCTAACCTGTTTTCTCGGCTCCTAGGCATACAAATCATTCATAAATGGTAGATAAACATGTTAGAACACATTTAAACAAGTTTAAATAAGTTTTACCTAGAAAATTTCAAAGAAATCTGAAAATGGAGAAAAAGGAAAAAAGTTGATTAAACTTGATTTTGTCCAAATCAAGCTTAGATTCGTGAGGGGTTTGTGTTCTATTAACCTAGATTAAAGGTTTCCTAAGCTCATAAAATTTAGATTATAACATTTTAAAGAAATTGAAAGTTTAAAGAAAAAGTTTGAAATTTGAAAAAAAGTTAAACTAACCTTGAATCTGAGCTTGAAATTAAGTTTACAGAGATTCAATCTTGCCTCTAGGCCTCCATTCTTGGTGGGAAACAAAGATTTGTAGTAAATTATGAGTCAAAAATTTTTTGGGAGGGAAGAGAGAAAGAGAGAGAGAGAGAGAGGGCGTGAGAGGGAGAGCTGAGAGAGATAAAGAGAGAAGAGAGGGAAGAGGGAAATAAATAAAGGAGCTGGGAGTAGCTGGTTGGGAAAACCATGGGTTGCTCGTGGTTTTCCTGGAGTAAATTTCAAGTTGTTCAAGTTTTCAACAACAAGGGGCTTGTTTAAAATGTGGCAATTTGTTTTGTTTCAAAATTCAAAATAACAAATAAAGATGTAAATAAAACTAATTTATAGAGAAATTAATTTGAGAACATTGCAAGATAATTAATTTAGGTTTAAATTACATTTAGAGACACTAAAACACCATGTTACACATTAATATTACTTAATTAATTTCAGAGTGTTACAGCTCCCCACCCCTAAAACAAATTTCATCCTCAAAATTACAATCAACTCAGAAACAAAACAAATACAGATACAACTCATGCATAGTTGACTCTAACTCCTAAGTGGCTTCATCAAATTCGTGATATTGCCGAATGACTTTCACTAATGATATGCCATGATGTAGCAAGTTTATCACCTTTTGATTGACAATCTAGATTGGCACCAACTCGTATGTCGTGTCTTCATGGATCTACACATCATGAAATGAGACCATTTTACTTTGCTCAGGTAGACACATCCAAAGCATGGACACATGGAATATGTTGTCAGCATGAAAGAGCTCGGGAGGAAGATCAAGCCGATAAGCAACCACACCAATGCGTTGAGTGATCTTAAACAGTCCAATATACCCCGATGCAAGTTTCCTACTTACACAAAAATGCATAATACCCTTGCGTGGTGATACCTTCAAGAGAATGAAATCTCCGACTTTGAATTCCAAGGGTCGGTGTATTCTATCCGCATAACTTTTCTACCTACTTTGAGCCGCTTTCAATCGATCATGAATTACAGTAACCTTCTCATTACTATCACATATTTCATCTGGCCTGAGAACAATCCTGTCTTCTGGTTCTACCTAATGCACCAGTGACTGACACCATCATTCATAAAGTGCTTTGAACGATGCCATCCTGATGCTCACTTGATAACTGTTGTTTTACACAAACTCTGCCAGATGCAAATACTTCTTCTAATTCCTATCGAAGTCTAATACACACGCATATCTTTGAGGATCTGAATGACTCACTCAAATTACTAGTTGGTCTGTGGATGAAAGGCCCTGTTGAAGTTTAAATCCATGCCCAAAGCTTCCTAAAAGCTCCTCCAATACTTGGCGTTAAATCGAGTGTCCCGATCATAAGTAATTGATAAAGGAACTCTATGCAACCTTACTATATTTTGCAGATGTAGCTCCTCGAGAACTCTCCTCAACATGTCAACTTGAAAGGTATGAAATGTGTTGATTTTGTTAACTTATCGACCATGACCCAAATTGCATCATGCCTTTGATTCATCCTCGGTAAACCAATAAGAAAATCCATTGTGACGTGCTCCCATTTCTACCTTGGAATAGGAAGCTGCAGAAGCTGACCTGCTGGCTTTTGGTGCTCAGCCTTTACCTGGAGACAAGTTGTGCACTTGGCCATGTACTCTCAAACAGCCTTCTTAATGCCTCTCCACCAATATTGTTTCTTTAGATCGCAATATATCTTTGTGCTTCCCAGATGGATGGCAAACTAAGACTTGTGTGCTTCATCTATTATGGCCTTCGTCACTTCTATGATTGCTGGAACTGCCAAATGCTCCCTAGAGTATAACGATCCATCTGTGTGTATTCTTTATTCTTCAAATTGCTCCCCATTCTAGATCCGCGTCTATATTCCCTGTAGGTGCTGGTTTCGCCATTGATTTTGCTTCACCATCTAGACAAGAGCTGGGGTCGACTCCATATGGTATACCAAAACCTGATTGCAGTCCTCATAGTACTGTAGCCTGTACTCACTCACCATTGCGTCTCTTTTCCAGTCCTTGAGTGCCAAACATGCAAGAATCCCTACAAACTTTCGACTGAGCGCATCTGCGACTACAGCCTTTCCTAGATGATATTGCAGTGCAAAGTCATAGTCTTCCATGTACTCCATCCATCCTCATTGCCTCAAGTTTACATCCCTCTAAGTGAATAGATATTTCAACCTCTTGTGGTCTGACAAAACCTAAAATGCACCCCATATAGATAACTTCTCTAGATCTTTAGCGCATGAATCACTGCTGTAAGCTTTAAGTCATGAGTGGGGTAATTTTGCTCCTGAAGTCGTAGCTGTCTCAACCTGTATGCCATAACGTGCCCACGTCGCATCAACATGCACCCAAGTCCGCATCTTAAGGCATCCGTGTAGACTCATACAGCTTGTCACTATTGAGGTAATCAACATCAAAGCAATAGTCAACTGATTCTTCAATTCTTGGAAAGCGAATTCACATTCTTCATCCCATTTGAATCTGACATTCTTCCTTATCAACCATGTCAACGGAGCCGCTATCTTTGAGAAATCCTTTACAAATTTCCTATAGTATCCTACGAGTCCTAAGAAACTACAAATGTCTGCCACATTCCTCGATTGTTCCCACTCCATTTTGGCTTTTACCTTAGAAGGATCCACCAAAATGCCTTGCTCAGAGATAATATGCCCCAAAATGCCTTAGAAGTATCTGTTCACTTAGAGATCCCTCTAAGTGAACAGAGACTTCAAACTCTTGTGGTCTGACAAAACCTAAAATGCACCCCGTACAAATAAAATCTCTAGATCTTTAGCGCATGAATCAGTGCTGTGAGCTTTAAGTCATGAGTGGGGTAATTCCACTCCTGAAGTCGTAGCTGTCTCAACCTGTATGCCATAACGTGCCCATGTTGCATCAACATGCACCCAAGTCCGCATCCTGGGGCATCCATGTAGACTCGTACAACTTGTCACTATTGAGGTAATCAACATCAGAGAAATAGTCAACTGATTCTTCAATTGTTGGAAGGAAAATTCTCATTCTTCATCCCATTCGAATCTGACATTCTTCCTAATTAACCGTGTCAATGGAGCCGCTATCTTTGAGAAATCCTTTACAAATTTCCTATAGTATCCTGCGAGTCCTAAGAAACTACAAATCTCTGCCACATTCCTCGATTATTCCCACTCCATTATGGCTTTTACCTTAGAAGGATCCACCAAAATGCCTTGCTCAGAGATAATATGCCCCAAAAACTTAATTTCAGTTAGCCAAAATTTGCACTTTTCTTGCTTGGCATATAGCTAGTGCCCCCGTAGAGTCTAAAGCACAATCCTCAAATGTTCTTCATGTTCTTCCCAGGTGTTGGAATAGATTAGGATGCCATCAATAAACACGATCACAAACTGATCCAAATAAGGCCTGAATATCCTATTCATTAAGTCCATGAAAGCTGCCAGAGCATTTGTCAACCCAAATGGCATTACCAAAAACTCAAAATGTCCATACTAAGTCTTGAAGGTTGCCTTTGAGATGTCTTCTTCCTTAATCCTGAGCTGGTCATATCCAGAATGTAGATCTACCTTTGAAAAGTACCACAAACCTCACAATTGATCAAATAACTCATCAATCCTAGGCAGTGGATACTTGTTCTTCACGGTGACTCGATTTAGCTATCGGTAGTCTATGCATAACTTGAGGGTTCCATCATGCCTTTTGACGAACAAAACCGGTGTACCCCATAGTGATGTACTGTTCCAAATATACCCTTTGTTAGCAAGCTCCTGAAGTTGCTTTCTTAACTCTTTCATCTCTGCTGGTGCCATCTGATAAGATGCTACAAAAATCAGAGCAGTTCTCGAAAGCAACTCAATACCAAACTCAATGTTCTGATGAGGTGGCAATCTTGGTAACTCGTCGGGGAAGACATCGTCAGACTCCTCAGCCACTAGGATTGCTGCATTTATTTCCAATGTACTAGACTCTTCTTCTAGGTTCATGAGGAAGGCATAGCAAGCTAGATTCTTCCGTCATCTGAGACATGTCTTCATGAGACGCTCACTCGTCATTCAATCATTACCACCCTAGTAAGTGATCGTCGTTCCCCTATCAGACACTACGGTCACTTTCCTAAGTTGACAATCTACAGTAGCATTATACTTGGACAACCAGTCCATTCCTTAGATTACATCATATGAACTCATTGGGATTACAATAAAATTACTCTTCAAAGTTTCACCCCTAATTATTATTTTACAAGATTTACATATATAATTCACACACACCCACCACAAGGGTGAGGTAATAATCAAGGGATTATCAAATTCTTCTATCTCTAATCCTAAGGCACGTACAAATGAACTTGAAATGAGAGAATGAGTGGCACTAGTATCGAATAAAACATATGCTAAAGACTGTGAAACTAAAACCATATCGTCGACGACTACATTACTGGTCTAAGCGTCCGAGCTTCCTGAGGTTATGTTGTGAACCTAGGCTGGAGCTTTCCCCTTTCCTCTACTAGCATTACTAGGTCCTGGGTTAGTCGGTCGATACTGCTGTGTTGGAGAAGACTACACACTAGCCGTACTTGGTGCTCGAAACTACAGGGTATTGCACTAGAAATTCTACAGCTGATATCCTTGCACGGGGTATGGCAGTTGCTGAGGAGTGAACTGATGAAATTTTAGCTGAGGGAGCTACTGAGGTAGAGGTAAAGACTGGGGTTAAGGCTGATGGCTGGCACTTTCTCTAGGTTGAAGTCTTAGGTGAGCATTCCTAATTGGACAATTCCACTTGATGTGTCCTAGCTGCTGGCAATAATGGCAATGGAAGCTATAGGGGTTGTTGCACCTGTTGCCTGATGAACTGCTGCTCCCACTATTTACATTACCTTGCTAATTCTTCACCTGTGCTTGGTGACTGCTACCTCTTCTATTGCTCCTCTATGGTCCTCTTGCAGTTGTCCTTGCATGGTTCTCGTAACAGTGGACATAATCACTTTCCACCAATAAGGCTGACGACACCAACTCACCAAAGTTCCAAAGCCATAAAGCAACCAATGGCCATCGAATAGATCCTTTAAGTCCTTCTTGGAACTTAATGCACTTTTCACGCTTAGATGCCACGACGAATGGAGCAAATCTAGCCAACTCGTTGAATTTTGATTCATATACCCTGACCGACATGTTACCTTGCTCCAATCTATAAAATTCAGTGGCCTTTTGATCTCTATAGCATTTGGGAAGTAGCACTCGGAGAACAACTCCTCGAACCTGTCCCAGCTAATATTCTCATTGTTTTCTAGACGTTTGACTTGCTTCCACCAAGCATTAGCAGTACCTTTAAATTTGTAAGCTGTAAACTCCACACGGTATTCCATTGATATGCCAAGGGTATCCCAATGTTTCACTACTGAGTCCAACCAAAACTCGGCCATTTACGGGTCTCCATTTCCATTAAAAGTTAGAATAGATGCACACCGGAATTCCTTAAAGTACACATGCTGGTGACTTGCCTCGAAATCCTCCGGTCTTGCCCTTACTACCATCTGCCAAAAAGCAACAAACATCGCCCCCATCACGCTTTCCTCATTTTTCAGATTTGCATCATTAGTAGTTGAATGACGCCTTAGTGCCATTCTTTTTGTTCTGGAAACAAAATTGGACTTTTAGTGGTTTCTTATTATCATACCTACGTGTGCACAATTCCCAAGGTTCATAACCTAGGACTTTGATACAATTCTGCCATGCCCCAAAATTTGGGAGGTGACATGGCAGGTTAATTAAGTTAATTAAATCAAATTTTTATTAAAAATTACGAATTTAAGGAATTAATTAATTGTAAAAAAAATGTGGTAAATTTAAATTTTCTTAAACAATTATTTAAAATGATAAAAAAGGTAAGATAAAACAAAATGAAATAAAATAATAGAGAGAGAGGAATACATGTTGGGTCCTACCGAGCCCACGACTTGAATGCACATATGGTATCGACAATAATTAAAATTACAACAATAGTCCAACCTATGAAGTAAAAAATTAAAATATTACATGCCTTGATTAGTCAATATAAATAACCTATGCAAAATCTTCTACTACTCATAGGTCCGCTTATTGTACTCCCAATCCGTCCTAAGCTGAACTCTACCTAAAGGGGAAAAGGCTTGAAAACAAATAAAATGTGAGCGAAAAGCTCAATAGGACTAGAATTTTGAAATCATTTAATTTAAATATAAAATTTATCATTTAAGAAAATATTTTGTAAAACAGAATTAAATAAATGAATTTAATTAAATCATTTTTACAAAAAACGGTTCATTGTTTGTCCAGAAAGGATTATATTATCTTTTCTTGGGCAAACTATAGTTATCGCCACCGTAGTGGCCTAGCTAGATTTTAAGACCTACCCCCAAGGTCGCACTCTACACGACCCGATCTCTAAGTATGGCGTCATGTCCATCTATGCACCTCTATTGCTATTAAAATCTCCTTTTACCAGGTGTATTCATTTACATTCATTGTGCAGTTCATTATGAATACCATTTCATTCAACAGTTTATGAAAACAACTGATAAAAATCTTTTTCAAATATTCATTGAAAACATTTTGAAAGAAATCATTTTGAGGCCAAAACTATTTAAAAGCCTGGCTATCGAAGAAAGGGGTAGAAGTCCTACCTCAATATCCGGCACCACAACTCAGCACTGTAGTCCTGATCTGCTATACGTTAGCTCCATGGAACCATGAACAACCTTAAATGTAAAGTAAGTTCATCAATATCTAGCTTACGATATTCTACACTACTAAGTTATCTCATGGTGTCCTAATGTGCCATTTATGTTTATAAAATCATACTATAAATTTAAAATCTCAATCTCGGTTTAAAATAGTGACAATGGGTGAAAAACAATCATTTTTCATGGAGCTTGGTTGGCTTGCTAAAGTTCCTGGTCTAGCCTGTCAAATTCCACAGTTTAGCCTACCGGTCGTACAACACCGACCTGCCGAACTTTTCTAGGTTCGACATTTCGACCATATGAGTTCGGCATGCTGAACTCATGAGTCCGGCCTATATATGCTCAACATCAGCCTTCTAAACTAAAAAAATCTAAAAATTTCCAAATTCAAGCTTTGGCTTCCCCGAGCTCAAATCTTCATTTCCAACCTATTTTTCTCAGCTCCTAAGCATACAAAACATTCATAAATGATAAATAAACATGCTAGAACACATTTAAACAACTTTAGAAAAGTTTTACATTGACAATTTCAAAGAAATCCAAAAATAGAGAAAAAGAAAAAAAGTTGATTAAGCTTGATTTTGTCCAAATCAAGCCTAGATTCGTGAGGGATTGTGTTCCATTAACCAAGATTAAAGATTTCCTAAGCTCATAAAACTTGAATTATAACATTTTAAAGAAATTAAAAGTTTAGAGAAAAAGTTTGAAATTTGAAAAAGAGTTAAACTAACCTTGAATCTGAGCTTGAAATCAAGTTTGTGGATATTCAATCTAGCCTCTAGGCCTCCAATCTTGGTGGGAATCGAAGATTTGCAGTAAATTTTGAATCAAAAATTTTTTGGGAGGGAAGAGAGAGAGAGAGCAAGTGAGAGGGAGAGAGGGAGAGCTAAGAGAGATGAAGAGAGAAGAGAGAAGAGAGGGAAATAAACAGAGGAGCTGGGAGTAGCTGGTTGGGAATTAATAGTGAAATCAAAAATTAAATTTGTTTTGTTTTAAAATTCAAAATAACAAATAAAAATGCAAATAAAAACAATTAATAGTGAAATTAATTTAAGGACATTGCAAGATAATTAATTTAGGTTTAAATTACATTTAGGCACACTAATACACCATGTTACACATTAATCTTACTTAATTAATTTTGGGGTGTTACATACAATGATAGCAATTTTCCATGATATGATTCATGATCATGTTGAAGATTATGTTGATGATCTCATAGTAAAATAATAGAAAACAAAGAATCTCATTTAACATATCTAAGAAGGTGTTTGAAAGATGTTGGAGGTATGTCTTGAAGATGAATATGCTCAAGTGTGCTTTAGGGGCATCTAAAATAAAATTCTTGGGTTTCAAAGTGAACAAAAATGGGATTCAAATTGATGAAGACAAGATAAAGACAATATTGGATATTAAGCCACCTCAAGACCTAAAGCAAGTTAGAGAATTCATTAGAAAGATCTTTTATCTTAGAAGACTTATACCAACATTGGCTGGCGTTATGGAAACCTCTTCATCAATTAACCAACAAGGGCAAAGAATGCAAGTGAGAATCATAATATGAAAGGGCGTTGATAGAAATTAAAAAGCTACTTATAAACTCATAAGTTATGGTTGCACCTCCACCATAAAAAGACCTTTTGGTTTTGTGCACACATGTAAGCATATACGGTCACAAGTATTAAAGTGTGTATCGGAGTATCAATATCGATCCTATGAAGATTGTGTTTATTTTGCATTGAGTACCGAAATTGATTGGCTCTAAAATTATTTGGATGACTGGATAATCAACTAATAAAGAAAATGAAGTAATGAAACAATTAATTAAAAATACTAGAGCATCAATTTCATCGTAATTACTTCGTCTTAATTTATTATTAAGCGGATCTCATAATTCATTAGTCAAGAACTCTTAATTAATCTAATGACTTCTTTCAAGTGTTAAATTAGATACTATGCTCAAAAACCTGATTCCCATATCTCTATCTAGAACCAAGTAACTAACATTTATTATGCTCTAATAAATTCAAACTTTTATACCAATTTCACCCCTATTTAATCTTCAATTTTCAATAGTTGCTTAATCAACCCATATTACCTACATAAATGAGGATAAAATAAAATAATTGGAAGGAAATAATAATAATAATAATAATAATAATAATAATAATAATAATAATGAAACTTCAATTAAAATAAAATAAAAAGTAAACTACATAGAAACAAACAAAATTAAATATAAACATGAAGAACATAGCAAAAATATTGGCATTCAAAGACATGAATAACGCTACTCTAATAGATTTTCCGCATCCCCTCAAACTTCATATTTTGCTTGTTCTCAAGCAAAAGAAAAGAAAAAAACTGAAAAAATAACATAAAAATAAAATTGAAAAAAATTCAAGGACTAATCACTTTAAATACATGAAAGAGGTAAACAACTCTATTTTCCTAGAGTTGTCACATATCTCTAAGCTTAAAATTTTGCTTGTCCTCAAGCAAAAGAAAAGAAACAAAAACTAAAATTAAAAATAAAAATAAATCAGAGTCAAATTGTGCTAAATTGGTGATTCCCTCAAATTTCTCAAAGATTGACTATAAAACATAACTTGAAGAAACATGCAAACGTTTACCAAGCTTGTGATTAATCCTAAAACATGTTCCATTCCAATTGGATTCTCAAAGTATGTGTTTGTATAGCCTTTTTACTCTTTGTTGCATGCAATTTAGATAAGCTTATGCAGTAGGAAATTAGCAACAATCACAAAAATACAAACAAGTCCTATAGGTTTGCTTGTCATGTCTCTCTCTACTAATGTAGACTAAAACCACACTAAGGATCCTTATGACTTTAATGAGTGTGTAATGTTTGGCTTAGGTAAAGAATAGGATGAGAGAAAATTTGTGGCTCAAAATAGCCTAAGCACATAAGGCAATCTAGGATCTTCATAGATCCCAATTCTACACTTCCAAGTAACATCCTCAAGCTTTAATACAAATTTCTTTTTTCAACAACTTTTCTTTTCATTTCTTTTCTTTTTTTTGCTACCGACCCCCAAACTTATTTCTTTCTTTATTTGCATTAACCAAGGGTGTATCACATTTTCTTTTCTTCTTCTTTTTTTCTTGTTTTTGTTAGACATGTATGCTCTAAGGAGTAAAAATGTAATACGTTTTTGGAGACATTTTTTATCAATAAAGAATTTATTCATTTATATATACCAAATATTGTCCTCTTTACGTTCATATTCGTTGAATGTATGATAAGCAAACAGTAGTCTGAGACTGTCAGTCTAAACCTTAAGAGTTGGGCATATGATGGGATGATTATGCGGTAGACACGACTCTTAAGGTGATGGTCTAAAATATATGATCCGCAATCGAGGGAATAAAGTTGGGCGCTTTATTCATGTAAAGATTGTTATGTTGTCTATATCCCTTTTGGGAGATGGTTTGTCTTGGCCATCGGAGTTGGACTCCGTGAATAGAAACATTGGCGCGTTGTCATAGGTGACGATGTGTTGGATCGGGACATAAAGTGAATTGATTTGGATTAATAATTCTGTCTTGGCAAATCGATTCACTTTAGACAGTCGTTTGTATTGTATCTTAATCCTGAGATGAATAATGGGCCCGTTGTCTCGACTTGTGTCTTTTGATGTACCAATGGGTGACTCCCACATCTCTATAGTGGCATGCATGCCGGTACGTTGGAGGCATGACTCTTGATAGCGTAGACTTGTTATTCATAGATATGGAATCCATAGCTCCTCTTTAGGAGTAATGATATCCTCTTATATGCGTTGTCCTGTAATTGGAAAACTGGAGCGCTCAACCATTTGGATACATAGGTGTAACCGAATGGTATACTATCTTTAGATGGTAAGTTTTCTAATGGTGAGACAATGGAACGTAAGATAAAAATAATCGGGAAGGTAAGACAGAACTTGTCCTTAAGCCGATTATGGATGATCATATGGGGATACGAACACTATGATATGTCATGGAGACTTAGCTACACGAGCTTCGTAATTCTGTAAAGTTCGAGAGTGCAGCTCCAAGCTTTTAGTGGAGTAGCGTTGGAGTTGATAATTGTGAAATGTATATCTGGGATATTGGGTTTCATAATTATCATGAGCTTGAACTTTATAGGTCCATTTTGGTCCCCTTTGCTAGCTCACAAAATCCTGTAACGACACGGCGTGCTTTTCCAATAATTGGTGACTTATGTCGGATTTATCAGATTGGTTTAAAATTTATAAGAATCAAATAATTCATGTCTGTTTATCGGTTGAATTAATTATGTAAGAAATTAGTTCAAGATGAACTTGTTGAATTATGGCGTTCGGATAATTCTTGTCTGTTTATCGGTTGTTTTAATTTTGGACAATTAGAACAAGATAAACTTGTAGAATTATTGTGAATTGATTTATTTTCTTAGAGATTATCTTGATAGAGTTTGTTTTGATCAGATATCTTTTCTATTGGGATATTTGAATCAAAACTGAGACTTTATCCTTTAGAATCTCGGGTGGAAAATAAAAGATTCGCGGAGATTTTTTCTCGGCAGTTCGGCCTGCCGATCAGAAAGTTCGGCCTGCCGATCACACAGTTTGGCATGCCGACAGCGACAGTTAAGATTACGCGTTTTTACGCGTATCTTATCAGATATTGATCCGAACTTGATTCTGTTTCGATTTTTGAGACCTAATCTGATATGGACTGACCCCAAGGACCAATAGGTATAAAAAGGGAGTGAGTCTAATGATTTACTAAGATCAATTTGAGAGATTAAGAGTGATACTCTTCTAGTGAGCATCTGAAAACTCCCTGAGAGCTTTTGTTCACAAATCACGAACACTAGCTTTGGGTTCTCTCTATTGGTTGGAAGGAGAGTCACCGGTGGAAGAGCTGTACGTGTGAGCCCACACTCACTCCGGTTGTGGATAGAGAATAGCAAAGAAGACCAGTTGGTTGAGGCTCTTCTGGAACGTTACTTCTCTACACAGGTCGCGGAGGTTCTTCGGCATACTGAGGTTAGTAAGATCTGTTTAATTTATACGTATAACATGTCAAACTTGTGTTTTGGAAAATACTCTGATGAAAAAAATTTTAAAAATTCCGCTGCGCACTTTGTTTCCAACAATTGGTATCAGAGCCGAGGTTTTTACATAAATTTGCAAGTTTGTGATCATGTTATATGCATAAATTTTGTGATCTTAATCTCTCCAATGCTTGAATTAAATTTTATAGAGAGATGGCACTCTAGGTTTCTATATAATATATATGTTGTCATGGATTATGTGGTGAATGTTTATTAATTAATTATGGTTGATTAAATTGTTGTTTATTTATTTATTAATTAATTAATACCGGTTATGGTTCCTTAGAGGTTAGAATGTGTATCTAGGTTTTTCATGTAATTAGATGGCGGACTATCATCTCCGTCTACGAATTGTTATTTAATTTGTAAGAATTTTGTAATTAAATGATTATTCGGAGAAGACGGAACGAGAAGTCGGATCTTGAAGATTGATGATGGCGCCTCCAGGTATTTCCTGAGTCTCTAATTTTATGTTTTTGAATTGTTGAAAATAAAATTGATGAATTGCATTAAAATTGTATTTTCTGGAATGAGGGTTTTCTGCTCGGTCGGCATGCCGGACCTCACAGTTCGGCAGGCCAAAGGTCACAGATCGGCAGGCCGACAATGGGGCAGAAATTTTTGGTGCTCTACCGGCAGGCCGAACCTTCATGATCGGCAGTTCGATCACCTAGATCGGCCTGTCGACTGAGAGCTGCCAAGTGTCTAGAAAAGGTGCAATTTTTTTGGTGCAGTTTTAATTTTATTTTTGGGACGATTCTGAGAAACATTAAATTTGGATATGACCGGAAAAATGAAGTATTCGATTCATACGAGGTTGAAGACTTGAAGATGGATATTACATGAAGAAGGATACAGCTTGAGGATTCAAGGATGAAGAATCGATAAATGTCTCGATTATTCTCTTGTAATCTTATTTTTTCTATTCTCTAGGGTGGAACCATAATATTACGGTTATTATTATTATGCTTGTAGCTTTGCTTGATTGCTTTGCTTGTCTGCATTATAATATGATTTACCATGTATATTGATAACATGTCATATAGAATAGGGAGTGCCGCTCATATTAAAATTGTTCATGCATAATTTTAAAATAAAACCTTGACTTCAAAAGATTGAGTGGGAGAAGGTTTTCGAAGAGAGAACCTAAGGCCTCCATCGTTGGTCCATAGGAAGAACATGATGGTCCCAACCCCTAGGAAGGGATTTCTATTATGTACCAGATTGGATCTCTAAAAGGATAAGGTATTTTAGTATGATTTATGGTTGCACACCCCTAGGTGGTGATTATAAATCATGGATAAAATATTGAAACGGTGGTTATACACTCACGTTAATTTTATTATTAACCTCCCCTAGGAGCTCTGTTAATAAAATTAATGGCCAAAGAAACGATTATTAGTATATGCTGGATCATACGGGTCCTGGATGGCATATATTAATCAGGAGGGGATCCGTGTTCCTGATTGAATTTGGCATGACTCCCCTAGGAGCTTGTTGAATTCTGAGTTGGGAATTATCGTTGTAAGGTTGTGATATTTTCAAGGTTTTGACACATAAACACATTTGTATGATTTTACATGATTGTGTTATCTTACTAAATTATTAAATATGTTTGCTTATGTTTGGTATATGATTCTTTATTGTAGATTGAAAATGTCTAAAAACGCTTTATCATCGATACTTGACAAAAACCAATTAACCGGTGAGAATTATAACGATTGGAAACGGAACCTGGACATCGTCCTATCCTTTGAGAAACTGAAATATGTACTGACAACTCCTTGTCCTCCCGAGCCTACGGGAGACTCAAGTAATGAGCAATTCCAAGCGTACGACCGCTGGAAAGATGCTAATGATCAGGCCCGCTGCTATGTTATGGCTAGCATGAATAACGTGCTGCAGGCTCAACATCAGGATTATGAGACTGCGAAGCAGATCTTGGATAATCTTGAGGATATGTTTGGAGGCCAGGCCATAACAAAGCGGCAAGGGGCGCTTCGGAAACTCTTAAACTGTAGACAGAGACCGGGGACATCTGTAAAGGAGCACATGATGTTGGTCATGGGTTACCTCGCTGAGGCTCAAACCAATGGAGCCGACATCGATGCTGAAACTCAGATGACTATGGTCTTTGAGACTCTGTCTAAGGAATTTATTCCGTTTAGAGCTACTTTTAATTTGAGCAATAGACGGGATATGACCTTGACAGAACTGATGAAACAGTTACAGGAGTTTGAACTGCTGATCAGGGAGTCTCCTGCTGGTGGAGAGGCCAATATGGTAGCTGCTTCTGGTTCCAATCCTAACTCTGGGAATGGAAAGAAACAACGGGCCAAGAGTGGGAAGTCTTCTATTCCTATTGCTACCAAGAGCAAGAAGAAGAAGAAGAAGAACCCAAAGAAGCTTAAGTGCTTCTTTTGTGGTAAGGTCGGGCATATAAAGAAGCATTGCAAGGACTTCCTTTCCAAGGGAGGTAGGTGTGATCTTCTATATTTAGAAACTTGTTTGGTTGAGGAATCCAGTGACATTTGGGTCATAGATTCTGGTGCAACTAATCATGTTTGTGTTTCTCTGCAGGGATTCAAAGAAACGAGAAGTCTACTTCGTGAAGACTTAACGCTTCGGATGGGCGATGGATCCTTGGTCTCAGCGGAAGCAGTGGGAGATGTCCATCTTTATTTTGATAATTATAGGAGTTTAATTTTGCGAGATTGTTTTTATGTTCCTAAATTTAAAAGGAATTTAATTTCTGTATCTTCTTTATTTAAAGACTCCTACGTGGTATCTTTTAATGAAAAAGTGGTGATTCGTAAAAACAAATCTTTTATCTGTTCTGGATGGATGCAAAATAATCTATATTTTATCAAACCTAAGATGGACTTGTTGCTTAATGCTGAGATAAATGATAATAACTCAAAAAGACTTAAAACTTCTCACTCTAATAAGACTTATCTTTGGCATTTGCGCCTTGGCCATATTAACCTAAATAGGATTCAAAGGTTGGTAAGGGATGGACCTTTAAGTCACTTAAAGGTGGAATCTATACCTCAATGTGAGTCTTGTTTGGAGGGTAAAATGACCAAAAGACCATACGGGTCTAAGGGCAATAGGGCCGAAGGGGTTCTAGAACTTGTGCATAGTGATGTTTGCGGACCGATGAACATCCGGGCACGAGGAGGGTATGAGTACTTCGTTACTTTTATTGACGATTACTCTAGATATGGGTATGTGTACCTAATGCACCACAAAAGCGAAACTTATGATAAGTTCAGGGAGTTTCGGGCTGAAGTGGAAAAGCAATTGGGTAGACCCATAAAGGCACTTCGATCTGATCGAGGTGGGGAATACCTTTCTGATGAGTTCTTGGGACACTTGTTAGAGAATGGGATTTTATCCCATTTGACTGCGCCGGGCACTCCGTAGCAGAATGGCGTAGCAGAGAGAAGGAATAGGACTTTGTTGGACATGATTCGGTCCATGATGAGTTATTCATCATTGCCTTTATCCTTTTGGGGATATGCACTACAAACCGCATGTTATCTTTTGAACAATGTGCCTTCAAAATCGGTCCCTAAAACTCCTCACGAGTTGTGGACAAGACGGAAGACATCCTTAAACCATATTCGCATATGGGGATGTCCAGCTCATGTCCTGTTTAAGGATCCGAATAAGTTGGAAGCACGTTCAGAAGTTTGCGTGTTTGTAGGATATCCAAAAGGGACTAAAGGGGGTTATTTTTATAACCCAAAGGAAAATAAAGTCGTGGTTTCAACTAATGCAACTTTCCTTGAGGAGAGTTACATGAACGACTTTAAACCTCAAAGCAAAGTGGTGCTTGAGGAGTTGAGGGGTAATCCGTTTACTCCGGAGGTTCCGAACGAAACCATTCCGATCGGTGTAGAAAAACCAAACAAACCTGAACAACAACCTCAGGGGCTTCGGCGTAGTGGGAGGATCGGGCGTCAACCTGAGAGGTATATGTTCAATGGGGAGGTCTTTTTGGCTGAACCGGATGAACATGACAGGGATCCTTATACTTACGCAGAAGCTATGGAGGATGTTGATTCAAGACTCTGGACAGAGGCCATGAACATTGAGATGAAGTCTATGGAGACTAATCGGGTCTGGGAGCTTGTGGATCTTCCCGAAGGGGTAAAACCCATAGGGTGTAAGTGGATCTACAAGAGGAAAAGAGGAGTGGATGGAAAGGTCGAAACCTTTAAGGCTAGACTGGTAGCTAAGGGTTATACGCAAAAGGAAGGAATCGATTATGAGGAAACCTTTTCGCCTGTAGCCATGCTTAAGTCCATCCGGATTCTCTTGTCCATAGCTGCCGCTCTCGACTACGAGATTTGGCAGATGGATGTCAAGACGGCTTTTCTAAATGGCTATCTTGATGAGTCCATTTATATGGAACAACCAGACGGGTTCAAGGTCGCGGGTCAAGAGGGTAAGGTTTGTAAGTTGCTAAAGTCTATTTATGGACTTAAGCAGGCTTCTCGTTCTTGGAACATAAGATTTGATCAAGTGATCAAGACTTATGGGTTCTCACAAAATGTGGATGAACCATGTGTTTACAAACACATTAAGAATGGGAAGGTGGTTTTTCTACTACTCTATGTAGATGACATTCTGCTAATTGGCAATGACGTTGGGGCGTTGTCATCGGTCAAATTATGGTTGACCAAGTAGTTTGACATGAAGGACTTGGGTGAGGCTAATTTTGTTCTCGGTATCCAGATCTTGTGGGATAGGAAGAACAAAATGATAGCTTTGTCACAGGCCAGCTACATAGATAAAATTCTCAGGAGGTTTGCAATGCAGGATTCCAAGAAAGGTGGGCAACCATCTAGGTCTGGAATTACTCTTTCTAAGAAAGACTCTCCAAAGTCTTATGAAGAAAGAGAATACATGAAGAAGGTGCCTTATGCTTCGGCAGTGGGTAGTCTCATGTATGCCATGCTTTGCACTCGACCGGATATTAGCTATGCGGTCGGGATTGTGAGTCGATTTCAGGCGGATCCAGGACCAAACCATTGGGTTGCGGTAAAGCATATTTTCAAGTACCTGAGAAGGACTCGAGGGTATATGCTTGTGTATTCGGGTGAGGATTTAACTCCTCTAGGATACACTGATTCGGATTTTCAATCCTGCCTGGATTCTAGGAAATCGACTTCAGGGTTTGTGTTTACTCTGGGTGGCGGTGCCATCAGTTGGAGAAGTGCGAAGCAAGATTGCACTTCGGATTCAACGATGGAGGCCGAGTATGTGGCGGCTAGTGATGCTTCGAAAGAAGCAGTGTGGCTCCGCAAGTTCCTTGGGGATCTTGAGGTAGTTCCTGGTATGGATAAAGCGGTATCACTGTACTGTGATAACAGTGCGGCGGTAGCTAATGCTAAGGAACCAAGATTTCACAAGAAGAGTAAGCATATTGATCGGAAGTATCATGTGATAAAGGACTTCGTTGAGAGCGGGCATGTCACGGTGTGCAAGATCGCGTCAGAGGACAATTTAGCTGATCCATTTACGAAGACACTTTCTGGGAGAGTCTTCGAAAGGCATGTGGAAGCTATGGGGATGCGAAATTTGCAGTATTTACTCACTTAGTGCAAGTGGGAGATTGTTAGACATGTATGCTCTAAGGAGTAAAAATGTAATACGTTTTTGGAGACATTTTTTATCAATAAAGAATTTATTCATTTATATATACCAAATATTGTCCTCTTTACGTTCATATTCGTTGAATGTATGATAAGCAAACAGTAGTCTGAGACTGTCAGTCTAAACCTTAAGAGTTGGGCATATGATGGGATGATTATGCGGTAGACACGACTCTTAAGGTGATGGTCTAAAATATATGATCCGCAATCGAGGGAATAAAGTTGGGCGCTTTATTCATGTAAAGATTGTTATGTTGTCTATATCCCTTTTGGGAGATGGTTTGTCTTGGCCATCGGAGTTGGACTCCGTGAATAGAAACATTGGCGCGTTGTCATAGGTGACGATGTGTTGGATCGGGACATAAAGTGAATTGATTTGGATTAATAATTCTGTCTTGGCAAATCGATTCACTTTAGACAGTCGTTTGTATTGTATCTTAATCCTGAGATGAATAATGGGCCCGTTGTCTCGACTTGTGTCTTTTGATGTACCAATGGGTGACTCCCACATCTCTATAGTGGCATGCATGCCGGTACGTTGGAGGCATGACTCTTGATAGCGTAGACTTGTTATTCATAGATATGGAATCCATAGCTCCTCTTTAGGAGTAATGATATCCTCTTATATGCGTTGTCCTGTAATTGGAAAACTGGAGCGCTCAACCATTTGGATACATAGGTGTAACCGAATGGTATACTATCTTTGGATGGTAAGTTTTCTAATGGTGAGACAATGGAACGTAAGATAAAAATAATCGGGAAGGTAAGACAGAACTTGTCCTTAAGCCGATTATGGATGATCATATGGGGATACGAACACTATGATATGTCATGGAGACTTAGCTACACGAGCTTCGTAATTCTGTAAAGTTCGAGAGTGCAGCTCCAAGCTTTTAGTGGAGTAGCGTTGGAGTTGATAATTGTGAAATGTATATCTGGGATATTGGGTTTCATAATTATCATGAGCTTGAACTTTATAGGTCCATTTTGGTCCCCTTTGCTAGCTCACAAAATCCTGTAACGACACGGCGTGCTTTTCCAATAATTGGTGACTTATGTCGGATTTATCAGATTGGTTTGAAATTTATAAGAATCAAATAATTCATGTCTGTTTATCGGTTGAATTAATTATGTAAGAAATTAGTTCAAGATGAACTTGTTGAATTATGGCGTTCGGATAATTCTTGTCTGTTTATCGGTTGTTTTAATTTTGGACAATTAGAACAAGATAAACTTGTAGAATTATTGTGAATTGATTTATTTTCTTAGAGATTATCTTGATAAAGTTTGTTTTGATCAGATATCTTTTCTATTGGGCTATTTGAATCAAAACTGAGACTTTATCCTTTAGAATCTCGGGTGGAAAATAAAAGATTCGCGGAGATTTTTTCTCGGCAGTTCGGCCTGCCGATCATAAAGTTCGGCCTGCCGAACTGGTCAGTTCGGCCTGCCGATCACACAGTTCGGCATGCCGACAGCGACAGTTAAGATTACGCGTTTTTACGCGTATCTTATCAGATATTGATCCGAACTTGATTCGTTTTCGATTTTTGAGACCTAATCTGATATGGACTGACCCCAAGGACCAATAGGTATAAAAAGGGAGTGAGTCTAATGATTTACTCAGATCAATTTGAGAGATTAAGAGTGATACTCTTCTAGTGAGCATCTGAAAACTCCCTGAGAGCTTTTGTTCACAAATCACGAACACTAGCTTTGGGTTCTCTCTATTGGTTGGAAGGAGAGTCACCGGTGGAAGAGCTGTACGTGTGAGCCCACACTCACTCCGGTTGTGGATAGAGAATAGCAAAGAAGACCAGTTGGTTGAGGCTCTTCTGGAACGTTACTTCTCTACACAGGTCGCGGAGGTTCTTCGGCATACTGAGGTTAGTAAGATCTGTTTAATTTATACGTATAACATGTCAAACTTGTGTTTTGGAAAATACTCTGATGAAAAAAATTTTAAAAATTCCGCTGCGCACTTTGTTTCCAACAGTTTTTTTTTCCCCTCAAACATAATAACATAAAGTAACAAATGAAAACTTCCTCTCCACCCTTCCTTCTATAACTTAGCATAACTCAAAAATAATTCCTATAACTTAGGAGTGGAAATTATTTAAATGGCTAGGGTAATAATGTGGCTACCAAAAAAGAATAGCTAACAAAGAAAGTATATAAGGCTTAAAGGGGCATACCAGGTGATGCAAATTTGTTAAGATTGGCTCAAAAAGGCTCAAGTGGTCCATAGACAGCCTAAGTTGTTTCCTTATTGAGGTGAGGTTTACAATTTTGCCTCGAGAGAAATAAATTCTAGGACTTAGGAGATTAATGAAAATAGCATATTCACAAAAATTCACACAACTCAAAGATCAAGGCACGGTGCTCAAGATGAAACAATCACAATCGAAATGAAACACACTCAAGCACTAAGCATAAAACTAGACAATATTTACACTTTTCCACAAGCAATGCAATTTATTCAACCATAGTTCTCATAATTGATCTAAAATTAATCACCAAAGAAAAGCACAAAAATCTCTAATTATTAAAAACTTTTTAAAATTTTTAAAATTTTTTTAAAGAGCAAAAACAAAAACAAAACTTTAATTTCCCCAAACTCAATATGCACAAAATTCTCATTGTGTAAGAAAGCACAAAATAGGAAAAGTTTAAGAAAACTCCTCCCATTGCTGCTCAATAGTGCTTAGGCATGCTTGAAGTCCTTTAAGTCCATGAGGTGCCTCTCACGACTCCAAGTTCCCATGGTTCCGCTTGCAACTACAAAAGCAAAAGAGAGAAAATCAAAATAAAAAGTTTCTAAAAATTGAAAACGAAACTTAAAATTCAAAGCTAAAAAGAAAGTTTAGAGAACTTAGGTTGCCTCCCAAGAAGCACTTGATTTAAAGTTATTAGCTTGACTTTTGGAAAAGTGCTCATCAAAAAGTGGCCTTCCGCCCATATTAGGTGTCATAGAACACTACAAACGGGTATTTTGATGAGATGCCCTCAAGCTTGGCAAGATGTGGAAGTATGTCGTATTTGATCCTAAGAAGATTCAGCTACGGTGGATGTGCTTGGTGTGCTTGAAGGAACGGTGTTAATGTCAACGGGGGAAGCACTACTACAAACAGGGCATTTTGCAACGATAGAAAGTCATCGCAAAAGGTTGATAGTCGTCACAAATATATTTTTTTGTGACAACTTATCGCCACTACTATGTCGTAGTTAATAACTAGTTGCAAATAATTTTTTTACGATGAAGTCGTCATTGTAATTTTATTTGCAATGACAAATAGTTACAAAAAAGTCACCGCAATTGTGTCATCATGGTCATCGATAATGTGACATGGCAGCAATTTTTTGAGACAACTTTTTTCAAAAATGTCATTACAATAACGTTTGTTGATGCTGACATAGACCTATATATTTGTGATGACTTTTTCAAAACAGTTGTTGAAAATATTTATTAATGTCGTGGCAATTTATTTTTTAAAAAATTTTTTAATAAAATTTTTAATATATTTTTAAATACTATTTATTAAATTTTTTATATTTTTCAAATAATTGTTATTACTTTTAAATAGGAATAATCAAATTATAATAATAAAAATAAAATTTTAATATTAAAAAAGATAATTGATAATACATTGTTCTAATAACAAAATAAAAATAAAACCAAACATAATGCATCAAAATATTGCAAAAGAAGAAAATACAATCTAATCACCTAAATTTGTGGCATGTTCGATATCATCATCGTTGTAGTTAGCGGTGCCTGGAGGAGGCAGAGCACCTGGTCGAAAAAAAGTTAGAGGAGTCATCACGGGTGCATAGTCAACTGGCCCACCAACTCTGTCAATGTCCTATGGCCTTAGTGCATAGTCATGTTGTACTAGGATGATCTCTACAGGAAATCTTCCACATGCTGCTCAACAGGCGTTAAAGATGTTCAATTTGACCGGGAGCTAAAGGATGAACCATCAACAATGCCAGAGTAAAATGTATGTGGGAATGTGGGGCCTAGTCTAGTCTTATGTCCTCTATGTTTACCTAGGACATGCTCCAAAATTCCCTCCTTGTTAAGGGCAAATACGGCTGAAAGGGAAGCAAATTGTGTCATTTGGGTTTACCTCTCCTACTTCATCATATTCTACACAAATAAAATTTTACATATGTTCTAAACACATAGAGTAATTTGAATAAGAGAAGATAGTATTGAAAATTTGAAGTACTTACAAGATACTACTGTGCTTGAGGGTTAACCCAACTCTCCCCGTGATGATGCATGTCTGCCCAATTGTCTATGGCAGACATAGGCCACTGGGTCACTGTGTTGGCCTATCTAACAATTTAAATGTGTTAGAATAGTATATTCTTTGATAACTTTTAAGATTGCCTTTAATTAAATAAACTTACTAACCTTCTTGTCACAATGTTAGGAGATGGATACCCAACCATGGAATCTTAACCACTTGCAGTTGCCACGATTGTTTTTATTCGTCGCTGACTTTTGCTATTTATTATAATTTTTATCATTAGCAATATTGAAGTTAATATATATAGTAAATAACCAACTTAGCAGATATACAATTACTTGAAATTTCTGTGACATGAACCTATTGCAACAATGACCCTAATGTTCTTGATTTTTTAGGTTTAGAGGGGGTGGGCTCTGATATACGCCACATTTACTGGTCTTCCAACTGCTTTGAAGTGTTCGTGTAGATCACTCTTCCAGTCCTTATAGCACTTGGCTGTCTCCCTATCAACCACGCCACGGAGGATGCCATCTCGTCTTTGGTAATCCAAAGCAAACCAATCTTGTAACACATTCAAGAACATGATAATTATTTTTCCTATAATCTATAAAAATTATGTTCTATACAAATTATGTTCTATAAGAATGAAGTTGAACAAATACCAGCATGTGCTACTAAATCTATCTCGTATGCTAGGCATTAACATCTTTCTAAGCATTGTGGAATGGCTCACATGTGTCTCGAGTATAGATACCTATGGCACTTTCAAACCACAATTCGAATCGTACAAGAGCCTTCCACGTACCACTGGCCTCATCAAATGTGACTGTAGCCTTTTCGTACTTCTCTACATATGTTACAATCTCATGAAATTTTGCCTTTCTCGATTAGTACGATGGCGAGGTGTGGCATATGGTGCTATAAACAGCAAGAAATATTTCAGTTTAAAATTAGTTGATCGAATAAACTATACATATTTACAATTGGGTTATAACATACCCGACTGATAGCGTGATAACACCCTATATGGTTTAGGTGGAGGTTGTGCTTGACCTACAGAGCCAGCACATGTAGCAACTTGTCTAGACATATTGAATTGTTGTCAAATAAAAGGTTTAATATGATAATTATGTACTATTATAATTATGTTCTATAATAATTATGTTCTATTAAACTACTAATGTCCTAATTTAGTACTATAAAAACAAGGGCAGCTATACATAATATCTATTCTTCATCACTGCTAATGTCCTGAATGTTGCAACCATCATTAATGTCATCATCGTTTTCGGAGTCATCATCTTTGATCTCAACGCACTCATATAAAGTTTCATCATCCTCTTCTTGTAAATCCAAATCTTCATCTTCTTTGAGGGACTTGTCTTTTAAGATTGCATCAACATCGTAGTGACAACATTAGATGATATATTAGGGAGATTCCACATCAAGGTGTCAATCTTTGGTGGTACTACTACTAATTCAACATTTGCAGACTTTGCATCTTGAACCACCGTTACTTCATCTACATCTGATTCAGGAAGATCCCACATATGTCGATGTCCAAAGTGTTCAACAACTTAATAATTTGGACCATTAAACAAATCATCTATATAATACAATTGTTTTGCTTGCGATGCAAGTATGAATGGTCTGCTTGTTCTATTTTGTATTGTTGAACTCTCTTCTTTTCTAGACGACTGTCGAACCACTTACACTTAAAAAGAATAACCAAATTGGCATTTATGTAGGACAATTTGTAAATATCCAAGTAGACCTTGTAATATTTTTGATTATCTAGTCCACGAACACAAACACCTGAATTTTGGGTAGTTCGATGATATCCTGATTATGTGTTAGATACTTGACTCCATTCACCACACAACCAGGATAGCTTTTAATGGAGAAGCTTGAACCAAATGAAAATGAAACCATTTGATCGGTTGCCTTTAGTGCGTTCTACTCTCAAAGATTAAATCTGCTTTTGTAAAGAATTATTAGAAAATAAGGATTTGCAGTCATTGTGGATTTCCAGTTTTACTGTATATAATTTAAATTAAAATTATACCTTATTTTGAATCCATTTTAGGAATTCCATCGCCTAAAATCCTCCAATGATCCAGTTTGTCTGTTATCTTCCAACTCCTTCATTTGCTCACTGTCATTTTATGGCATTTGAGTGATACAATAGTATTTAAGACAACCATAATTACAGAGAAATGAAGGATAATACTTACTCGATGTATTGTTGAATTTCTATAGTATGTACCACTCAGCTTTATTCCACAACTGGTTATCTAATGTGATCGAGGTCATCTTCCTAATTGGATGACAACGAGTATCAAAGATAGAAAACTTGTTGTTACCAACTGCATCATCATCTACCCAATTTCTCTCAAGTTTGTTAAATCTTCTCTTTATCTCAATTAGATACATCAAACAAAATATTGGAGCTTTGTTGACAATATATGCTTTGATAATTGATTAGGCCACTTATATAGCACTTTTAGATGCATCAATTTCACTAAGAAATTCAATGATGAATACTTAGTGCAACCCAAATACAATCCCACTTGGAGCTCAGATACGAAATCCTTGAATTCATCATCCTGGTGATCTTCAATATCCACTTTCGTCTCACCTAACATATCATGATCATCATTAATGCTAGCAACATCTTCAATGAATGCAAGCACCTCGTCTACTATATGAAACCTCCTCTACTTCACCATGGTGAATCCATTTTTTGTACGATGTATCAAAACCAAACTAATGTATGTGCACTTTCATTGTTTCAACTGACTCTATGACATGATTTTTACACTTCACACAAGGACAACTGAAATTTCCAAATGAATTTACATAATTCTTTTTGAGCTCAATAAAAGCAGAGAACCTATCCCAATACTCATCTGACAACCGCTTCCTCAATATATCCAACTCTTATCAATTGGTACTTCAACTATACATAATAACAGGCACATTGAGTGATATGAACTAGTCAATGTATGTATGTATGAATGTAATTCTACACACCACCTTTACTCCAAACCTATAGAGTATGGCCCTATCCCATTTAGTATTGTAATTTACGTATTATGTCACTCATACCATAATGCCATTTTTTTGTAGAAATTTCGACAACATGTCCCTTTAGTTCTCTTGAGTGCGCTATTAGTCGTACACCCAGAGAACAAAGGAAGATGTACCAAAACCTCTATCAAAGGCGCGAGTGAAATTAAGTGACAAACACGTAAATTACAATACCAAACTGTCCAAATGGGACAATTTAAGTATCGGTGTTACTACATACCGATCTTCGAACGGGTCTAAGGTAAACTTATACATCTATGTGCAAAATAAGAATAAAAATTTGAACTCACGTACGTTGTTTTTTGTGATTATACAGTCACATATCAAATCAAACCACCTCTGAAAAAAGTTACAATTTTATTAAATTTTATGTAATCTTATCAAATTTTATGATAAATTTGTTGTTCTTATTATTTCTAAAATAAAATTATAATTTTAAAAAACAATATTATTACAATAATTTACCATTTGTAATGACATAAAATTTTAAATTCAATTTATTCTTTCATATCAATTAATTAAAATAATATATTAATTAATTAATCCTTAACAATAGTATTATAATTATTAAACTATGATTTGTTCACCTATTTGTTAATTAAAAATTTTCATTTCCTTTTTTTCATTTTTAATTTGTAATAAAAAATTATAATTTTTTAGTTTTTATAAATAATAATTATTATCATCTTTGATATTTATTCTTTCAATTTTTTAATTACTATAAGGCATTAAAAATCTAATTCTACAACAATTCCAAAAATCCAATACTACAACAATCCACATTAAAACAATTCTATATCACACCATTCCAAAAAAATCATAATCACAATTCATAATTCAATAACAATTCACAATCTAACTAACATATTCAAGACATAATTCCAAAAATATTCTAAATACCCAAAAATTAAAAACTTACATAATGTAAACCCACTAAAAATGGGGGTTAGAAAACGAGGATAGCAGCGAAATCTTCAACGGTTGATGGCCAAAAAATAACTGAAAGCTCAAAAACTCAACCGGGAAAAATTTTGAGGATTTCCTAATTTAGGGAGATTTCTATGTATGAGCTTCTACAATACAAAACTCATGAATCTATGAGTATTTAGAAGTTTGGGAGAGATTTGAGACAAAATAGGCCAAAGAAAACGAAGAGAAATCATGGAGGGAGAAATTTTCACTAAAGAAAATGGGGGAAGGGAGCCCTCGATTCCATTTATACTCAGAGCTTTTTACGACGACAATTTGTCGTCGCAAAAAGTAACAAAACATCGACATCTCACTTAATCTCAAAAAATGACTGACGAAGAAATTTTTTGCGATGATAGTTAAAAAATGTCGTCGTAAATAATATTCAATATAGCGCCCCTTTCTCTACCAAAATTTTGGTGAAAAATTAAATTTTCAATTTTTACAACCACATATACTGTTGCAAATAGTGCCACCGCTATTGTGATTGACAATTGATACAGTTGTGAACCATTAGTATTTCCAACAACATAATCATTGCAAATAACATTAACTGATGTCGTAAATAATTCCACTGCCAGTGAGATAGACAGGCTGTAAACCATTAGTATTTGCGATGACTTTGACATTGTAAATAACAATGCAATGATTGCCACATGTATAGAGCGCTTTTTTGCAATGATAGAGTCCTCGCAAATAACTACACAAATTGGCGCAAACACTCTTGTGCCAATAAGAAGTGGCGCCAAAAACTTATTGCGATGACATGTTGTTGCAAACATGAAAAGATATTTCCTTTCTTTTTTAAGATGATTTGTTGAGGCAAATAACGTTTTTATGCAATGACATGTTGTCACATTACACTGCCATAATTGTGACATTTTTCATTGCAAAAGACATTATATTTGTGATGAAAAATGTCGCCGCAAAAGATGTTGTTGCTATTAGCCCTATTTGTAGTAGTGAAATGTTGACAACATTGGACCCTCATATATGTGATCTTCAAATACTGATTTGGAGACAATCGAGCGAGCCTCATAGACTTCTTCTTGTGATTCCTTTTCAAAAATCAAGTCTTTGCTCTTTTCCTCGCTTAAAGAACTATAAAACTTTATAGAATCGTCACCTAGCATCTTAAAGTGCTCCTCACATTGGGTAGACTCCTCAAGGTGGCAATCTTGCTTGTATTCAATTGGAACATCCATAGTAAGAGTAAATGCTACCAATTTTTAATTTGTTTTCCCATATTGCCTCTACCTTATTTAAGATTTCAAACAACTTTTCTACCATTGTATTCAACCTTATCAACTTCTCACCTAACCTTTTCATATTTTGATCATTCCTCTTCAAATATTGACAAGTATCTTTTGAAAAAATCACAAATATGGCTTGAAGTTCTAGAGACACTCCCGCCTCTTAAGATTAGGTGTTAAAATATGGCTCCAAATTGTTGGAATTGTTCCAACACTAACGATCATAGTCTACCCTGTATTTTAACATACAATAGGCCTCATCCACAGATAGTTAGTGGAAAGAGGTGGCATTATTTCCACTTTCGACCCACTTTCTTGTTATGGCACATAACCCATTGAAAAAATATTGAAGTTGACACTCCCTTGAGAACTGATGGTGAATAAATCAAATTAGTTACTCCACAAAGCACTATGCATTGGTCCCAAATCATGTTGGGCAAAAGTCAAGAGGACTTGTTGATGATAAAGCAAAAAGTACCTCTAGAAACAAACAAAACCAACAGGAACAAAACAAAAAGCAAAAAACTAAAAAAAACTAAAAATAAGAATAACCAAAGTAATCCTAGATCTAATTGGTATCGATATTAACCAAAACTAAACAACAATTCTGAGCAATGACACAAAAAACTAGTAGATGCATGGAAGTATACACGATCGCAAGTAATAAAGTGTGTACAGGAGGATGGATATAAATCCCATGAGGATTGTGTTTAGTTTCTATTAAGTACCAAAATTGATTATATCTACGATTATTTGAATGACAGGATAAGCAACAAATAAAAAAAATAATAAATATAAATAAAGTAATGAAACAATTAATTAAAAATACTAGAACATTAATTTCATCATTATTAATTCGCATTAATTTTATTATTTGGTGGGTCTCACAATTCATTAGTCAAGAATTCTTAATTAACCCAATTACCTCTCTCGAGCATTAAATTGGATAATACGTTTAAAAATTTGATTCTAATATCTCTATCTAGAACCAAATAATTAACATTCCTTACACTCTAGTTCTTGTAATGACTACAAAAAAACTATAAATCCCTCAATTTTATAGTCACCTAGGTTGTGTTTCTGACAATTTGCACATGAGATTTCCCTCCCTCGAGCGTCAAACTCTATATACTAAAATCATCTAATTCATTGACCAAATAACTAGAAGTATTAAGTGTGAGACGATAAATAAACGTTGACAAACCATTTAAAAGAAAACGCTTCATAATAAGTCAAAATCAAAGCTATAGAAACAACAACTATTCCATAACTAAAATTAAATAAGCTAATATCAAGGGTTCATCACTTACAAATCACAAAAACAAACAAATGATAATAGGAATGAAAAAACCCATTTTCAAGATGCCACAATCTCTAAGTTCTTCTTCTTTTTCTCTTCTCCTGCTTCTTGATCTCCAAATGCTTTCTCCCACATTGATTTATTGAAAATAAAACCTAAACTAAACTAAAGTAAAATTAAACATTTATTTTTTCTTTTTATTTTTTTTATTTTCCTTTTTTTCCCATTGGAATCACCCCTCAATACCCATTTTTGGGCTTTGGGCATTGATCCCTTCTCCAAGCAGATGGGCTCTTTTGTAATTTACATTTGCTCTTGCTTTTATTTCATATGCCTAGCCGAGGAGATATGTTGGGATAGAACTTAGAATCTATGCAATAGATGTGTGTCGTGTGGTTGGAGGTTAGGCCGAGAGTGACACATGGTAGCTTTGGCGAGGTGCAGCGCGCGGGTGCGTGGAGTGCATGAGAGGCGCGAAGCAACGGTTCATCAATGGGTTGAAGCATTGGACCTATCACGGTGTGGCATGTAGCGCAAGTGAGCAGCTTGGCCTATTGCTGTTTTGGGTGGGACATGCCCTAGTCACGTGTGGGATGCACGTGCCCATTTGGGCCCTTTATTTTCAAATTCGACAGTGTGAAATAAGAGTATTAGAGGACTTCTAGTCGTGCACTATGAGAATTTCTGATCAACTATTGAATTCAATTTTTTATACCAATTTCACCGCTATTTAATATGTAATTTTCAATAATTGCCAAATCAACCCATTTTACCTCCACAAATAAGGACAAAATAAAATAAATGGAACGAAATAATAATAATAATAATAATTCAATTAAAATTAAATTAAATTAAATTAACAAAAATAAAAAAACAAAATAAATAAAAATAAACAAAATTGAATAAAAATATAAAAAACATAGCAAAAATATGTGCATTCAAAGACATGAATAACTCTAGTTTTATAAGTTATCAAGTTCACCTGGCAATAAGAGACGGGCTGTTGAGGTTATGATAACACAAGATTATGATTACCAAGATAAATCAATATATTATTTAAGTTGTTAACTTAGAGGATCGGAGATAAGTTACTCTTTCACTGATAAGTTATATGTTGTATTAATGTATATAATATAAAAACTAAAACATTATATGCTTACACATAAAGTGAAGATGCTCACTAGTTCAAACCCATCAAGTTTTTACTACAATAGCCTGTTCTCTCTGGACGATATGCCAAGTGGATTGTCACGCCCCGCAGAACGGGAGGTGACGTGACGGGTTATTTAAGTTAATGAAATGAAAATTTAATAAAGATATGAGTTTAAGTTTTAAATTAAAAATGAAAAGGTGGAATTTTTTAAAACCTTTTTGAGATGAGCATTTATAATCATTAAACAGATAAGAACAATGAGGTAAACATTAAGTAAGTAATAAAGCAATACAAATATGTGAGTATGGGTACCATTGATCCACAACTTGTGCACAAACATAGTACTGACAATATAATAATACAACCACAGTCCAAGTAAAGAGAAGGTTAAAATGCTACATGCCTTGATATAATAATTTAAACAACCTACTAGGTCCTTCTACTATTCTTGAGTCCTGTTTGTGGAATCCTCTCTAAACCTAATCGAAAATCCACCTAGAGGGGGAAGGTTTGAAAACAAATAAAATATGAGTGAAAGGCTCAGTAGGACTATATTTGAAGAAACATTAATTTTTTTAAAAAATATCATTATTCAAGAAATTATTTAAGAGAAGACTTAAATAAATAAGTTTAAACAAAATCATTCTTACCCAAAATAATTTATTGGTCGACCAAAAAGAACATCATTTCCTTTCCCTGGGCAAACCATATGTATAACACCATCGTAGTGGCCCAGTTGGGTTTCGGGACCTACCCCCAAGGTCGCACGCTACACGACCTGATCTCTATTATGGCATCATGCCCTTATATTCCTTTCTATCAATTATTTAAAACCCATTTACTAGGTATTTACTTTTACATTCATTATGGGGTTCAATGTGCAATTCACCTCAGTCCATAGTTTACAAAAAATAACTGATAAAATATCCTTTCTCAATCAACCATTGAAAACATCTTGATAAAAACCCTTTTTAAGGCTAAATCATTTGAAACTGGATTACCAAAGAAAGGGTAGAAGTCCTTCCTCGATACTCGTGCCAGTGTCCCACACCGTAATCCCGGTCTGCTATACGTTAGCTCTGCGAAACCATAAACGACCTTAAATAGAAACTAGATCTATGAGTATCTAGTTTATGATATTCTACGTTGCTAAACCATTTCATGGTGTCCTAGTGTGCCATTTGTATTTATAGAATCCTTTTATTTAGTTAAAATTTCAATCGGGATTCAAAACAGTGAAAACAAATGAAAAATCACAAATTTTCTCCTTGCACGGTTGGCCTGCCAGTCACCCTGGTTCGGTCAGCCAAACTGCCGAACGTATGAATCCGGCTTGACGAACCCTTGAATCCGGCCTACCAAACTAGAAAATTCTAGAATTTTCCAACCACGGGTTCTCAGCCAGCCCGTGTCCAAATTCTAGAATTTTTCTTAGTTCTCAGGCATGGAAAACAATCATAGATGATAGAAAAACAAGATAGAACACTTTTTATCTCATTTAAACAAGATTTACTCAAAATTTTTGAATAAATCCAAAAATTAGGAAAAAGGGGAAAAATGAAAAATCTTGATTTAAATCCGTTTTTCTTCAAACAAAGCTTAGATTCTAGTTGCTCTAAGTCTCTCTAACTTAGATAAAAGGTTTTCAATGTTCAAATAAGCTTAAATTTCAAAATGCAAGAAAATTTGAAAATTTGAAAAAGTTTTGAAATTAAAAAAAAATCACATTTTTGGTTGCTCAATCACGTTCCCGAGCCTCCAATACACTAAACCGAAGCTTGGGGCTTGATTTAACTCAAAGATTTTGAGAGAAAATGAGAGAGAGAGGAAGAGGCAGAGTGAGAGAGAGCGATGCACGAGAGAGAGAGAGAGGGAGAGCTAAGAGAGAGTGAATGAGAGGAAGAGAAGGAGAGGGGAAAATAAATAGAGAAAGAGAGACGATTCTGCTGTAAGAAAACTGTGTGCAGCACATCATTTTCAAATGGGACATATTTGGTATTTGACAAATTGTTTCGTTTTAAAATTTAAAATAACAATTTAAAACAATTAGAAATAATTAGAAGTCATTAAAATAATAGAAACAAATTTTAAACTCAAAATTTCACCAAGTGGTCAAATTAAGTTTAAAATATTCATTATAGCACACTAATCTACCATTTTACATTCTAATATCATTTAATAAATTTTAGGGCGTTACAACTCTCCACCCCTAAAGAAATTTTGCCCTCAAAATTTACATATCATTTTAGAAACAAAACATATGCGGAAAGAACTCCCGCATGCTTGGCTCTAATTCCCAAGTGGCTTCATCAACCCCATGATGCTACCACACGACCTTTACTAACGGTATATCACGACAACGTAAGCTGATCACTTTCCGATCGATAATCTAAATCGGCACTTCCTCATACGTCGTGTCTTCCCAAACCTGCACATCGTGAAATGAAACTATCTTACTTTGCTCAGGCGAACACTATTAGACATGTATGCCCTAAGAAGTAAAAATTTAATAAGTTTTTGGAGACATTTCTATCAATAAAGAATTTATTTATTATTTATATACCAAATTTTGTCCTCTTTACGTTCATATTTGTTGAATGTATGTTAAGCAAACAAAAGTCTAAGACTGTCGGTCCAAACCTTTAAGAATTGGGCATATGATGGACAGATTATACGGAAGACACAATTCTTAAGGTGATAGTCTAAAACATAAGATCGCCAATCGAGGGAATAAAGTTGGGCACTTTATTCATGTAAAGATTGTTATATTGTCTATATCCCAATTGGGAGATGGTTTGACTTGACCATCAGAGGTGGACTCCATGAATAGAAACATTGGCATGTTGTCATAGGTATGGAATAGTAGGCCCGTTGACTTGACTTGTGTCTTTTAATGTACCAAAGGGTGACACCCACATGTTAATAGTGGTATGCATGTTGGTATGTTGGAGGCATGACTCTTGATAGCATAGACCTGTTATTCATAGATATGGAATCCATAGGTCCTCTTTAGAAGTAATGATATCCTCTTAAATGCGTTATCCTGTAATTGGAAAACTGGAGCGCTCAACCATTTGGATACATAGGTGTAACCGAATGGTATACTGTCTTTGGATGGTAAGTTTTCTGATGGTGAGATAATGGAACGTAAGATAAAAATAATCGGGAAGGTAAAATACAACTTGTCCTTAAGCCGGTTTTGTATAATCGTATGGGGATATGATACACTATGATATGTCATGGAGACTTAGCTATACGGGCTTCGTAATTCTATGTAGTTTGAGAGTGCAGCTCCAAGCTTTTAGTGGAGTAGGGTTGGAGTTGATAATTATGAAATGTATATCTAGGATATTGGGTTTTGTAATTATCGGGAGCATGAACTATATAGGTCCATTTGGTCCCCTTTGCTAGCTCATAGCATCCTGTAACAATATGGCATGCTTTTCTAATAATTGGTAACTTATGTAGGATTTATTAGATTGGTTGAAATTTGGTAGAATCAAATAATTCATGTCTGTTTATCGGTTGAATTAATTTTGTGATAAAAATTAATTCGAGATAAACTTGTTGAATTGTAAGGATCGGATAATTCTTGTCTATTTATCGGTTGATTTAATTTTTGGATAAATTAGATCAAGATAAACTTGTAGAATTATTGAGAATTCATTTATTTTCTTAGAGATTATCTAGGTAAAGTTGTTTTAATTAGATAACTTCTCTATTGGGTTACTTGAATTAAAATTGAGACTTTATCCTATAGAATCTCGGGTGGAAAATAAAAGATTCGTTGAGATTTTTTATCGGCAGTTCGGCATGCCGATCCTCAAGTTTGGCCTGCCTACTGCTCAATACAAAGATCACGCGTTTTCACGTGGATTTCATTTGATATTGATCCGAATTTGATTCTGATTCGAATTTTTGAGACCTAATCTGATAAGGAGTGACCCTAGACCCAACCTCTATAAATAAGGGGTAAGTCACACAATTTATTAAGATCAATCGAGAGATTAAGAGCGATACTCTATTAGTGAGAATCTAAAAACTCCCTGAGAGTTTTTGTTCACAAATCACGAACACTTGCTTTGGGTTCTCTCGATTGGTTGGTAGGAGAGTCACCTAGAGGAAGAGCTGTACGTGTGAGCCCACACTTACTCTAGTCGTGGATAGAGAATAGCAAAGAAGACCAGTTGGTTGAGGCTCTTATGGAACGTTACTTCTCTTCATGTTTTGCGAGGGTTATTCGGCACAGAAAGGTTAGTAAGATCTGGTCAAATTTATGCATATAGCATGTCAAACTTGTGTTTTGGAAAATACTCTAATGTAAATTTTTTTAAATTCAGCTATGCACTCTTTTTCCAATAGACACTTCCTATGCATAGACAAGTGGAACGCATCATGAACATGAGATAATTCAGGGGGAAGGTTGAGCCGATAAGCAACTACACCAACACGCTGAGTAATCTTGAATGGTCCTGCGTACCTTGGTGCAAGTTTACCACTTATTCCAAACCGTATAATTCCTTTGCGGGGTGATATCTTCAAGAGAACAAAATCTCCCATTGCAAATTCCAAAGGTCGATGTCTTTTATCCGCATAACTCTTCTGTCGACTATGAGCTACCTTCAATCGATTTCGAATTATGGCGACTTTCTCATTGCTAGCACGAATCTCATCTGGCCTAAGAATAATCCTGTCTTCTAGTTCTACCCAACACACCAATGATCGCCACAGTCATCCATACAATGTCTTAAATGGTGCCATGCCAATGCTCGATTGATAGCTGTTGTTGTACGCAAACTCTACCAAATGCAAATATTTCTTCCAGTTCCCACCGAAGTCTAATGCACAATCATGCAACATATCCTCGAGAATCTAAAGAACTAGCTCAGATAGCCCATCGGTCTGAGGATGAAATGCAGTACTGAAATTCAAATCTATACCTAAAGCCTCCTAAAAGTTCCTCTAATACTTAGCATTCAACCTATTGTCTCTATCAGAGGTGATGGAGAAGGGAACTCTGTGCAACCGCACTTTATTCTGTAGATACAATTCTCCAAGGACCTTCTTCGAACATGTTGACCTAAACAGGATAAAATGCACCGATTTCGTTAACCTGTCGACCACAACCCAAATCACATCATGCCTTTGCTCCGTCCTTGGCAAACCTGTAAGGAAATCCATCGTCAGATGCTCCCATTTCCATCATGGAATAGGAAGCGGCTGAAGCTGACCTACAAGCTTTCGATGCTCGACTTTCACCTGAAGACATGCGTACACTTGGCCACGTATTCCTGGATGTCCTTCTTCATACCTCTCCACCAATATTGCCTCCTCAAATCATGATACATCTTTGTGCTCCCCAGATGAACTGAGACTTGTGGGCTTCGTCCATAACGGCTTTCGTCACCTTTGTGATTACTGAAACTGCTAGGTGCTCCCAAAAGTACAATTATCCATCTGCATGAATCTTCCATTCTTCAAATTACTCTCTGTCTTGAATACGTGTCTAGATTCCCCGTAGATGCTGATCCTACCACTGATTTTGTTTCACCATCTGAACAAGAGCTGGTGTCATCTCTATATGATACACCGAAGCTCGATCGTAGCCTTCATAATACTGTAGCCTATACTCACTCACTGTCGCATATCTTTTCCAGTCTTCAAGAGCCAAACAAGTGAGAATCCCTTAAGATTTCCTGCTAAGCGCATCTGCGACTACATTAGCTTTCCCAGGGTGATACTACAGCGTGACATCGTAATCCTCCATGTACTCTATCCATCTCCGTTGCCTTAAGTTGAGATCCCTCTGAGTCAACAGATACCTCAAGCTCTTATGATAAGAGAAAACCTGAAATGTTTCCCCATACAAATAACACCTCCAGATCTTAAGCACGTGAATCACTACTGCAAGCTCCAAATCATGAGTAGGATAATTTCGCTCGTGAGGTCGTAGCTGGCTTGATCCATACGCCACCATGCGTCTGTTAGACATGTATGCTCTAAGGAGTAAAAATGTAATATGTTTTTGGAGACATTTTTATCAATAAAGAATTTATTCATTTATATATACCAAATATTGTCCTCTTTACGTTCATATTTGTTGAATGTATAATAAGCAAACAGTAGTCTAAGACTGTCAGTCTAAACCTTAAGAATTGGGCATATGATGGGATGATTATGCGAAAGACACAATTCTTAGGGTGACGGTCTAAAACATATGATCCGCAATCAAGGGAATAAAGTTGGGCGCTTTATTCATGTAAAGATTGTTATGTTGTCTTTATCCCTTTTGGGAGATGGTTTGTCTTGACCATCGGAGTTGGACTCCATGAATAGAAACATTGGCACGTTGTCAAAGGTGACGATGTGTTGGATCGGGACATAAAGTGAATTGATTTGGATTAATAATAATGTCTTGGCAAATCGATTCACTTTAGATAATCATTTGTATTGTATCTTAATTCTGAGATGAATAATGGGCCCATTGTCTCGACTTGTGTCTTTTGATGTACCAATGGGTGACTCCCACATTTCTATAGTGGCATGCATGCCGGTACGTTGGAGGCATGACTCTTGATAGCGTAGACTTGTTATTCATAGATATGGAATCCATAGCTCCTCTTTAGGAGTAATGATATCCTCTTATATGCGTTGTCCTGTAATTGGAAAACTGGAGCGCTCAACCATTTGGATACATAGGTGTAACCGAATGGTATACTATCTTTGGATGGTAAGTTTTCTAATGGTGAGACAATGGAATGTAAGATAAAAATAATCGGGAAGGTAAGACAGAATTTGTCCTTAAGCTGATTATGGATGATCATATGGGGATGCGATACACTATGATATGTCATGGAGACTTAGCTACACGAGCTTCGTAATTCTATAAAGTTCGAGAGTGCAACTCCAAGCTTTTAGTGGAGTAGCGTTGGAGTTGATAATTGTGAAATGTATATCTGGGATATTGGGTTTCATAGTTATCATGAGCTTGAACTTTATAGGTCCATTTTGGTCCCCTTTGCTAGCTCACAAAATCCTGTAACGACACGGCGTGCTTTTCCAATAATTGATGACTTATGTCAGATTTATCAGATTGGTTTAAAATTTATAAGAATCAAATAATTCATGTCTGTTTATCGGTTGAATTAATTATGTAAGAAAATTAGTTCAAGATGAACTTGTTGAATTATTGCGTTCGGGTAATTCTTGTCTATTTATCGGTTGTTTTAATTTTGGACAATTAGAACAAGATAAACTTGTAGAATTATTGTGAATTGATTTATTTTCTTAGAGATTATCTTGATAAAGTTTTTTTTGATCAGATATCTTTTCTATTGGGCTATTTGAATCAAAACTAAGACTTTATCCTTTAGAATCTCGGGTGGAAAATAAAAGATTCACGGAGATTTTTTCCCGGTAGTTCGGCCTGCCGGATGACGTGTTCGGCCTACCGAACTGGCCTGTTCGGCCTGCCTATCAGAAAGTTCATCCTGCCGACTGACGACAGTTAAGATTACGCGTTTTCACGCAGATCTTATCAGATATTGATCAGAACTTGATTCTGTTTTGATTTTTTGAGACCTAATCTGATATGGACTGACCCTAGGACCAATAGGTATAAAAAGGGAGTGAGTCTAATGATTTACTTAGATCAATTTGAGAGATTAAGAGTGATACTCTTCGAGTGAGCATCTAAAAACTCCCTGAGAGCTTTTGTTCACAAATCATGAACACTAGCTTTGGGTTCTCTCTGTTGGTTGGAAGGAGAGTCACCGGTGGAAGAGCTGTACGTGTGAGCCCACACTCACTCCGGTTGTGGATAGAGAATAGCAAAGAAGACCAGTTGGTTGAGGCTCTTCTGGAACGTTACTTCTCTACACAGGTCGCGGAGGTTCTTCGGCACGCTGAGGTTAGTAAGATCTGTTTAATTTATACATATAACATGTCAAACTTGTGTTTTGGAAAATACTCTGACGAAAATTTTTAAAATTTCGTTGCGCACTTTGTTTCCAACAATTGGTATCAGAGCCAAGGTTTTTACATAAATTTGCAAGTTTGTGATCATGTTATATGCATAAATTTTGTGATCTTAGTCTCTCCTATGCTTGAATTGAATTTTATAGAGAGATGGCACTCTAGGTTTCTATATAATATATAAATGTTGTCATGGATTATGTGGTGAATATTTATTAATTAATTATGGTTGATTAAATTGTTGTTTAATTATTTATTAATTAATTAATACCCGTTATGGTTCCTTGGAGGTTAGAATGTGTATCTAGGTTTTTCATGTAATTAGATGGCGGACTATCATCTCCGTCTAGGAAATTGTTATTTAATTTTTAATTTGTAAGAATTTTGTAATTAAATAATTATTCAGAGAAGACGGAACGAGAAGTCGGATCTTAAAGATTGATGATGGCGCCTCCAAGTATTTCCTGAGTCTCTAATTTTATGTTTTTGAATTGTTGAAAATAAAATTGATGAATTGCATTAAAATTGTATTTTCTGGAATGTGCGTTTTCTGCTCGGTCGGCATGCCGGACCTCACAGTTCGGCAGGCCGACAGTGGGACAGAAATTTTGGTGCTTTGCCGGCAGGCCGAACCTTCATGTTCGGCAGGCCAAACCTCCATGATCGGTAGGCCGATCACCTATATCGGCCTGCCGACCGAGAGCTACCAAATGTCCAAAAAAGGTGCAATTTTTTTTTCCGTTGCAGTTTTAATTTTTATTTTTGGGACAATTCTGAGAAACATTAAATTTGGATATGACCGGAAATATGAAGTGTTCGATTCATACGGAATTGAGGACTTGAAGATGGATATTACATGAAGAAGGATACAGCTTGAGGATTCAAGGATGAAGAATCGATAAATGTCTCGATTATTCTCTTGTAATCTTAGTTTTCTATTCTCTAGGGTGGAACCATAATATTACGGTTATTATTATTATTATGCTTGTAGCTTTGCTTGATTGCTTTGCTTGTCTGCATTATAATAGGATTTACCATGTATATTGATAACATGCCACATAGAATAGGGAGTGCCGCTCATATTAAAATTGTTCATGCATAATTTTAAAATAAAACCTTGACTTCAAAAGATTGAGTGGGAGAAGGTTTTTGAAAAGAGAACCTAAGGCCTCCATCGTTGGTCCATAGGAAGAACATGGTGGTCTTGACCCCTAGGAAGGGATTTCTATCATGTACCAGATTGGATCTCTGAAAGGATAAGGTATTTTAGTATGATTTATGGTTGCACACCCCTAGGTGGTGATTATAAATCGTGGATAAAATATTGAAACGGTGGTTATACACTCACGTTAATTTTATTATTAACCTCCCCTAGGAGCTCTGTGTTAGACATGTATGCTCTAAGGAGTAAAAATGTAATACGTTTTTGGAGACATTTTTATCAATAAAGAATTTATTCATTTATATATACCAAATATTGTCCTCTTTACGTTCATATTCGTTGAATGTATGATAAGCAAACAGTAGTCTGAGACTGTCAGTCTAAACCTTAAGAGTTGGGCATATGATGAGATGATTATGCGGTAGACACGACTCTTAAGGTGATGGTCTAAAATATATGATCCGCAATCGAGGGAATAAAGTTGGGCGCTTTATTCATGTAAAGATTGTTATGTTGTCTATATCCCTTTTGGGAGATGGTTTGTCTTGGCCATCGGAGTTGGACTCCGTGAATAGAAACATTGGCGCGTTGTCATAGGTGACGATGTGTTGGATCGGGACATAAAGTGAATTGATTTGGATTAATAATTCTGTCTTGGCAAATCGATTCACTTTAGACATCGTTTGTATTGTATCTTAATCCTGAGATGAATAATGGGCCCGTTGTCTCGACTTGTGTCTTTTGATGTACCAATGGGTGACTCCCACATCTCTATAGTGGCATGCATGCCGGTACGTTGGAGGCATGACTCTTGATAGCGTAGACTTGTTATTCATAGATATGGAATCCATAGCTCCTCTTTAGGAGTAATGATATCCTCTTATATGCGTTGTCCTGTAATTGGAAAACTGGAGCGCTCAACCATTTGGATACATAGGTGTAACCGAATGGTATACTATCTTTGGATGGTAAGTTTTCTAATGGTGAGACAATGGAACGTAAGATAAAAATAATCGGGAAGGTAAGACAGAACTTGTCCTTAAGCCGATTATGGATGATCATATGGGGATGCGATACACTATGATATGTCATGGAGACTTAGCTACACGAGCTTCGTAATTCTATAAAGTTCGAGAGTGCAGCTCCAAGCTTTTAGTGGAGTAGCGTTGGAGTTGATAATTGTGAAATGTATATCTGGGATATTGGGTTTCATAATTATCATGAGCTTGAACTTTATAGGTCCATTTTGGTCCCCTTTGCTAGCTCACAAAATCCTGTAACGACACGGCGTGCTTTTCTAATAATTGGTGACTTATGTCGGATTTATCAGATTGGTTTAAAATTTATAAGAATCAAATAATTCATGTCTATTTATCGGTTGAATTAATTATGTAAGAAATTAGTTCAAGATGAACTTGTTGAATTATGGCGTTCGGATAATTCCTGTCTGTTTATCGGTTGTTTTAATTTTGGACAATTAGAACAAGATAAACTTGTAGAATTATTTGAATTGATTTATTTTCTTAGAGATTATCTTGATAAAGTTTGTTTTGATCAGATATCTTTTCTATTGGGCTATTTGAATCAAAACTGAGACTTTATCCTTTAGAATCTCGGGTGGAAAATAAAAGATTCACGGAGATTTTTTTCTCGGCAGTTCGGCCTGCCGATCAGAAAGTTCGGCCTGCCGAACTGGCCAGTTCGGCCTGCCTATCACACAGTTTGGCATGCCGACCGCGACAGTTAAAATTACGCGTTTTTCACGCGTATCTTATCAGATATTGATCCGAACTTGATTCTGTTTCGATTTTTGAGACCTAATCTGATATGGACTGACCCCAAGGACCAATAGGTATAAAAAGGGAGTGAGTCTAATGATTTACTCAGATCAATTTGAGAGATTAAGAGTGATACTCTGCTAGTGAGCATCTGAAAACTCCCTGAGAGCTTTTGTTCACAAATCACGAACACTAGCTTTGGGTTCTCTCTATTGGTTGGAAGGAGAGTCACCGGTGGAAGAGCTGTACGTGTGAGCCCACACTCACTCCGGTTGTGGATAGAGAATAGCAAAGAAGACCAGTTGGTTGAGGCTCTTCTGGAACGTTACTTCTCTACACAGGTCGCGGAGGTTCTTCGGCACACTGAGGTTAGTAAGATCTGTTTAATTTATACATATAACATGTCATACTTGTATTTTGGAAAATACTCTGATGAAAATTTTTTAAAATTCCGCTGCGCACTTTGTTTCCAACACTCTGTTAATAAAATTAATGGCCAAAGAAATGATTATTAGTATATGCTGGATCATACGGGTCCTGGATGGCATATATTAATCAGGAGGGGATCCGTGTTCCTGATTGAATTTGGCATGACTCCCCTAGGAGCTTGTTGAATTCTAAGTTGGGAATTATCGTTGTAAGGTTGTGATATTTTCAAGGTTTTGACACATAAACACATTTGTATGATTTTACATGATTGTGTTATCTTACTAAATTATTATATATGTTTGCTTATGTTTGGTATATGATTCTTTATTGTAGATTGAAAATGTCTAAAAACGCTTTATCATTGATACTTGACAAAAACCAATTAACCGGTGAGAACTATAACGATTGGAAACGGAACCTGGACATTGTCCTTTCCTTTGAGAAACTGAAATATGTCCTGACAACTCCTTGTCCTCCTGAGCCTACGGGAGACTCAAGTAATGAGCAATTCCAAGCGTATGACCACTGGAAAGATGCTAATGATCAGGCCTGCTGCTATGTTATGGCTAGCATGAACAATGTGCTGCAGGCTCAACATCAGGATTATGAGACTGCGAAGTAGATCTTGGATAATCTTGAGGACATGTTTGGAGGCCAAGCCGTAACAAAGCGGCAAGGGGCGCTTTGAAAACTCTTAAACTGTAGACAGAGACCGAGGACATCTGTAAAGGAGCATATGATGTTGGTCATGGGTTACCTCGCTGAGGCTCAAACCAATGGAGCCGACATCGATGCTAAAACTCAAATGACTATGGTCTTTGAGACTCTGTCTAAGGAATTTATTCTGTTTAGAGCTACTTTTAATCTGAGCAATAGACGGGATATGACCTTGACAGAACTGATGAAATAGTTACAGGAGTTTGAACTGCTGATCAGGGAGTCTCCTGCTGGTGGAGAGGCCAACATGGTAGCTGCTTCTGGTTCCAATTCTAACTCTGGGAATGGAAAGAAGCAACGGGCCAAAAGTGGGAAGTCTTCTATTCCTGTTGCTACCAAGAGCAAGAAGAAGAAGAAGAAGAACCCAAAGAAGCTTAAGTGCTTCTTCTGTGGTAAGATCGGGCATATAAAGAAGCATTGCAAGGACTTCCTTTCCAGGGGAGGTAGGTGTGATCTTCTATATTTAGAAACTTGTTTGGTTGAGGAATCCAGTGACATCTGGGTCATAGATTCCGGTGCAACTAATCATGTTTGTGTTTCTCTGCAGGGATTCAAAGAAACGAGAAGTCTACTTCGTGAAGACTTAACGCTTCGGATGGGCGATGGAACCTTGGTCTCAGCGGAAGCAGTGGGAGATGTCCATCTTTATTTTGATAATTATAGGAGTTTAATTTTGCGAGACTGTTTTTATGTTCCTAAATTTAAAAGGAATTTAATTTTTGTATCTTCTTTATTTAAAGACTCCTACGTGGTATCTTTTAATGAAAAAGTGGTGATTCGTAAAAACAAATCTTTTATCTGTTCTGGATGGATGCAAAACAATCTATATTTTATCAAACCTAAGATGGACCTATTGCTTAATGCTGAGATAAATGATAATGACTCAAAAAGGCTTAAAACTTCTCACTCTAATAAGACTTATCTTTGGCATTTGCGCCTTGGCCATATTAACCTGAATAGGATTCAAAGGTTGGTAAGGGATGGACCTTTAAGTCACTTAAAGGTGGAATCTATACCTCAATGTGAGTCTTGTTTGGAGGGTAAAATGACCAAAAGACCATACGGGTCTAAGGGCAATAGGGCCAAAGGGGTTCTAGAACTTGTGCATAGTGATGTTTGCGGACCGATGAACATCCGGGCACGAGGAGGGTATGAGTACTTCGTCACTTTTATTGACGATTACTCAAGATATGGGTATGTGTACCTGATGCACCACAAAAGCGAAACTTATGATAAGTTCAAGGAGTTTCGGGCTGAAGTGGAAAAGCAATTAGGTAAACCCATAAAGGCACTTCGATCTGATCGAGGTGGGGAATACCTTTCTGAAGAGTTCTTAGGACACTTGTTAGAGAATGGGATTTTATCCCATTTGACTGCGCCAGGCACTCCGCAGCAGAATGGCGTAGCGGAAAGAAGAAATAGGACTTTGTTGGACATGATTCAGTCCGTGATGAGTTATTCATCATTGCCTTTATCCTTTTCGGGATATGCACTACAAACCGCATGTTATCTTTTGAACAATGTGCCTTCAAAATCGGTCCCTAAAACTCCTCACGAGTTGTGGACAAGACGGAAGACATCCTTAAACCATATTCGCATATGGGGATGTCCAGCTCATGTCCTGTTTAAGGATCCGAATAAGTTGGAAGCACGTTCAGAAGTTTGCGTGTTTGTAGGATATCCAAAAGGGACTAAAGGGGGTTATTTTTATAACCCAAAGGAAAATAAAGTTGTGGTTTCAACTAATGCAACTTTCCTTGAGGAGAGTTACATGAACAACTTTAAACCTCGAAGCAAAGTGGTGCTTGAGGAGTTGAGGGGTGATCCGTTTACTCCGGAAGTTCCGAATGAAACCGTTCCGATCAGTATAGAAAAACCAAACAAACCTGAACAACAACCTCAGGGGCTTCGGCGTAGTGGGAGGATCGGGCGTCAACTTGAAAGGTATATGTTCAATGGGGAAGTCTTTTTGGCTGAACCGGATGAACATGACAGGGATCCTTATACTTACGCAGAAGCCATGGAGGATGTTGATTCAAGACTCTGGACAGAGGCAATGAACATAGAGATGAAGTCTATGGAGACTAATCGGGTCTGGGAGCTTGTGGATCTTCCCGAAGGGGTAAAACCCATAGGATGTAAGTGGATCTACAAGAGGAAAAGAGGAGTGGATGGAAAGGTCGAAACCTTTAAGGCTAGACTGGTAGCTAAGGGTTATACGCAAAAGGAAGGAATCGATTATGAGGAAACCTTTTCGCCTGTAGCCATGCTTAAGTCCATCCAGATTCTCTTGTCCATAGTTGCCGCTCTCGACTACAAGATTTGGCAGATGGATGTCAAGACGGCTTTTCTGAATGGCTGTCTTGATGAGTCCATTTATATGGAACAACCAGAAGGGTTCAAGGTCGCGAGTCAAGAGGGTAAGGTTTGTAAGCTGCTAAAGTCAATTTATGGACTTAAGCAGGCTTCTCGTTCTTGGAACATAAGATTTGATCAAGTGATCAAGACTTATGGGTTCTCACAAAATGTGGATGAACCATGTGTTTACAAACACATTAAGAATGGGAAGGTGGTTTTTCTACTACTCTATGTAGATGACATTCTGCTAATTGGCAATGACGTTGGGGCATTGTCATCGGTCAAATTATGGTTGACCAAGCAGTTTGACATGAAGGACTTAGGTGAGCCTAATTTTGTTCTCGGTATCCAGATCTTTCGGGATAGGAAGAACAAAATGATAGCTTTGTCACAGGCCGGCTATATAGATAAAATTCTCAGGAGGTTTGCAATGCAGGATTCCAAGAATGGTGGGCAACCATCTAGGTCTAGAATTACTCTTTCTAGGAAAGACTCTCCAAAGTCTTATGAAGAAAGAGAATACATGAAGAAGGTACCTTATGCTTCTGCAGTGGGTAGTCTCATGTATGCCATGCTTTGCACTCGACCGGATATTAGCTATGCGGTCGGGATTGTGAGTCGATTTCAGGCGGATCCAGGACCGAACCATTGGGTTGCGATAAAGCATATTTTCAAGTACCTGAGAAGGACTCGAGGGTATATGCTTGTGTATTCAGGTGAGGATTTAACTCCTCTAGGATACACTGATTCAGATTTTCAATCCTGCCTGGATTCTAGGAAATCGACTTCGGGGTTTGTGTTTACTCTAGGTGGAGGTGCCATCAGTTGGAGAAGTGCGAAGCAAGATTGCACTTCAGATTCAACGATGGAGGCTGAGTATGTGGCGGCTAGTGATGCTTTGAAAGAAGCAGTGTGGCTCCGCAAGTTCCTTGGGGTTCTTGAGGTAGTTCCTGGTATGGATAAGGCGGTATCACTATACTGTGATAACAGTGCGGCGGTAGCTAATGCTAAGGAACCAAGATTTCACAAGAAGAGTAAGCATATTGATCGGAAGTATCATGTGATAAAGGACTTCGTTGAGAGCGGGCATGTCACGGTGTGCAAGATCGCGTCAGAGGACAATTTAGCTGATCCATTTACGAAGACACTTACTGGGAGAGTCTTCGAGAGGCACGTGGAAGCTATGGGGATGCGAAATTTGTAGTATTTACTCACTTAGTGCAAGTGGGAGATTGTTAGACATGTATGCTCTAAGGAGTAAAAATGTAATACGTTTTTGGAGACATTTTTATCAATAAAGAATTTATTCATTTATATATACCAAATATTGTCCTCTTTACGTTCATATTTGTTGAATGTATAATAAGCAAACAGTAGTCTAAGACTATCAGTCTAAACCTTAAGAATTGGGCATATGATGGGATGATTATGCAGAAGACACAATTCTTAGGGTGACGGTCTAAAACATATGATCCGCAATCGAGGGAATAAAGTTGGGTGCTTTATTCATGTAAAGATTGTTATGTTGTCTTTATCCCTTTCGGGAGATGGTTTGTCTTGACCATCGGAGTTGGACTCCATAAATAGAAACATTGGCACGTTGTCAAAGGTGATGATGTGTTGGATCGGGACATAAAGTGAATTGATTTGGATTAATAATTCTGTCTTGGCAAATCGATTCACTTTAGACAATCATTTGTATTGTATCTTAATCCTGAGATGAATAATGGGCCCGTTGTCTCGACTTGTGTCTTTTGATGTACCAATGGGTGACTCCCACATTTCTATAGTGGCATGCATGCCGGTACGTTGGAGGCATGACTCTTGATAGCGTAGCTTGTTATTCATAGATATGGAATCCATAGCTCCTCTTTAGGAGTAATGATATCCTCTTATATGCGTTATCCTGTAATTGGAAAACTGGAGCGCTCAACCATTTGGATACATAGGTGTAACCGAATGGTATACTATCTTTGGATGGTAAGTTTTCTAATGGTGAGACAATGGAACGTAAGATAAAAATAATCGGGAAGGTAAGACAGAATTTGTCCTTAAGCCGATTATGGATGATCATATGGGAATGCGATACACTATGATATGTCATGGAGACTTAGCTACACGAGCTTCGTAATTCTATAAAGTTCGAGAGTGCAGCTCCAAGCTTTTAGTGGAGTAGCGTTGGAGTTGATAATTGTGAAATGTATATCTGGGATATTGGGTTTCATAATTATCATGAGCTTGAACTTTATAGGTCCATTTTGGTCCCCTTTGCTAGCTCACAAAATCCTGTAACGACACGGCGTGCTTTTCCAATAATTGGTGACTTATGTCGGATTTATCAGATTGGTTTAAAATTTATAAGAATCAAATAATTCATGTCTGTTTATCGGTTGAATTAATTATGTAAGAAAATTAGTTCAAGATGAACTTGTTGAATTATTGCGTTCGGGTAATTCTTGTCTGTTTATCGGTTGTTTTAATTTTGGACAATTAGAACAAGATAAACTTGTAGAATTATTGTGAATTGATTTATTTTCTTAGAGATTATCTTGATAAAGTTTGTTTTGATCAGATATCTTTTCTATTGGGCTATTTGAATGAAAACTGAGACTTTATCCTTTAGAATCTCGGGTGGAAAATAAAAGATTCGCGGAGATTTTTTCCCGACAGTTCGGCCTGTCGGATGACGTGTTCTACCTGCCGAACTGGCCTGTTCGGCCTGCCTATCAGAAAGTTCGGCCTGCTGACCGACGACAGTTAAGATTACGCGTTTTCACGCAGATCTTATCAGATATTGATCCGAACTTGATTTTGTTTCAATTTTTTGAGACCTAATCTGATATGGACTGACCCTAGGACCAATAGGTATAAAAAGGGAGTGAGTCTAATGATTTACTTAGATCAATTTGAGAGATTAAGAGTGATACTCTTCGAGTGAGCATCTAAAAACTCCCTGAGAGCTTTTGTTCACAAATCACGAACACTAGCTTTGGGTTCTCTCTGTTGGTTGGAAGGAGAGTCACCGGTGGAAGAGCTGTACGTGTGAGCCCACACTCACTCCGGTTGTGGATAGAGAATAGCAAAGAAGACCAGTTGGTTGAGGCTCTTCTGGAACGTTACTTCTCTACACAGGTCGCGGAGGTTCTTCGGCACACTGAGGTTAGTAAGATCTGTTTAATTTATACATGTAACATGTCAAACTTGTGTTTTGAAAAATACTCTGACGAAAATTTTTAAAATTCCGTTGCGCACTTTGTTTCCAACAGCGTCCATGTTGCATCAACACGCACCTAAGTCCGTGCCCTGAAGCAACTGTATAAACCTCATACAGCTTATCATTGTTGAGAATAACCAATACTATGGCGAAAGTCAATCGATTCTTCAATTCCTAAAAAGAAAGCTCACATTCTTCATCCCACTCAAACCTGACATTTTTCCTAATCAATCTTTTCAACGGCGCTGCGATCTTCGAGAAATCCTTTGCAAATTTTTTGTAGCACCCAGCAAGACCTAAGAAACTATGAACTTCTACTACATTTCTTGGTCATTCCCTTTCCACTATGGCTTCTATCTTGGGCGGATCCACTGAAATACCATGCTCGGAGATGACATGATCCAGAAACTTAACTTCGGTTAACCAAAACTTGCACTTTCTTTCTTGGCACACAACTGGTGCTCCCGCAGAGTCTGAAGCACGATCTTAAGATGCTACTCATGCTCCTCCCAAGTCTTAGAATACACTAGAATATCATCGATGAACACAATCACGAACTGATCCAGATAATGCCTGAATATCCTATTCATCAAATTCATGAAAGCTACCGAAGCGTTTGTGAACCCAAACGGCATCACCAGAAACTCAAAGTGTCCATACCGAGTCCTAAAAGCTGTCTTGGGAATATCTTCCTCCTTTATCTTGAGCTGATGGTATTCCAACCTCAAATCAATCTTTGAGAAGTACCGTGAACCTCCTAACTGATCGAACAACTCATCAATCCTGGGCAAAGGATACTTATTCTTCATCGTGACCCGATTCAGCTGCCGATAACCTATACACGACCTGAGAGGCCCATCATATTTTTTAGCGAACAAAATAGATGCTCCCCACGGCGATGTACTATTCTGAATATACCCTTTATCAGCAAGCTCCTAAAGTTGCTTTCTTAATTCTTTCATTTCTACCGACGCCATCTGATAAGGTGCTACTGAAATCGGTGTTGTTCTTGGAAATAACTCAATACCAAATTTGATCTCCCGATGCAGTGGTAATCCTGGCAACTCATCGGGGAAGACATCTTCCTACTCATCAACCACTGGGATTGCTGCATTTCTTCTCGAAACATAGGGCTCTATTTCTAGGTTCGCAAAAAAGGCATAGCAAGCTAGGTTCTTCCGCCTTCCAAGACATGTTTTCACGAGACGCTCACTCATTAACCGATCACCACCACCCTGGTAGGTGATCATCGTCCCCCTATCAGACATTAGGGTCACTTTTCTAAGCTGGCAGTCTACAACTGCGTTATATCTAGACAATCAGTCCATTCCCAAAATTACATCATATGATTTAATGGGGAGTACAATCAAATCACTTTTCAAAATGTCATCCCCAATCTTTATTTTACAAGCTTTACATACATAATTCACACACACCCGCCCTAAGGTTGAAGCTATAACTAGGGGTTCATTAAACTCTTCTACCTCTAATCCCAAGGCATGTACAAAGGAACTCGAAATGAGAGAATGAGTGGCACCTGTATCAAATAAAACATGAGCTAAGGATTGAGAAACTAGGATTGTACCATCGACAACCGCATTGCTGTTCTGGACATTTGAACTTTCCGTCGCCATCGTATGAACTTGAACTAGAGCTTTTCCTTTTCCTCTACCAACATTGCTAGGTCCTGGATTATTCGACCAATACTGCTACGATGGAGGTGACTACACACTAGCTATACTAGGCACTCGATACTGAGGGACATTGTGCTGGAAGTTTTGCGACTACTGTCCTTATGCTGAATATGGCTGTTGCTAAGGAGAGAACTGAGGAAACTGCAACTGCAAAAATTGTTGAGACAGAGGTAGAGGCTGAGGCTGACGACTGGCTCCTTCTTCAGTCTGGGATCCTAGACGAGAGCTCCTAATTGGGCAATTCCTCTTGATGTGTCTTGGTTGCTGGCAATAATGACAATGAAAACTACTGGGGTTGCTACGCCTGCTGCTTGATGAACCGTTGCTACCACTATTCACGCCACCCTGTTTGTTCTTTCTCAGAGTTGGACGACTACTGGTACTCCTCCTACCGCTCCTTTAGGGCCCACCTAATGTCTTGGCTCAATCCTCATAGTACTGCGTATAATCATTTTCCACTGATATTGCTGATGACACAAGCTCTCCAAAATTCCTGAGTCACAGGGCAACCACCTAATGTCTAATAGGCGCCTTGAGCCCTTCCTAAAACTTAATACATTTCTCATGTTTTGAGCCACTTCTGATAGAGCAAACCTAGCCAGCTCATTGAACCTTGCCTCATATTCTCGAACTGACAAGTCACCTTATTGCAACCTGTAGAATTTAGCTGCCTTTGGGTCTCTATACCACTGTAGAAAATATCGGTCGTAGAACAACTTCTCAAACCTATCCCAACTGATATTACATTATTTTCCAAACGCTTAGCCTGCTTCAACCAGGTGTTGGCACCACCTTTGAACTTATACACATTAAACTCTACACGATACTCACCTGGTACACCAAGGGTACCAAGTGCTTCACGATCGAGTCCAGCCAATATTCTGCTACTTGCAGATCCCCATGCCCATCGAAAGTCAGAATAGACGCACACCAAAATTCCTTAAAATACGTATGTCGACGACTAACATTAGAATCCTCCGGCCTGGCCCTAGCTGTCATCTGTCGAAATGCAACAAACATGGCTCTCATCATGCCCTCATCATTTCCAAACTCGGCGTCAGCTATCGAACATCGTCTAGGTGCCATTCTCTCACTTTTGAAAACAAAATTTGGACTGTCAATGGTACTTCATTGTTGTACTTATGTGTGCACAATTCCCAAGGATCATAACCTTGATCTCTCATGCCATTCTGTCACGCCCCGCAGAACAGGAGGTGACGTGACAGGTTATTTAAGTTAATGAAATGAAAATTTAATTAAGATATGAGTTTAAGTTTTAAATTAAATATGAAAATGTGGAAATTTTTTAAAACCATTTTGAGACGAGCATTTATAATCATTAAACAGATAAGAACATTGAGGTAAACATTAAGTAAGTAATAAAGTAATAAAAAGATGTGAGTATGGGTCCCACTGACTCATAACTTATGCACACACATAGTACTGACAATATAATAATACAACCACAGTCGAAGTAAAGAGAAGGTTAAAATGCTACATACCTTGATATAATAATTTAAAAAACCTACTAGGTCCTTCTACTGCTCTCTCTAAACCTAATCGAAAATCCACCTAGAGGGGGAAGGTTTGAAAACAAATAAAATGTGAGCGAAAGGCTCAGTAGGACTATATTTGAAGAAACATTAAATTTAAAAAAAAATTTATCATTATTCAAAAAATTATTTAAGAGAAGACTTGAATAAATAAGTTTAAACAAAATAATTCTTACCCAAAACAATTTATTGGTCGACCAGAAAGAACATCATTTCCTTTCCCTGGGCAAACCATATGGATAACACCACCGTAGTGGCCTAGTTGGGTTTCGAGACCTGCCCCCAAGGTCGCACGCTACACGACCCGATCTCTGCTATGGTATCATGCCCTTATATTCCCTTCTATCAATTATTTAAAACCCATGTACTAGGTATTTACTTTTACATTCATTATGGGGTTCATTGTGAAATTCACCTCAATCCACGGTTTACAAAAAATAACCGATAAAATATCCTTTTTCAATCAACCATTGAAAACATTTTGATAAAAACACTTTTTAAGGCTAAATCATTTAAAATTGTATTATCAAAGAAAAGGTAAAAGTCCTACCTTGATACTCATGCTGGTGTCCCACACCGTAATCCCGGTCTGCTATACGTTAGCTCTGCGGAACCACAAACGACCTTAAATAGAAACTACATCTATCAATATCTAGTTTATGATATTCTACATTGCTAAACCATTTCATGGTGTCCTAGTGTGCCATTTGTATTTACAGAATCATTTTATTAAGTTGAAATTTCAATCGGGGTTCAAAACAATGAAAACCGATAAAAAATCACAAATTTTCACCTTGTTCAGTCGGCCTATAGGGCACCCTGGTTCGGCTAGTCGAACTGTGCAGTGCGGCCTACTGGAGAACCGGTCCAGTCGGCTGAACCTTTAACAGGTTCGGTTTACCGGACGTATGAATCCGGCCTACCAAACCCTTGAATCTAGCTTGCCGAACACGAAGTTCTACTTGCCAAACTAGAAAATTTTAGAATTTTACAACCACAGGTTCTTGGCCACCCTGTGTCCAAATCTTCATTTTGACCTATTTTTCTCAATTCTCAGGCAGAAAAACAATCATAGATGATAGAAAAACAAGATAGAACACTTTTTAGCTCCTTTAAACAAGATTTACTCAAAAATTTGAATAAATCCAAAAATTAGGAAAAAGGGGGAAAAATGAAAAATATTGATTTAAATCCTTTTTTCTTCAAACAAAGCTTAGATTCTAGTTGCTCTAAGTCTCTCTAACTTAGATCAAAGGTTTTCTATGTTCAAATAAGCTTAAATTTCAAAATGTAAGAAAATTTGAAAATTTGAAAAAGTTTTGAAATTCAAAAACTAACCTTGAATTGAAGCTTTAAATCGCATTTTTGGTTCCTCAATCATGTTCCCGAGCCTCAAATCCACTAAACCGAAGTTTGGGGCTCGATTTAACTTAAAGATTTTGAGAGAAAATGAGAAAGAGAGGAAGAGGCAGAGTGAGAGAGAGAGATGCACGGGAGAGAAAGAGGGAAAGCTGAGAGAGAGTGAATGAGAGGAAGAGAGGGAGAGGGAAAATAAATAGAGAAAGGGAGACGGTTCTGCTGCAAGAAAACCATGTGCAGCACACCGTTTTGAAATGGGACATATTTGGTATTTGATAAATTGTTTCATTTTAAAGTTCAAAATAACAATTTAAAACAATTAGAAATAATTAGAAGACATTAAAATAATAAAAACAAATTTTAAACTCAAAATTTCACCAAGTGATCAAATTAAGTTTAAAATATTCATTATGGCACACTAATCCATCATTTTACATTCTAATATCATTTAATAAATTTCAGGGCATTGCATGGATGGTTATGTTGATTGAACTTGATATTACGGTTGAAAAACCAAAAAGACAATTAAAAGTCAAGCTTTAGCTGAATTGCCCAAATTTATAAAAACTAACTCATGTATCGAAGTCTTATTAGTAAAAGAAGATGAAAATCTTGGATGTTATATTTTGATAGTGCATCTACACACAATGAATGAAGTGCTAGAATTATCTTGTCAAATTATCAAGGTTGTATCTTTCAAAAAAGCTCTAAAATTGGCTTTTTCAAGTTCTAATAATGAAGCAGAATATAAAGCTCTTTCTATTGCATTAAATATGGCCAAGGAAATGAAAGTTGGAAAATTAAAGTTTGTGGAGACTTTAACCTAGTTCTCAAACAGTTGAATGGAGACTTTGCTATTAAAGAACTAAATATTGCAAAATACAGAGAAGTAATTTAAGAAAAACTTCAACGTGTTAACATATACCCACTGAAGCATATTCCTAAGGGTTAGAACAGTTTTGCAACTCTAGTATTGAAAATAGATCCTACATTAGAAGAAATCACTACAAGAAATTATTGATTACACGACTTTTATTTCACGACCGTTTCCTAAAAACCATCGTGGTAAGGTCAACAAAGCTCGATGAGTTACACCCGCGAAAACGAAGACCGTGGTAGGATGGGGCCCGAGCTACCACGATGGTTTTTTGAAAAACCATCATGGAAGAAGTAAGCTACAAAAAACCATCATGGTAGCTCTTATGTTCCACGATGGTTTTTCAAAAAAACGCCATGGAATATGTTAGGTACCATGACTGTTTTTCAAAAAACCGTTGTGGTATCTATTTCACATATTCCACGATGGTTTTTTAATAAAACCGCCATGGTAGCGTATTTAAAGCCCCTTTTTCCCACCTCGACATTCAGATACAATTCAGAAACACACTTCACAAATACAAACACAGACTTGTCTGAATCAGCTGTCGCCATCTCTCTCCACCTCCACACTCCTTAATCTCAGCCCAAATTGTAAGTTTTTGTTAGAAATTGATAAATTGTTGTTGATTGTGTTGTATAATTAATTAGAAATTGATAAATAGTTGTTAAATGTTGTTGTTTCTTCCGTGAAATTTGTATTGTGGATCATGGGTATGATTTCTTCATTTTATAATGAGTATGTGTAACTTGTTTTATGATGGGTGATGTTTTTGTTTTATGAGTTATTAATATATATAGGTGGGTATATATATAAATTGTGAAATTAATTTTAATTTAATATTTGCTATTTATTATTTCGATTTAGAAATTGCAAAATAGATAGGAAATGGATGTGGGGTTTTCGATTGTCCAGAGAGTATGTGAATGGTGTGGAAGAGTTCTTGGATTTTGCCAAAAGTCATGCCAATGGTGATAAAATTTGGTGTCCTTGTGTTCAATGTGGAAACCATAGATTGCATTCAATTCCAATTGTTAGAGGACATTTATTTCGAAATGGAATTATAAGTAGTTATCAAACATGGTATTTTCATGGCGAGTCTAATTTCAATCCAACTTTACTAAGGAAAGAAAAGCAAGCTATTATGGAGGACAATATGGAGGATCAAGACAATATGGTTGACATGGTCAATAATTTAGAAAAACACTTTGTGCACCATCTGAATTTATTTGAGACAATGATGAATGATACAGAGACACGCGTGTATGAGGGGTGTGCTAATTTCACTAAATTGTTTGCTTTAGTTAGATTATGGAATTTGAAAGCATCGGGTGGGTGGTCAAATTCTAGTTTCACAAAGCTGTTGGAATTTTTAGAAAGGCTTCTACCAGAGGGTAATAAATTACCAGCTAGTATGTATGAGGCTAAGAAGACTTTGAGCACTTTGGGAATGGATTATGAGAAAATTCATGCTTGTGAAAATGACTATGTTCTCTATAGGCATGAGTATGAGGATGAGAATTATTGTCCAGTTTGTCAACAAGCAAGGTGGAAGAAAGGAAAGGAGCCAAAAGACGGTAAGAATGAAGTGCCAAAGAAAGTGTTATGGTACATTCCACTGGGACCATGTTTGTAGCATTTATTCAAGAACTCAGAACATGCCAAGAATTTGACATGGCATCATGACAAACAGGTGGATGATGGTATGCTTAAACACCCAGCGGATTCACCACAATGGAAAAATTTTGAAGCCGATCATCCCAACTTTAGTGCAGATCCAAGAAACATACATTTTGCTTTGTCGACAGATGGAAAGAACCCACATGGTAACATAGTAGTAGGCATAGCACTTGGCCCATAATACTTGTTAACTATAATCTTCCTCCGAAGATGTGCATGAAGCGAAAGTTTTTAATGTTGTCTTTATTGATTTTGGGCCCTCACCAACTAGGCAATGACATTGATGTATACTTGGCACCGTTAATCGATGACCTAAAAAAGTTGTGGGAAAATGGAGTTGAAGTTAGAGATGCTTACCAAGAAGAGACGTTCACACTCTGTACGATGTTGATATGGACAATTAACGACTTCCCCGCATATGACAATTTATTGGGTTATTCGATGAAAAGTTCTAGTGGTTGTCCTATTTGCATGACGAAAACGTCTCACAAACGGTTGAAGAATGGAAAGAAAACTGTTTTTCTTGGTTATAGAAGATGGTTGCCAAGAGATCATCACTACCACAAACAAAAGAAAGCCTTTGATGGCAATAGCGAAGAAAGAGACCCTCCTCGCCCCTTGACAGGTGAACAAATATTTGAAATGGTAAAAGATATAAGAGTCATATTTGGTAAGGGAAAGCGAGGTAAGGACGAGCCGCCAAATGATGGACCATGGAAAAAAAGATCAATCTTCTTTGATCTTCCCTACTAGAAGACACTTTTTGTTCGTCATTGCTTGGATGTTATGCATATTGAGAAAAACATTTGTGAATCCATAGTCGGTGTCACAACCCGCCTTTTCGAGCTGTGATAAAACTCTTTCTTACTTACTTTAGGGCAAAAATTTAGGAATTTTTTTTTTAAAACGGGAATAAATAATTTGCTTACATTAACTTTGGTAATTTCCAAAATACTTTCACATACTTGTATTTACATAATTAATACTTTTTCTTTTACAACATCTTTCTTTTAAACATTTCATTTCAAAATAACTTTAATCATACACAGCAGAAAACATTACAGCAGCGGACTCCATACCCAATCTGCACACCTGTTGGAAACAAAGTGCGCAGCGGAATTTTTAAAATTTTTCATCAGAGTAATTTCCAAAACACAAGTTTGACATGTTATATGTATAAATTAAACAGATCTTACTAACCTCAGTATGCCGAAGAACCTCCGCGACCTGTGTAGAGAAGTAACGTTCCAGAAGAGCTATTCTCTATCCACAACCGGAGTGAGTGTGGGCTCACACGTACAGCTCTTCCACCTGTGACTCTCCTTCCAACCAATAGAGAGAACCCAAAGCTAGTGTTCGTGATTTGTGAACAAAAGCTCTCAGGGAGTTTTCAGATGCTCACTAGAAGAGTATCACTCTTAATCTCTCAAATTGATCTGAGTAAATCATTAGACTCACTCCCTTTTTATACCTATTGGTCCTTGGGGTCAGTCCATATCAGATTAGGTCTCAAAAATCGAAACAGAATCAAGTTCGGATCAATATCTGATAAGATACGCGTGAAAAACGCGTAATCTTAACTGTCGCGGTCGGCATGCCGAACTGTGAGATAGGCAGGCCGAACTGGCCAGTTCGGCAGGCCGAACACGTCATCCGGCATGCCGAACTGCCGAGAAAAAAATCTCCGCGAATCTTTTATTTTCCACCCGAGATTCTAAAGGATAAAGTCTCAGTTTTGATTCAAATAGCCCAATAGAAAAGATATCTGATCAAAACAAACTTTATCAAGATAATCTCTAAGAAAATAAATCAATTCACAATAATTCTACAAGTTTATCTTGTTCTAATTGTCCAAAATTAAAACAACCGATAAACAGACAAGAATTATCCGAACGCCATAATTCAACAAGTTCATCTTGAACTAATTTCTTACATAATTAATTCAACCGATAAACAGACATGAATTATTTGATTCTTATAAATTTTAAACCAATATGATAAATCCGACATAAGTCACCAATTATTGGAAAAGCACGCCGTGTCGTTACAGGATTTTGTGAGCTAGCAAAGGGGACCAAAATGGACCTATAAAGTTCAAGCTCATGATAAATATGAAACCCAATATCCCAGATATACATTTCACAATTATCAACTCCAACGCTACTCCACTAAAAGCTTGGAGCTGCACTCTCGAACTTTATAGAATTACGAAGCTCGTGTAGCTAAGTCTCCATGACATATCATAGTGTATCGCATCCCCATATGATCATCCATAATCGGCTTAAGGACAAGTTCTGTCTTACCTTCCCGATTATTTTTATCTTACGTTCCATTGTCTCACCATTAGAAAACTTACCATCCAAAGATAGTATACCATTCGGTTACACCTATGTATCCAAATGGTTGAGCGCTCCAGTTTTCCAATTACAGGACAACGCATATAAGAGGATATCATTACTCCTAAAGAGGAGCTATGGATTCCATATCTATGAATAACAAGTCTACGCTACCAAGAGTCATGCCTCCAACGTACCGGCATGCATGCCACTATAGAGATGTGGGAGTCACCCATTGGTACATCAAAAGACACAAGTCGAGACAACGGGCCCATTATTCATCTCAGGATTAAGATACAATACAAATGATTGTCTAAAGTGAATCGATTTGCCAAGACAGAATTATTAATCCAAATCAATTCACTTTATGTCCCGATCCAACACATCGTCACCTATGACAACGCGCCAATGTTTCTATTCACGGAGTCCAACTCCGATGGCCAAGACAAACCATCTCCCAAAAGGGATATAGACAACATAACAATCTTTACATGAATAAAGCGCCCAACTTTATTCCCTCGATTGCGGATCATATATTTTAGACCATCACCTTAAGAGTCGTGTCTACCGCATAATCATCCCATCATATGCCCAACTCTTAAGGTTTAGACTGACAGTCTCAGACTATTGTTTGCTTATCATACATTCAACAAATATGAACGTAAAGAGGACAATATTTGGTATATATAAATGAATAAATTCTTTATTGATAAAAATGTCTCCAAAAACGTATTACATTTTTACTCCTTAGAGCATACATGTCTAACAATCTCCCACTTGCACTAAGTGAGTAAATACTACAAATTTCGCATCCCCATAGCTTCCACATGCCTTTCGAAGACTCTCCCAGAAAGTGTCTTCGTAAATGGATCAGCTAAATTGTCCTCTGACGCGATCTTGCACACCGTGACATGCCCGCTCTCAACGAAGTCCTTTATCACATGATACTTCCGATCAATATGCTTACTCTTCTTGTGAAATCTTGGTTCCTTAGCATTAGCTACCGCCGCACTGTTATCACAGTACAGTGATACCGCTTTATCCATACCAGGAACTACCTCAAGATCCCCAAGGAACTTGCGGAGCCACACTGCTTCTTTCGAAGCATCACTAGCCGCCACATACTCGGCCTCCATCGTTGAATCCGAAGTGCAATCTTGCTTCGCACTTCTCCAACTGATGGCACCGCCACCCAGAGTAAACACAAACCCCGATGTCGATTTCCTAGAATCCAGGCAGGATTGAAAATCTGAATCAGTGTATCCTAGAGGAGTTAAATCCTCACCCGAATACACAAGCATATACCCTCGAGTCCTTCTTAGGTACTTGAAAATATGCTTTACCGCAACCCAATGGTTCGGTCCTGGATCCGCCTGAAATCGACTCACAATCCCGACCACATAACTAATATCCGGTCGAGTGCAAAGCATGGCATACATGAGACTACCCACTGCCGAAGCATAAGGTACCTTCTTCATGTATTCTCTTTCTTCATAAGACTTTGGAGAGTCTTTCTTAGAAAGAGTAATTCCAGACCTAGATGGTTGCCCACCTTTTTTGGAATCCTGCATTGCAAACCTCCTGAGAATTTTATCTATGTAGCCGGCCTGTGACAAAGCTATCATTTTGTTCTTCCTATCCCGAAAGATCTGGATACCGAGAACAAAATTAGCCTCACCCAAGTCCTTCTTGTCAAACTACTTGGTCAACCATAATTTGACCGATGACAATGCCCCAACGTCATTGCCAATTAGCAGAATGTCATCTACATAGAGTAGTAGAAAAACCACCTTCCCATTCTTAATGTGTTTGTAAACACATGGTTCATCCACATTTTGTGAGAACCCATAAGTCTTGATCACTTGATCAAATCTTATGTTCCAAGAACGAGAAGCCTGCTTAAGTCCATAAATAGACTTTAGCAACTTACAAACCTTACCCTCTTGACCCGTGACCTTGAACCCGTCTGGTTGTTCCATATAAATGGACTCATCAAGATAGCCATTCAGAAAAGCCGTCTTGACATCCATCTGCCAAATCTCGTAGTCGAGAGCGGCAGCTATGGACAAGAGAATCTGGATGGACTTAAGCATGGCTACAGGCGAAAAGGTTTCCTCATAATCGATTCCTTCCTTTTGCGTATAACCCTTAGCTACCAGTCTAGCCTTAAAGGTTTCGACCTTTCCATCCACTCCTCTTTTCCTCTTGTAGATCCACTTACTCCCTATGGGTTTTACCCCTTCGGGAAGATCCACCAGCTCCCAGACCCGATTAGTCTCCATAGACTTCATCTCAATGTTCATGGCCTCTGTCCAGAGTCTTGAATCAACATCCTCCATAGCTTCTGCGTAAGTATAAGGATCCCTGTCATGTTCATCCGGTTCAGCCAAAAAGACCTCCCCATTGAACATATACCTCTCAGGTTGACGCCCGATCCTCCCACTACGCCGAAGCCCCTGAGGTTGTTGTTCAGGTTTGTTTGGTTTTTCTACACCGATCGGAATGGTTTCGTTCGGAACCTCCGGAGTAAACGGATTACCCCTCAACTCCTCAAGCACCACTTTGCTTTGAGGTTTAAAGTCGTTCATGTAACTCTCCTCAAGGAAAGTTGCATTAGTTGAAACCACAACTTTATTTTCCTTTGGGTTATAAAAATAACCCCCTTTAGTCCCTTTTGGATATCCTACAAACACGCAAACTTCTGAACGTGCTTCCAACTTACTCGGATCCTTAAACAGGACATGAGCTGGACATCCCCATATGCGAATATGGTTTAAGGATGTCTTCCGTCTTGTCCACAACTCATGAGGAGTTTTAGGGACCGATTTTGAAGGCACATTGTTCAAAAGATAACATGCGGTTTGTAGTGCATATCCCCAAAAGGATAAAGGCAATGATGAATAACTCATCATGGACCGAATCATGTCCAACAAAGTCCTATTCCTTCTCTCTGCTACGCCATTCTGCTGCGGAGTGCCCGACGCAGTCAAATGGGATAAAATCCCATTCTCTAACAAGTGTCCCAAGAACTCATCAGAAAGGTATTCCCCACCTCGATCAGATCGAAGTGCCTTTATGGGTCTACCCAATTGCTTTTCCACTTCAGCCCGAAACTCCCTGAACTTATCATAAGTTTCGCTTTTGTGGTGCATTAGGTACACATACCCATATCTTGAGTAATCGTCAATAAAAGTAACGAAATACTCATACCCTCCTCGTGCCCGGATGTTCATCGGTCCGCAAACATCACTATGCACAAGTTCTAGAACCCCTTCGGCCCTATTGCCCTTAGACCCGTATGGTCTTTTGGTCATTTTACCCTCCAAACAAGACTCACATTGAGGTATAGATTCCACCTTTAAGTGACTTAAAGGTTCATCCCTTACCAACCTTTGAATCCTATTTAGGTTAATATGGCCAAGGCGCAAATGCCAAAGATAAGTCTTATTAGAGTGAGAAGTCTTAAGTCTTTTTGAGTCATTATCATTTATCTCAGCATTAAGCAATAGGTCCATCTTAGGTTTGATAAAATATAGATTATTTTGCATCCATCCAGAACAGATAAAAGATTTATTTTTACGAATCACCACTTTTTCATTAAAAGATACCACGTAGGAGTCTTTAAATAAAGAAGATACAGAAATTAAATTCCTTTTAAATTTAGGAACGTAAAAACAATCTCGCAAAATTAAACTCCTATAATTATCAAAATCAAGATGGACATCTCCCACTGCTTCCGCTGAGACCAAGGATCCATCGCCCATTCGAAGCGTTAAGTCTTCACGAAGTAGACTTCTCGTTTCTTTGAATCCCTGCAGAGAAACACAAACATGATTAGTTGCACCAGAATCTATGACCCAAATGTCACTAGATTCCTCAACCAAACAAGTTTCTAAATATAGAAGATCACACCTACCTCCCTTGGAAAGGAAGTCCTTGCAATGCTTCTTTATATGCCCGATCTTACCACAAAAGAAGCACTTAAGCTTCTTTGGGTTCTTCTTTTTCTTCTTCTTGCTCTTGGTAGCAATAGGAATAGAAGACTTCCCATTTTTGGCCCGTTGCTTCTTTATATTCCCAGAGTTAGGATTGGAACCAGAAGCAGCTACCATATTGGCCTCTCCACCAACAGGAGACTCCCTGATCAGTAGTTCAAACTCTTGTAACTGTTTCATCAGTTCTGTCAAGGTCATATCCCGTCTATTGCTTAGATTAAAAGTAGCTCTAAACGGAATAAATTCCTTAGACAGAGTCTCAAAGACCATAGTCATCTGAGTTTCAGCATCGACGTCGGCTCCATTGGTTTGAGCCTCAGTGAGGTAACCCATGACCAACATCATGTGCTCCTTTACAGATGTCCCCGGTCTCTGTCTACAGTTTAAGAGTTTCCGAAGCGCCCCTTGCCGCTTTGTTATGGCCTGGCCTCCAAACATGTCCTCAAGATTATCCAAGATCTGCTTCGCAGTCTCATAATCCTGATGTTGAGCCTGCAGCACGTTATTCATGCTTGCCATAACATAGCAGCGGGCCTGATCATTAGCATCTTTCCAGCGTTCGTACGCTTGGAATTGCTCATTACTTGAGTCTCCCGTAGGCTCGGGAGGACAAGGAGTTGTCAGAACATATTTCAGTTTCTCAAAGGAAAGGACAATGTCCAGGTTCCGTTTCCAATCATTATAGTTCTCACCGGTTAATTGGTTTTTGTCAAGTATCGATGATAAAGCGTTTTTAGACATTTTCAATCTACAATAAAGAATCATATACCAAACATAAGCAAACATATATGATAATTTAGTAAGATAACACAATCATGTAAAATCATACAAATGTGTTTATGTGTCAAGACCTTGAAAATATCACAACCTTACAACGATAATTCCTAACTCAGAATTCAACAAGCTCCTAGGGGAGTCATGCCAAATTCAATCAGGAACACGGATCCCCTCCTGATTAATATATGCCATCCAGGACTCGTATGATCCAGCATATACTAATAATCGTTTCTTTGGCCATTAATTTTATTAACAGAGCTCCTAGGGGAGGTTAATAATAAAATTAACGTGAGTGTATAACCACCGTTTTAATATTTTATCCATGATTTATAATCACCACCTAGGGGTGTGCAACCATAAATCATACTAAAATACCTTATCCTTTCAGAGATCCAATCTGGTACATGATAGAAATCCCTTCCTAGGGGTTGGGACCATCATGTTCTTCCTATGGACCAACGATGGAGGCCTTAGGTTCTCTCTTCGAAAACCTTCTCCCACTCAATCTTTTGAAGTCAAGGTTTTATTTTAAAATTATGCATGAACAATTTTAATATGAGCGGCACTCCCTATTCTATATGACATGTTATCAATATACATGGTAAATCATATTATAATGTAGACAAGCAAAGCAATCAAGCAAAGCTACAAGCATAATAATAATAATAACCGTAATATTATGGTTCCACCCTAGAGAATAGAAAAAACTAAGATTACAAGAGAATAATCGAGACATTTATCGATTCTTCATCCTTGAATCCTCAAGCTGTATCCTTCTTCATGTAATATCCATCTTCAAGTCCTCAATCCCGTATGAATCGAACACTTCATATTTCCGGTCATATCCAAATTTAATGTTTCTCAGAATCGTCCCAAAAATAAAATTAAAACTGCACCAAAAATTGCATCTTTTCTGGACACCTGGCTGCTCTCGGTCGGCAGGCCGATCTAGGTGATCGGCCTACCGATCATGGAGGTTCGGCCTGCCGAACATGAAGGTTCGGCCTGCCGGCAGAGCACCAAAATTTCTGCCCCACTGTCGGCCTGCCGGACCTTACGTCCGGCCTGCCGATCTATGACCTTCGGCCTGCCGAACTGTGAGGTCCGGCATGCCGACCGAGCAGAAAACCCTCAATCCAGAAAATACAATTTTAATGCAATTCATCAATTTTATTTTCAACAATTCAAAAACATAAAATTAGAGACTCAGGAAATACCTGGAGGCGCCATCATCAATCTTTAAGTTCCGACTTCTCGTTCCGTCTTCTCCGAATAATTATTTAATTACAAAATTCTTACAAATTAAAAATTAAATAATAATTCCTAGACGGAGATGATAGTCCGCCATCTAATTACATGAAAAACCTAGATACACATTCTAACCTCTAAGGAACCATAACTGGTATTAATTAATTAATAAATAATTAAACAACAATTTAATCAACCATAATTAATTAATAAACATTCACCATATAATCCATGACAACATATATATTATATAGAAACCTAGAGTGCCATCTCTCTATAAAATTTAATTCAAGCATTGGAGAGATTAAGATCACAAAATTTATGCATATAACATGATCACAAACTTGCAAATTTATGTAAAAACCTCGGCTCTGATACCAATTGTTGGAAACAAAGTGCGCAGCGGAATTTTTAAAATTTTTCATCAGAGTAATTTCCAAAACACAAGTTTGACATGTTATATGTATAAATTAAACAGATCTTACTAACCTCAGTATGCCGAAGAACCTCTGCGACCTGTGTAGAGAAGTAACGTTCCAGAAGAGCCTCAACCAACTGGTCTTCTTTGCTATTCTCTATCCACAACCGGAGTGAGTGTGGGCTCACACGTACAGCTCTTCCACCTGTGACTCTCCTTCCAACCAATAGAGAGAACCCAAAGCTAGTGTTCGTGATTTGTGAACAAAAGCTCTCAGGGAGTTTTCAGATGCTCACTAGAAGAGTATCACTCTTAATCTCTCAAATTGATCTGAGTAAATCATTAGACTCACTCCCTTTTTATACCTATTGGTCCTTGGGGTCAGTCCATATCAGATTAGGTCTCAAAAATCGAAACAGAATCAAGTTCGGATCAATATCTGATAAGATACGCGTGAAAAACGCGTAATCTTAACTGTCGCGGTCGGCATGCCGAACTGTGAGATAGGCAGGCCGAACTGGCCCGTTCGGCAGGCCGAACACGTCATCCGGCATGCCGAACTGCCGAGAAAAAAATCTCCGCGAATCTTTTATTTTCCACCCGAGATTCTAAAGGATAAAGTCTCAGTTTTGATTCAAATAGCCCAATAGAAAAGATATCTGATCAAAACAAACTTTATCAAGATAATCTCTAAGAAAATAAATCAATTCACAATAATTCTACAAGTTTATCTTGTTCTAATTGTCCAAAATTAAAACAACCGATAAACAGACAAGAATTATCCGAACGCCATAATTCAACAAGTTCATCTTGAACTAATTTCTTACATAATTAATTCAACCGATAAACAGACATGAATTATTTGATTCTTATAAATTTTAAACCAATATGATAAATCCGACATAAGTCACCAATTATTGGAAAAGCACGCCGTGTCGTTACAGGATTTTGTGAGCTAGCAAAGGGGACCAAAATGGACCTATAAAGTTCAAGCTCATGATAAATATGAAACCCAATATCCCAGATATACATTTCACAATTATCAACTCCAACGCTACTCCACTAAAAGCTTGGAGCTGCACTCTCGAACTTTATAGAATTACGAAGCTCGTGTAGCTAAGTCTCCATGACATATCATAGTGTATCGCATCCCCATATGATCATCCATAATCGGCTTAAGGACAAGTTCTGTCTTACCTTCCCGATTATTTTTATCTTACGTTCCATTGTCTCACCATTAGAAAACTTACCATCCAAAGATAGTATACCATTCGGTTACACCTATGTATCCAAATGGTTGAGCGCTCCAGTTTTCCAATTACAGGACAACGCATATAAGAGGATATCATTACTCCTAAAGAGGAGCTATGGATTCCATATCTATGAATAACAAGTCTACGCTACCAAGAGTCATGCCTCCAACGTACCGGCATGCATGCCACTATAGAGATGTGGGAGTCACCCATTGGTACATCAAAAGACACAAGTCGAGACAACGGGCCCATTATTCATCTCAGGATTAAGATACAATACAAATGATTGTCTAAAGTGAATCGATTTGCCAAGACAGAATTATTAATCCAAATCAATTCACTTTATGTCCCGATCCAACACATCGTCACCTATGACAACGCGCCAATGTTTCTATTCACGGAGTCCAACTCCGATGGCCAAGACAAACCATCTCCCAAAAGGGATATAGACAACATAACAATCTTTACATGAATAAAGCGCCCAACTTTATTCCCTCGATTGCGGATCATATATTTTAGACCATCACCTTAAGAGTCGTGTCTACCGCATAATCATCCCATCATATGCCCAACTCTTAAGGTTTAGACTGACAGTCTCAGACTACTGTTTGCTTATCATACATTCAACAAATATGAACGTAAAGAGGACAATATTTGGTATATATAAATGAATAAATTCTTTATTGATAAAAATGACTCCAAAAACGTATTACATTTTTACTCCTTAGAGCATACATGTCTAACAACACCATCCACCCCTCCGCCAGCTCACCATTTGAACTTAATTTGACCTTCTCGTCGGAATACCTACAGCATGAAATACTTAATGAGCTAACACCCAGTAAGTCCATAAATCCCACATGGATATTCACATGAATGCATGAATCAATTATGCTTTCTTATAAACTTTCTTTATCCTCATCATTTCTTATCTTTACTAGGGCCCAAGTGTTCGTACCATTGCGTAATTTCATTTAGGTCTATGTAACACCGTGACCGTAACATATCCTTTAAACTCCCATTGAGTTAGGAGTTGGTAGGACACTTTTCTTAATTTCTGGTGATACATTTACCAGTCCATTTATTATGTTTGACGTACCATGCATGAAGTGATAATCACATATTATCCATGAAACATAAATTCTCTTGCATAGCATAGTACACACAGGTACTTACTTTATATACACACTAGTACATATTAATATACACACTGGTATGTAGCATAATGTACTCATAGGTACTTAACATAAAATATACACAATGGTACACATTAATATACGCACAAGTATATAACATAATGTACTCACAGGTACTTAACATAAAATATACACAATGGTACACATTAATATACGCACAAGTATATAACATAATGTACTCACAGGTACTTAACATAAAATATACACACTGGTGCACATTAACATACGCACAGGTATATAGCATAATGTACTCACAGGTACTTAACATAAAATATACACACTGGTACAGATCATAATATACACTCAGGTATATGTCATTATATACTCTCAGGTATATATATATATTCCATATACTCACAATTATTCATACATGACTATACCCCTAGGTATTCATATCATGGCAAACATACAAGTTTACACTTAATTATACGCATAGGTATAAATATACATACATTTCTTTCTAAAACTACATTTCATACTGTAGGTGAGAAGCGTACTTACTTGATGCGAATGACGGGCAACTTAACCTCGATTTCCCTTCTCCTAGACTCCTAGGATCCTGTTGGCCAATTACAAAGCCATTAGCCAAATTCCACTATGTTTCGATACGAAACATCCGTTAGTTAATAAATTGAGTTGCATTACTATGTACAACTCTAAAAACCACTGTTTTTTTCTTATTTCTATCTAACTTTACCCTATCGTTTCTAACCAAGGGTGGGAACCTTTCTAGTCATTTTCTTATCCCATTGGAAACGTTTCAAAGCGGTTCGGGTTATTTGGACAAAAATGATGATTTTGCCCTTCGTCGGTCCACTAACCTGCCCGAGCCCGATTTCGTTATTCTTATGAAAATAACCACATACTAATTTCAAAATAACACCCTAGTGGGTCAAATCTTTTTATTTCTCAATTATGCCCCATTTTCATAAAACTTTACGGTTTTGTCCCTGAATTGAAAATTTTGACGATTTTACCCCGGGACTAAAATTTACTTCTTTGCATCAAAATTTCCTATTTTTCTCAAGGATCATTTTTACTTAAGGTACCATACCTTAAATCATTCTGAAAAATGATATTTTGGCCATTTAACACTTTTTTTACTTTTAACATATTCTTGAAAAATCAAAAACTCACAAACGATTGAGTTTTGAGACAAACCGTCAATGGTGCCTAACAGTTTCATCGAGATCTACAACTTTCTTGTTTTAACTTTCCCCAAAATATCACTGTACAGGGGCGTTTTTGACTATTTTTTAAATCTATGAAGAAGGAACTTTTTCTTTCAATTTATTCCCTATGGCATTTTACAAAAATCCATTTCAAACTTTCAATTCTACCCCTGCAGAAACCATTCCATGCCTTAATCAAAAGATTCTCATGCTCAAACATCACGTTTACAAAGTCTAACATCAAAATTGTAAAAATAACACTTTTTGCAAAAACTATCATTTTGCACTATGAACCAAAGTTTCACAACTTAAACTTGCCATTCATCACATATACATGAAGTTCCATCAAATATGTGCTCAAGAACTCACATGGGTTTTAAGAAATAAAAATCAAAACAAAATTCAAAACTTTGATCTTTAAAACTTACCCAAATAACACTTTTTGGATTTCTAGCCTTCAAAGTTCCTTTGAACTCCCTCCTAGGCTTCCTTTCCATGCAAAAATAACATGGATTAATTTTTGCCCTTTACCCATGAAAAATCCCTTGAAAACTCATTAAAAAGTTTAGGATTTTACCTTAAACTTGTGGGAAATCCTTGTACTTGCTTGTAAAACTTGTTTGGGGCCATTTTTGCAAAGTTTGGGGGCTGAGAAAATTTTTTTGGAAGCTTGGTTATGGCTGCCGGATCTTGGAGCAAAAGAAAGGAAAAGAAAAGTTGTGATAACTATGCCTTAAATGCTTCCTTATCACATTTGATGACTCATGGTCATCCATTATACTACCCTAGGTGTCCTCATCTTATTGGGCCACATTGCATGGCTTGTTGGCCCAATAGAATTCAAGCAAATGTCCACTTTATGGAATTAAAAATTTATACTGTGTAATTTTTTACCACACAATATTTTTCCTATACTGCCGTGGTCAATTCAGTGTACTTTCTATCCTTAGACTATATAAAAATATTTAACTTACTTTTCGTTCACTTTTGGAGGCTAATAGTGATATTTTTTGTATCTACGTTTTCATTTAGCAGTATTCTTGTACTGCTCTGGCCTCCTTTCTACCCCTGGTTAGGGTTAGGACAACCTCTATGTCCTATTTGCATCATAATCATCCATTCGTTTATATCACAATTTCACAATTAATTGTGACATAAAATTCATTTTATGGATATTATGTACAAATCTTTGAGTCATCAAACTCATAAAATTTGTATTTTACAATATCCACCATTCCATTAGATATGCCATAAAATTTGCAATCAATGCCGCTCATTCATATTCTATTGTAATTTTCACAAAAATTACTATTTTTACAAAATTTTACATTTTTAAGAATAAATTCATTAATTAAACCCAATTAAATATTAGATTTCATTAATGACATTTCCTCAGTCATTACAATCTACCCCCCTTAAGAATTTTCATCCTCGAAAATCAAAATAATTCGGGGTAGTCTTTCCTCATTTCATTCTCTCATTCCCACGCTGCCTCTTCTACCTGTTGGTTGCGCCATAAAACTTTGACGAGAGGTATCTTCTTGTTCCATAATTCCTTCTCTTCTCGTGCCAGAATTTGAACTGGTTTTTTCTTCATAGGACAGATTCTCCTGTACGTCAATTTCTTCCGGCTGAAGAACATGTGAAGGGTCTGGCACATACTTCTTTAGCATGGACTATTGGAAACAAAGTGCATAGCGGAATTTTAAAATTTTTTTCATCAGAGTAATTTCCAAAACACAAGTTTGACATGTTATATGTATAAATAAGACAGATCTTACTAACCTTAGTGTGCCGAAGAACCTCCGCAATCCGTGTAGAGAAGTAACGTTCCAGAAGAACCTCAACCAACTGGTCTTCTTTGCTATTCTCTATCCACAATTGGAGTGAGTGTGGGCTCACACGTACAGCTCTCCCACCAGTGACTCTCCTTCCAACCAATAGAGAGAACCCAAAGCTAGTGTTCGTGATTTGTGAACAAAAGCTCTCAGGGAGTTTTCAGATGCTCACTAGAAGAGTATCACTCTTAATCTCTCAAATTGATCTGAGTAAATCATGAGACTCACTCCCTTTTTATACCTATTGGTCCTAGGGTCAATCCATATCAGATTAGGTCTCAAAAACTTGAAACAAAATCAAGTTCGGATCAATATCTGATAAGATCTACGTGAAAATGCGTAATCTTCTCTACCGCTGATCGGCAGGCTGAACATTCTGATCGGCGGGCCGAACAGGCTAGTTCGGCAGGCCGACCACGTCATTCGACAGGCCGAACTCCCAAGAAAAAATCTCCGCAAATGTTTTATTTTCCACCCGAGATTCTAAAGGATAAAGTCTCAGTTTTGATTCAAATAACCCAATAGAGAAGATATCTGATCAAAACAAACTTTATCAAGATAATCTCTAAGAAAATAAATCAATTCATAATAATTCTACAAGTTTATCTTGTTCTAATTTGTCCAAAATTAAAACAACCGATAAACAGACAAGAATTATCTAATCGCAATAATTCAACAAGTTTATCTTGAACTAATTGCTTACAAAATTAATTCAACCGATAAACAGACATGAATTATCTGATTCTTACAAATTTTAAACCAATATGATAAATCTGACATAAGTCACCAATTATTGGAAAAGCACGCCGTGTCGTTACAGGACTTTGTGAGCTAGCAAAGGGGACCAAAATGGACCTATAAAGTTCAAGCTCATGATAATTATGAAACCCAATATCCCAGATATACATTTCACAATTATCAACTCCAACACTACTCCACTAAAAGCTTGGAGCTGTACTCTCAAACTTTATAGAATTACGAAGCTCGTGCAGCTAAGTCTCCATGACATATCATAGTGTATCGCATGCCCATATGATCATCCATAACCGGCTTAAGGACATGTTCTGTCTTACCTTCCCGATTATTTTTATCTTACGTTCCATTGTCTCACCATTAGAAAACTTACCATCCAAAGATAGTATACCATTAGGTTACACCTATGTATCCAAATGGTTGAGCGCTCCAGTTTTCCAATTATAGGACAACGCATATAAGAGGATATCATTACTCCTAAAGAGGAGCTATGGATTTCATATCTATGAATAACAAGTCTACGCTATCAAGAGTCATGCCTCCAATGTACCGGCATGCATACCACTATAGAGATGTGGGCGTCATCCATTGGTACATCAAAACACACAAGTCGAGATAACGGGCCCACTATTTATCTCAGGATTAAGATACAATACAAATGACTGTCTAAAGTGAATCGATTTGCCAAGACAGAATTATTAATCCAAATCAATTCACTTTATGTCCCGATCCAACACATCGTCACCTATGACAACGTGCCAATATTTCTATTCACAGAGTCCAACTCCGATGGCCAAGACAAACCATCTCCCAAAAGCGATATAGACAACATAACAATCTTTACATGAATAAAGCGCCCAACTTTATTCCCTCGATTGCGGATCATATGTTTTAGACCGTCACCTTAAGAATCGTGTCTATCGCATAATCATCCCATCATATGCCCAATTCTTAAGGTTTAGACTGACAGTCTCCGACTACTGTTTGCTTATCATACATTCAACAAATATGAACGTAAAGAGGACAAGATTTGGTATATATATAAATGAATAAATTCTTTATTGATAAAAAATGTCTCCAAAAACGTATTACATTTTTACTCCTTAGGGCATACATGTCTAACATGGACACATGGAATACATTGTGTATCAATGTTGGATTAGAGGGTAAGGCTAACTTATAAACTACATTATCTATCTGTTTCAAGATCTCAAATGGTCCAATATACCTTGGACTAAGCTTTCCTTTCTTCCCAAATCTTACAATTTCCTTTCATGGGCATTATCTTCAAAAAGACCAAGTCTCCTACTTGAAACTCTAAAGGTCTCCGTCATCGATTAGCATAACTCTTTTGCCGACTAAAAGCATTTTCATTCATTGACAAATTAACTTTACATCTTCCATTGTTCTATGAACAAAATCTATGGTCGACAACACCTTTTCTTGGGTTTCGTACCAATGTAAAGGTTGTCTACATCTCCTTCCATATAGAGCTTCATATGGAGCCATACCAATGGAGCTTCGATAACTATTGTTGTATACAAATTCGATCAGAGGAAACTTTTTATCCCATCCTCCCTTGAAATCTAGCACACATGATCTTAACATGTCCTCTAAAGTCTAGATGGTCCTTTCTGATTGACCGTCCGTTTATGGGTGGAAGGCTATGCAGAATGTCAGCTTTGTTCCCATTGCTTGATGAACACTTCTCCAAAACTTGGAAGTGAATCTACCATTATGATCAAAAATGATAGACTTCGAAACTCAGTGGTATCTAACTATTTGGGTTACGTATAGTTCAGCTAGTCGTTCTACAGAACTGCTGAGTTTAATGGGTAGGATATATGTTGATTTAGTCAATCTATCAACAATTACCCATATAGCATCATCTCCACTCATTTATCAAGTCCATAGTTATCTGATCCTATTTCCACTCTGGGATATTAATTTTTTTGTAATTCGCCTACTGGCCGTTAATGCTCAGCTTTCACCTTCTGGCATGTAAGGCATTTGCTGACGAATCTCGCGATGTCATTCTTCATTCCATTCCACCAATAGTGTTCTTTCAAATCTTGGTACATTTTAGTAGCTCCTGGATGAGCCACATATGGTGCTTCATGAGTTTCTTCTAATACTTGCTTCTTTAATTCTTTATCATTGGGGATGTAGATTCTGCCCTTATAAGGGAGAATGCTTTCTTCTAAGATGCTAAATTTGATTTCTTTGTTTTCAAGAACTTCATTCCTAACTTTAAGTAGCGACGAATCTACTTCTTGTCGCTCTTTTAAGTTCTCTAAGATCGTTAATTGAAAGGACAAATTAGCTATTCTTCTAGTGACTAGCTCTATTCCTGCTTCCATCAAGTCCTTTTGGAGAGGTTTTGATAACATCTGTACCATTACTAGCAAGGAAGTTGTTCTACGACTAAGGGCATTGGCTACTCGATTAGCCTTTTCTAGGTGATATAAAATCTCACAGTCGTAGTCTTTGACCAACTCAAGCCACCTTCGTTGTCTCATGTTGAGCTTTTTCTGCTTGAAGATATACTTCGGACTTTGATGGTCTGTGTAAATCTCACATCTTGCTCCATACAGGTAGTGACGCCATATCTTCAACACAAATACAACCACCGCTAATTCTAAGTCTTACGTCGGATAATTTCTTTCATAATCCTTTAACTTTTGGGATGCGTAAGCAATCACTTTTCCATTTTGCATCAATACGGCTCCCAATCTTGTTTTTGATGCATCACTATAGATCATGAACATTCCATGGTTCGGATCTGGTATGGTCAGTACTAGTGTACTTGTAAGTCGCCCTTTTTAATCCTTGGAAACTTTCTTCTCATTTCTTAGTCTATTCATACTTCGCTGCTTTTCACATAAGTGTAGTGAATGGTGCTGCAAGTTAGGAAAATCCTTCTACAAAACGTCGATAGTAGCCTGTTAAACCGAGGAAACTTCTAATTTCTGGCATACTTTTTAGTGTAGGCCACTTATTCACTGCTCAACTTCGGAAGGATTGACATATACTCCTTCTCGTGTCACCACGTGTCCGTGGAATTGAACCTTCTCCAGCTAAAAATCACATTTTGAGAACTTGGCGTACAATTGATGCCTTCTTAATAATTATAGTGCAATCCTCAAGTGCTTTTCATGTTCCTCTAGCGTTCTTGAGTATATGAAAATATCGTCGATGAAGACAATAACGAACTTATCGAGGTATTCTTCGATTCATGAGATCCATGATAGCTGCTAGGGCATTGGTCAGTCTAAAAGGCATGATGCAGAACTTATAATGCCCATAACGTGTTCGAACCGTTGTTCTCGGTATATCTTCTTCTTTAACTCGAAGTTAATGATATCCTGAGCATAGATCAATCTTTGAGAATACTAACACTCCTTTCAATTGATTAAACAAATCATTGATCCTTGGAAGTGGATACTTGTTCTTAATCGTGACCTTGTTTAGTTCCCGGTAATCAGTACACATTCATAACATTCCATCCTTCTTCTTAACATATAGAATAGGTGCTCCCCATGGGGAATAACTTGGTCGGATGAACCCCTTGTCCAATATTTCCTTTAGTTGCACCTGAAGTTCCTTGAGTTTCCCTGGAGTCATTTGATATGGCGCCTTAAAAATCGTGGTTGTTTTGGGCGTCAATTCAATTTCAAACAAAATTTTTCGTTCCGGTGGTAAGTCTGGCAACTCGTCCAAAAACACATCAATAAATTCCTTTATTATGGGGACCTTCTCTGGTCCTAACTGAGCTTCGTTATCTTTCCTTATTATATTCACCAGATAACCGGTACATCCATTTTCCAACATCTTCCTTGCCTTTAATGCTGAAGTCAACGCCTTGGGAGCTTTGGGGAAACTTTCCGTGAATACACAAACTTCTCACTTCTGGAAGGCCGAAACGTAATGTTGTGGTGTCGACGACTAATCTTAGTTGTGTATTTTCTTAGGAAATCCGTTCCTAGGATGACATCATAATCTTGTATATCAATTATTATCAAATCAATATACAATTCCCTTCAACGTATGACTATTGGGAATAGTACATAACGTAACCAATAATCAGCACTCAATACCTTCCCAGAGGGTAGTGCAATTCTAAAGGTTTGCTCTATCCTATCTCTTTTACTTCCTATTCGTTTTGCAAACTTAAGCGATACAAACGAACTTGTTGCTCCAGAATTAACTAAAATATATACATCAGTGTGGGCAATAGAAAACTAACATGTCATCACCGATGAGGTTCCTACATCTTGTTCCTTCTTCATGTAGGCATAAATTCACCCACTTGGTTCCAGAACTTCTAGTCGCCCTTAACTGAAACTAGGGACTTCAATTTGTGCCTGAACTTGAACCGTACGCAATTGGTTTCCTTGAGACCTCTGTTGAGCCTGACTGTTCTGACCTTGGGAATTAGAAAAACAATTCCTAGCATAATGCCCTTCTTTCCCATAGATATAGCACTTGTTCATGCCAGCCTTGCATTCCCCTGCATGTCTTTTCCCGCATTGACTGCAAAGGGGTTTGTTGTTTCCTACATCGTTAATCCTCCTATGGGGATGACCTTTTGGATTCTTTGAATTATTCACGTTCCATTTCCTCTTGCTATTAGCAGTGCAGTTGTGTCCCGCTTGAATGTTCTAGGACGGCCCTTGACTTGGAACACTTCCTTGTCCTTTTACTTGTATAGCTTGACTTTCCTTGGCCAAAGCTTTCTCCTCCTTCTATGCTTTGAAAATCCTTGCTTTTTCCTCCTTATCACGGGCAATTCTAAACTCAGCTTTGGTCGCTCGTTTGATGTAACCCTCTACATCCTTGGGAGCTTGCCCTCCAATATCGACCACAAGGGCAATGTCGGTTTTGAACATTCTCATTAACCGTCTTATTCGTTCCTAATCAGTGGGTACTAACTCGGGACAAAGCCGTGCTAGCTAATTAAACCTCTTTACAGCGTCAGCTACGGACATATTACCTTGCTTAAAATTATTAAATTCTTCTTGTTGGACTGCCATGATTTCTACATTAAAATAAGCCCTGCCAAATTCTTCAATGAAATCTGGCCTTGTCATTTTGTCTACATTCCTTTTTACTCTCTACCGACTCCCACCGTCTCTTGGCATCTTTAGTGAGAGAAAACAAAGCGTATAGGACTTTTTCATAGTCGCTAAGTCCCATAAATTTCAGAACCCTTTCTATGCCTGTAAGCCAATCGTCGACCTCTAAGGGGTCTGTAGATCCATCAAATTCTGGGGCCTTCATTCTCTAGAATCTTTCATAAAATTCGATAGTGGATGCTACCGGAACAGCTAGGACTATTAGTTCCGCTTGTTGTGGCGGCGGTACTGGGGGTGGCGTATCTATACATACTGGTGATACAGAATTCTTGTTAGCTAACTGTTTCCTTAAACCTTGCATTTCTTGCTCTTGAGCTTAGAGTTTTTGTTGCAATTCCATGATCATAGCCATTAAATCTAGATTCGTTGGTCCTCCGGGTATATCCGCCATTGTTATCAATTGTTATATACTTATCGTATATTTTCTTAACTATGTTAGTACATACTATTAACTTAATAGTATCCAATCAATAATTGCATGTATTCAAACAACATAAATACATGCAAACAAATACAATTACATGAACTCAATATCTTGCTTCATACATTTCATTTCCTTTACCTTCATACATTTCATTTCATAAGCATTCACACATTTCATTTCCTTTACCTTCATACATTTCATTTCATAAGCATTCATACATTTCATTTCCTTTCCTTTCGTACATTTCATTTCATAAGCATTCATACATTTCATTTCCTTTCCTTTTGTTCATTTCATGAACCTCTTTCATTTCCTTTTTACATTCTTCATAACATTACATGCATAACTAACATACATACATACATACTTTCCTTTCATACATAACTATTCATATCATCTCCGGGAGCAATTATCACTTCCGGCTACATATACCTTCTTGCCGAGAAGGACACCACTAGCCGAACATACATGCAAATACAAAGGCATCAAAGCCCAAAACTGTACTAATCTCTCATCTATGTACGTCATAATACACAAAGATTTTCTTATGAATTTTTTTTTGTCGGACTCGACTTTAGACATGTCACTATGTTTGGAATCCTCCTTAGGATTCCTCTTCTTCCTCCATATCTGAATCAGTCGACTTATCATCACTTACGATTATAGGCTCTAGAGGCATAGGCTCTTCATCAATGTTATCATTATTATCATCATCAGCATCATCATCACCATCATCATCATCATCATCCATACCTACTGGAGGATCTTCTAATGGCGCGGTTACATTCTGGTCTACATGTAATGGTGCCATAAGAGAATCATGGATACTAAGGTAATTTCCTGGATACTGCATTTGCTGCTGGACCACATTGGGAAGATCTCTCCAAACCAGATCGTAAATGCACCGTAAGGGTAATTGTGGCGGAATCAGTGGTACCATGGTACGGCAAAATTTAAGAATGTAATGATCTACCGGTTCACCTACGTATCTTCCTTATACCGATTCTACTCGTAGGTACAATCGATGTCTCCTATCCGCCCATAACATCAGAATCACCTAGACTGGAATAACGTTTGCTAGTGGTATGGGTTCAACTCAGCTAGAATTTGTCCTCTAAAACCTTACCAATCCCGTGGTTGCTTGTCAGGTTCAATCCTTAACCATCATACTAAGGCTTCCCTCATCAACAATCCTAAGGCCAATAAAACCAGGAGATGTGGTGGCATATGACAAGCGTTAAAAATCACTTTAACTACTTGAAGCCATTCGGTCTGCACCATAGGCTGTCGACTCCCATAATACCGTGGCGGCATCACATCTTGAAAAGCAATGCTAGTTCTTCGATCAGCTTCCATATCACGATCATGATGCGGCTCCGCCATATACTATATTTATTGTCGTAATTAACATAACAGTGTCATATAAAGTAGTACTGAACATTCTTATACTTAAAATCAAACTATTTTACTTGAGCTATGGCAATGGAGTAGACGATGATGTGCAGTACGATGGCAAGATTTTCGCTCTGATACCAACTGTCACAACCCGCATTTTTGAGCTGTGATAAAACTCTTTCTCACTTACTTTAGGGCAAAAATTTAGGAATTTTTTTTTAAAACGGGAATAAATAATTTGCTTACATTAACTTTGGTAATTCCCAAAATACTTTCACATACTTGTATTTACATAATTAATACTTTTTCTTTTACAACATCTTTCTTTTAAATATTTCATTTCAAAATAACTTTAAATATACACAACAGAAAACATTACAGCAACGGACTCCATACCCAATCTGCACACCATCCACCCCTCCGCCATCTCACGATTTGAACTTATTCTGACCTTTTCGTCGGGATACCTACTGCATGAAATACATAATGAGCTAACGCCCAGTAAGTCCCATAAATCCCACATGGATATTCACATGAATGCATGAATCAATTATGCTTTCTTATAAACTTTCTTTATCCTCATCATTTCTTATCTTTACTAGGGCCTAAGTGTTCGTACCATTGCGCAATTTCATTTAGGTCTACGTAACACCGTGACCGTAACATATCCTTTAAACTCCCCTTGAGTTAGGAGTCGGTACGACACTTTTCTTAATTTCTGGTGATACATTTTCCAGTTCATTTGTTATGGTTGACGTACCATGCATGAAGTGATAATCACATATTATCCATGAAACATAAATTCTCTTGCATAGCATAGTACACATAGGTACTTACTTTAAATACACACTGATACATATTAATATACACACTGGTATGTAGCATAATGTACTCATAGGTACTTAACATAAAATATACACACTGGTACACATTAATATACGCACAAGTATATAACGTAATGTACTCACAGGTACTTAACATAAAATATACACACTCGTACACATTAATATACGCACAAGTATATAACATAATGTACTCACAGGTACTTAACATAAAATATACACACTAGTACACATTAATATACGCACAAGTATATAGCATAATGTACTCACAGGTGCTTAACATAAAATATACACACTGGTACAGATCATCATATACACTCAGGTATATGTCATTATATACTCTCAGGTATATATATATATATTCCATATACTCACAATTATTCATACATGACTATACCTCTAGGTATTCATATCATGGCAAACATACAAGTTTACACTTAATTATATGCGCAGGTATACATATACATACATTTCTTTCTAAACCTACATTTCATACTGTAGGTGGGAAGGGTACTTACTTGATGCGAATGTCAGTCAACTTAACCTCGATTTCCCTTCTCCTAGACTCCTAGGATCCTGTTGGCTAATTACAAAGCCATTAGCCAAATTCCACTATGTTTCGATACGAAACCTCCGTTAGTTAATAAATTGAGTTGCATTACTATGTACAACTCTAAAAACCACTGTTTTTTTCTTATTTCTATCTAACTTTACCCTATCATTTCTAACGAAGGGCGGGAACCTTTCTAGTCGTTTTCTTATCCCATTGGAAATGTTTCAAAGCGGTTTGGGTTATTTGGACAAAAATGACGATTTTGCCCTTCGTGGGTCCGCTAACCTACCCGAGCTCGATTTTTTTATTCTTATAAAAATAACCACATACTAATTTCAAAATAACACCCTAGTGGGTCAAATCTCTTTATTTCTCAATTATGCCCCATTTTCATAAAACTTTATGGTTTAGTCCCTGAACTAAAAATTTTGACGATTTTACCCCGAGGACTAAAATTTACTTCTTTGCATCAAAATTTCCTATTTTTCTCAAGGATCATTTTTACTTAAGGTACCATACCTTAAATCAATTTGAAAAATGATATTTTTGCCATTTAACAATTTTTTCACTTTTAACATATTCTTGAAAAATCAAAAACTCACAAACGATTAAGTTTTTAGACAAACCGTCCACATTGCCTATTAGTTTCGTCGAGATCTACAACTTTCTTGTTTTAACTTTTCCCAAAATCTCACTGTACAGGGGCGTTTTTGACTATTTTTTAAATCTGCTGAGAAGAAACTTTTTCTTTCAATTTAGTCCCTATGGCATTTTTACAAAAATCCATTTCAAACTTGCAATTCTACCCCTGCAGAAACCATTCCATGCCTTAATCAAAAGATTCTCATGCTCAAACATCACTTTTGCAAAGTCTAACATCAAAATTGCAAAAAATAAAACTTTTTGCAAAAATTATCATTTTGCACTATAAACCAAAGTATCACGACTTAAACTTGCCATTCATCACATATACATGAAATTCCATCAAATATGTGCTCAAGAACTCACATGGGTTTTAAGAAATAAAAATAAAAAAAAATTCAAAACTTTGATCTTTAAGACTTACCCAAATAACACTTTTTGGATTTCTAGCCTTCAGAGTTCCTTTGAACTCCCTCCTTGGCTTCCTTTCCATGCAAAAATACCATGGATTAATTTTTGCCCTTTACCCATGAAAAATCCCTTGAAAACTCATTAAAAAGTTTAGGATTTTACCTTAAACTTGTGGGAAATCCTTGTACTTGCTTGTAAAACTTGTTTGGGGCCATTTTTGCAAAGTTTGGGGGCTGAGAAAATTTTTTTGGAAGCTTGGTTATGGCTGACGGATCTTGGAGCGAAAGAAAGGAAAAGAAAAGTTGTGATAACTATGCCTGAAATGCTTCCTTATCACATTTGATGACTCATGGTCATCCATTAGACTACCCTAGGTGTCCTCATCTTATTGGGCCACATTGCATGGCTTGTTGGCCCAATAGAATTCAAGCAAATGTCCACTTTATGGAATTAAAAATTTATACTGTGTAATTTTTCACCACACAGTATTTTTCCTATACTGCCGTGGTCAATTCAGTGTACTTTCTATCCTTAGACTGTATAAAAATATTTAACTTACTTTTTGTTTACTTTTGGAGGCTAATCGTGATATTTTTCGTATCTATGTTTTCATTTAGCAGTATTCTTATACTGCTCTGGCCTCCTTTCTATCCTGGGTTAGGGTTAGGACAACCTCTATGTCCTATTTGCATCCTAATCATCCATTCGTTTATATCACAATTTCACAATTAATTGTGACATAAAATTCATTTTATGGATATTATGCACAAATCTCTGAGTCATCAAACTCATAAAATTTGTATTTTACAATATCCACCATTGCATTACATATGCCATAAAATTTGCAATCAATGCCGCTCATTCATATTCTATTGTAATTTTCACAAAAATTACTATTTTTACAAAATTTTACATTTTTAAGAATAAATTCATTAATTAAACCCAATTAAATATTAGGTTTCATTGATGACATTTCCTCGGTCATTACAGTTGGCACATTGCTTGACATTCTAGGCAAGATGAAGGATGGTTAAAGAGCTCGGTTAGATCTCATGGAAATCGAGATTAGGCCTAATTTGTTTCTCAAGAAAAGAGGAAACTGTACTTACTTACCTCTGGCAAAGCACACGTTATCCAGAGCAGAAAAGAGAAAGCTCTGTGAATGGCTTGCTTCATTAAAAGGGTTGGACGGGTATTCTTCAAACTTCAAAAAGTTGGTGTCGGTGAAGGATTTGAAACTTATTGGCATAAAAACACATGATTGTCATGTGTTGATGTAGCAATTGCTACCACTTGCTTTGCGGGGAATTCTAACAAAGGATGTGAGATTTGAAATTTCCAAGTTGTGCTTGCTCTTCAATTCAATATGCTCGAAGGTCATTGATCCACTTGTGCTAGATTCATTGCAATCAGAGTTGGTGCAAACCTTATGCATGCTTGAAAAGTATTTTCCACCGGCATTTTTTGACTATCATGATTCATTTAATGAAGCACTTAGTACGTGAAGTTAAGTTATGCGAACCGGTGTATTTGAGATGGATGTACCCAGTTGAAAGATATATGAAGGTTTTGAAAGGCTATGTGAAGAATTGAAATAGGCCAAGGGGATGTATTGTAGAAAGTTACATAGCTAAGGAATCGGTTGAATTTTACTCCAAGTACCTATCTAATGCGGACACAATTGGGGTGCCAAAGACTATAAACATTGAGGTTAGGGGACTATCTATGGCAATTCTTCATCAGTAAATCGAGAGGAGTGGGAGCAAGCTTGTCTTTATGTCTTGCACAATGCTAATGAAGTGGAGCCTTTCATTGAGGTGCACATGAAGGAATTAAAAAAAGCATACCCAAAAAGTGCAAGAAATGAGAAGTGGTTACAAGATGAACACAACCGGACCTTTCGATTATGGATTAGAGCACACATCTATGGCAAGTGCTCCACATCACAAGATGGAGGCATGTCACAGGAGTTAAAGAACCTAGCTAGAGGACCGTCGTCGGTAGTTACAAGGTACATGTCATATTCCATAAATGGTTACACTTTCTACACTTGCGAAAGGGATGAGAAGCATCCGGTGCAAAATAGCTATGTAACTCTCCGTGCTGAGGCTATGCATATTGCCTCCGCCAAGGACAAGAATCTGGTATATGGGACCATGAACTACTTTGGTTTCATCGAAGATATTTAGGAACTTGATTATGGGGGATTACGCATAGCACTTTTAAGTGCAAGTGGGCCAACAATAACTATGTTAAGAACGACGATGACAGCATCAGAGTGGTTGACTTTAGAAGATTGGGATACAAGAATGATCCCTTCATTATGGCATCACAAGCAATCAAAGTTTTTTATACAATAGATCCCTAAGACATGGAGTTGTCTCTAGTTGTCCCGATAAAGCCAAGAATGCTTATCGAGGATGAAGAAGTTGATGATGATTGTGTAGACATCCCTTTATTCACAAAGGGATTGCCACTGGTTAAAGAGATAGATAATTTTGAAGATGATGTTTCGCACTTACTTCGTGAAGATGTGGAATGGATATGCATTGAGGAACCAATTAAAAAAAAGATAAAAAGATGAGCATCAATAATTTGTATATATGTTAATTTACTTGTAACATTTTTCTTTAATTTATTGCATTTTTTAATGTTTTCTTAATTTTTGTATATCTATCGATAGTTAAATTTCTGGTGAAAATGGAGATAAAGTATACATTCTAGGCCATTGGATGCTTAACACACGGGCTGGCCACCCTGGGCAGCAAAGAATATTATGTATGTAAGAAATATTTAAGACAATTTTTTTACGATGGTTTTTGGAAAAACCGTCGTGGATAGAATTTTCCACGACGGTTTTTGCAAAAACTGTCGTGGAAAGCTTTTAACAGCGCTACAAATGCTATGGAAAGCAGTATTTTTCCACGACAGTTTTTGAAAAAACTGTCGTGGAAGATGCTAATTTTCCCCCCTTAATTTTTGAACTTCGCGCCACCCCCACACCCATAATTGTACGCGCACCCTCTCTCTAAGGCCATTCCTCACACTCTCTCTGAAATCAATCTTTCTCTATCTCTAAAATCCCTCTTTCGGTCTCTCTAAATTTGACCTCCCTCTACCGCCATCATCTCCACGACGCCGCTATTGCCTACACGCCGTTGTAAGCTCCCCCTCCCTCTCTCTCCTCTTCCCCCTACCTTTCTCTCTCCTCTTCCTGCTCGCCACTACCCCGTCGACCCTACCCCGTTGCCCCCACCCCATCGCCCCCACCCCATCATCCCCACCCCCTTGGCCCCACCAGAGTCGCCCACCCCTGCCCCCACCCCCTTGCCCCACCCCCTCACCCCACCCCGTCGGCCCCACACCTTCTGCCCCACCCCCTAGCCCCCGCCCCACTTGCCCCACCCCCTTGGCCCCACCTCGTCGTCCCTACCCCCTCGCCCCCACCCCTCGTCCCCACCCCCCTTGCCCCTTTCCCCCTCCCCCCTCGCCCCTCGTCCGTCGCCTCTCGCTCCTCGACCCCTCGCCCTCACCCACGGCCTCCCCCCATTAGCCCTAATCTATGAGTATGTGTAATTTGTGAAATTGTGTAATTGAAGTTGTAAGTTTGTGAATATGTGTAATATGTTAGGATACGTAAATATATATGTGTAATATGTGATATTATGTGAATATGTGTAGTTTGTGAAATTTTATATGTAGTTTAAATTGTAAATTTTTGAATATGTGTAATAAGTAAAATTATATGAATATGTGAAATTGTGTACTTGAAATTGTGAATATGTCAAGATTTGATTACGTGAAATTATGTCAATATATGAAATTGTGAATATGTGAAGATGAAAAGTATTTGTGCAATTTGTGGTGAATATGTCAATATGTGTAACATGTAAAATTATGTGAATATGTGCAATTTGTGAAATTATATATGTAATTGAAATTGTAAATTTGTGAATATGTGTAATATGTGAAATTATATGAATATGTGAAATTGCGTAAAAATGTATGAAGTGGAATATGTGAAGATGTGAATATGTGTAGTTTGTGACTTAATATTAGTATGTATGTGTTAGTTTTTGAATACTTTGTATAGGTACAATGTCTCGCGAGATCGGTAATGACTAGTACAAGGACGAGTACAAAGACTACACTCCATCTTCATCACAATATAGCAAGGGAAAGCAACGCAGTATGGCATGAAGGCGAACCAAATTTGATCCGAAAGTAGACTTTGAGCGAAGGGCTACATTAATGAAAAAAATTCATTAGATGAGAAATAAAGGTTTAAGAATTGAAGTAACTTTTGACTCAAAAGGACAACCAGAAGGTACACCCGGCCATGAATTAAGCAGTTAGATCAGAGTCCTCAGTCGAGGGCACGTTCTGATATGGGCAAAAGATTGGAGGTCTAAGGATTTAGAGAAAGTAAAAGATGTGATTTGGAGAGAGATATACGAAGCTTTCACAGTCGAGGATTGTTATAGGAAAAGAGCTTTGAAGGTTTGTGGCAAATTAGCAAAGGGGTTTAGATTTGACCTCTATGTTACCTTCGTACAACCATACCTTTCCATTCTGGAGGAGGATGTAAATGTATATAAACGGCCTCCCATGGTAGTACACTACTACTCCTCCATAAACGATGACGATTGGGAAGCTTTTGTGAGGTATCGACGTTCCACCGAATTCCAACTGCTATTATCAAATGCAAGAAAAATAAGAGCGGAAAATGAATACTGCTCCATGGTTGGCTGAGTCAGATATAGAGAGCTCAAGCAATCCTTGGTACGTCACTATTTTACTCAAATTACATATATCAATTATTCTATCATTACTATGTTACTAACATAGCATAACATAGTTTACAAAGACGAGCGTGCTACCAACACGGGAGGAGTTGTGGGTAAAATCACGTCAAGGTCCCGATGCCCAATTCACAAATCCAAACGTAGTAGAAATTGGGAACTTGATTGTAAGTTTACTGAACACGAACAATTAATTTGTAATTTAATATGGGTGGATGAAGGATTGCTTGAATAACATGGTTGTGTTGTTGTTTTATAGGATGAATACACAATACAACAAAGTCAAGGGGGCTTCCAATCCCTTGGTAATGATGACATTTTGACGAGGGCACTAGGTAAACCGGAACATTCAGGACGTGTTTACGGTCAATCAAAGTATGGGAAGCAGTCTCAATACTTCAACCTCCAATCAGATACTTCAAAATTGAATTCCCAAATGTTGAAGATGTAGATGGAGATTGTAGAACTATGGGGTCTTGTGACTGAGTTCATTTCCCAAGGATGTGCCAAGTCGACGGATGATAGCATCTCACAACACAACAGCTTCAAAGCAAGTTGTAACCCTCCCAATAATGTAGTAGAAGATCCAAAAGCTCCAGAAGCTCTAAAAGTCCAATTGTCCCCTCCTCGTCAGGAGCCCGAACAATGTAGGCTCTTCGTTGAGGATAGAGTTAATGGTGGGTGTGCACTTGTTGCGCTTGGGAAGGTATGGATGGAGAGTCTTCCAACTAATACAGTTCATGGATGACTATTAGGGGAAGAGAACGTGCGCGTTAGCATCACTACCATTAGAGTTAGAACAGCTAATTGCCTATTCCAACACTTGAAGCAACAACTATGGGTGAAGTAGTAGGAAGCTTCATCGCATGGCCAAAGAGGTTAGTTGAAGTCATCGCATTGACGAAGACGAGTCGAGCACCTAGCCATGTTCCACAAGATCTAAGCGGAAATAAATTCCAAAAAAAGAAGAGCTCTACGAAAGCAAGAGAATCACAACCTGAGGTAAAACAAGAACAAGAACAAAGTGTTGCTAATGAGAAACTACCTGCATTTAACTTCGCTTTAGTACCTCCAGAATTTATGTAGTCGGCTCTATACGTACATTCTTTCATGCGCGATGGGTCAATGATTTAGTGCCCGATACTAGTAAATGTCACTGGCAATGAATTGCCTATCTATGTAGGGTATGAAGACGTTTACTACTTCATCAACTTTGATAAAATCAGGGCAAACTGTATCCTAGTATACCTCAGGTAATAACTCTAGCCTTATTTCATATTTTTAAAATATAAGTAGAGTTGTAAGGTGCTTTAAAATAATTGACTGCATTATTTTTTTATTTTAGTTTTTTGGTAGAATATTGTGAACTGCAAGGCATGGTGCAAAATTTAGGCTTTATATCTCCGGCCATTGTTTCAAGTGCTGCAAGAGACCTACAGAGTGGTCATAGAGAGCGCACCATATCAGTCCTCCACCTATTAGCTCAAGCACCGAGAGGGAAATTATTCTTCCTGCCATACAATGTTGGAGAACATTGGATTTTGGGACTTATTTCGCCATGGGAGGACCAAATATATTGGTTTGACCCCCTCAGACACCCACCATGTAAGGATTTCGTATCAGTCACGAGATTGTAAGTATTAATGTTCTCTTATAAAATTAACTGCTTTTAGTCCCACATAATTGCATTGTCTATTAATTTATTATTTAAACATGACACATTGTTACGGCGCTTAACGATTTGAAGCTTCAAGTGAGAAGCGCTGTCACAAACTGACCAAACAGAGCGCTATATTCCAAATGAAAGTGTCCAAGACAACAAGGAAACGTAGAATGTGGTTTTTTTATTCTACGTTTCTTGCGGGATATAATTACAAGTGGTATACAAGCCTTAGGAAAAAAAGATTTTTATATACATATAGATATACATGAAGTTAGATTAGAATGGGTATAATTTGTAAATAGCTATGTGCTCTTTAGATAGGTACACGTCATAGTAGCTATGTGCTCAAATGTAAATGATCTGGTAAATGCCTTGTAATTTTTAATATACACCAATTATTGTATGCAATTAGGGCTTTGATATAATGGATAAACACACGGGACTAGCCATCTCGTGGGAAATAAAAATTTTTGGAGATTTTTTTTGGTGGAAAATACCAATTTTCCACAAAACCGTCGTCAAATACTAAGTTTCCATGACGGTTTTTTGTCAAAAAACCGTTGTGGAAACATATGTTTACACGATGATTTTTTGTCAAAAAACCGTCATGGAAACATATGTTTACACGATGGTTTTTGAAGAAACCGTCATGGAAACCCTAGTTCCCATGACGGTTTCTCTTCAAACCGTCGTGGAAACTCTAAGTTCCATGACAGTTTCGTCAAAAATTGTCATGGAACCTAGGGTTTCCATGATGGTTTCTGCAAAAATCTTCATCGAAACATATGTTTACACGACAGTTTTTGAAGAAACCATCATGGAAACCCTAGTTCCCACAATGGTTTCTCTTCAAACCGTCATGGAAACCCCAGGTTCCATGACAATTTTGTCAAAAACTGTCGTAGAACCTAGGGTTTCCATGACGGTTTTGTCAAAAACCATCGTGGTACCCTATGTTTCCGTGATAGTTTTTATTTAAACCGTCATGGAAAATCACTCCATACATTTCCTACCCGCGCCAATTCTTCTATTACACTACGGTAAAAAACCGTCATGAAAACGTCATGTTGTATCATGATAAAAGTTTTCACGACGGTTTTTTAACCGTCGTTAAATTTTTCCATGACGGTTATAAACCGTTGTAGAATCCAGATTTTGTAGTAGTGAATGATTTAAGTTCTTTTGGAGAAAAGATTGAAACCTATTTCTACACCACCATAACAATTGATTGAATGGATTTAATCTATCAAAAATAAATTAAAGAATTCTAAGATCAAAGATTTTAAGGAAATCAAAGCCTATGCCTTGATCAACGATCAATTGTATAGGAAGCTCTTAAATGGGGTTTTGGCTAAATACATTGATGACAAAACTGAGTAAGAAATTTTGGAAAAATTCCACTCTAAGTTATGCAGTATGGAAGGTCGAATGTGGCGAAGGGATTCAAAGATTAGTATTCCTTTTGCCCGAACTCATAAAGCAAGTGAATGGCGTACAAAGAAATTGCAAATTCTGTCAGCTTTTATTCAATTCCAAAGAAAATTATTTAATGGAAGAAGAAGATTGGAGGAATGCTTATGTCAGTTACCTGAGGATGCTTCTTTAGCCATCTTGGTTAAAAGCAAAGGAAACAGATTCTTCATCTTCAAGGATTCCCCTTTTTAAAAAATTTTGCACATAGAAGCCTTGAGGTGTTTGGGACCTAATTAAATCAAAATAGTTATGATTGAAGTTTATGCTGGAGAGCGTGGTAGTCACATGGACAGAAGGCATTTGTTTTTACAATTGATTATTATTGGATATTATTGGCCAATCATGGAAAAAGACTATGGAATTTGTCGCGAAATGCGAAGCTTGTCAAAAGCATGGTATATTTGATTCATGCTTTTGAAGTCGAAATAGGAAGTATTACATCACCTTGGCCATCTCATACATGGTCAATTGATCAAATAGGACCCATTAGCCCTCCTTCAAAAGGAACAGTTTGGATTTTAGAAACTACTAAAATTTTCACAAAATCGCTAGAAACTAGATCTCTCAAAAAGGCTAACTTAGTAGCAGGAGTAATTTTATGTTGAAAAACATAATATCTCACTTTGGCATACATGTAGAATAATATCTGATAATGGATCACACTTTGTTGGATAGCCTTTTGAGTCTTCAGTGAAAAGGTACCAAAATTTTCATGGAAAGTCTACAAGATATTATGCTCAAGAAAAAGGAGTCATAGAAGCTTTCAACAAAAACCTTGTAGCATTAATGAAAAGTGTTGATGCCTTGGACCTTATTAACACCATGTGCCACTACACGTGGTGGTCGGACTGCCTTCCCTAGTCTTCCTAGCTTCATTAATGGGACCTGTAAGAATAGGAAACACCTCAGAGGTCAAGGGGGAACTAGTGTAGTATAAGTCAAAGGTTCTCTGGTGTTCAAGTTAGGTATCTATTCAACTAGGAGAGAAACTGGGGTAGATGAAAGAGTATCCACTTATCTTGAGGATGGAGCTAATTCTCCTATTTATAATATTTGACATGAATCAGGTGTGGGTCGGATCAACCCTATAACGTAGATGTATTGTAGTGCGGTGCCGCGATAGGTCTCATAATCTTCTAAGGTGAAGGATTTCCCACCAGAAGGTTGGGATGGTGCCATGTGGTGGTCTTGAAGGATTGCTCAAAAAGGAGCCTCAGACACCCCGTGGAAGAGCAAGACACCCTGCCCAATCTTGTCTGATCTTCCCCTTGTTATGTGGTCGACAAAGACCGAGAACACCTTTTGACGTCGATGCAAGCAAGTGGTTACAGGTGATTCCAACAATGGTACTATGGCTGACCATGCCGAGCAAAGTGGTCATTAGTGACAAGAAGGGGTCTTCAGGCAGAGCATCGAGCATGCCTCCAAAAGCAGCCTCTTAATGCACCTAGTCGGTGCCCAGGTAGGTTGCACTATTCGAGCGGTGTAGTTGGTGATAAAAGGTAGGTCAAACTTTCATCATTGTCTTCTTCTGTTGTTAAAGAGATTTTCAAGGGAGATTCTACTCACTCTGCTTATAGTTTAAGATTTTCTAAAGTGCCCATTGCCGCTTTGTTAGGGCCTGGCCTCCAAACATGTCTTCTAGATTATGCAAGATCTGCTTAGTAGTCTCATAATCCTCATGTTAAGCCTACAGCACGTTATTCATGCTGGCCATAACATAGTAGCGGGCCAATCATTTGCGTCTTTCCATCGATCATATGCTTGGAATTGATCATTGGTTGAATCTCCCATAGGCTCAGGAGGACAAGGGGTTATCAGCAAAAATTTCAATTTCTCAAAGGAGAGGAACTCAAAATTCAACAAGCTCCTAGGGGAGTCATGCCAAATTCAATCAGAAACATGGATTCCCTCTTAATTAATTATGCCATCTAGGACCGGTATGATCTAGCATATATTAATAATCAATTTTTGGCCATTATTTTTATTAACGGAGCTTCTAGGGGAGGTTAATAATAAAATTAACATGAGTGTATAGCCATCGTTTTAATATTTTATCCATGATTTATAATCACCACCTAGGGGTGTGCAATCATAAATCATGCTAAAATACCTTATCCTCTTGGAGATCTAATCTGGTACATGATAGAAATCCCTTTCTAGGGGGCGGGACCACCATGTTCTTCTTATAGACCAACGTGGAGGCCTTAGGTCTTCTCTTCAAAAACCTTCTCCCACTTAATCTTTTGAAATCAAGGACATTTGGGTCATAGATTCTGGTGCAACTAATCATGTTTGTGTTTCTCTTCAGGGGTTCAAAGAAATGAGAAATCTGCTTCATGAAGACTTCACACTTTAGATGGTCAATGGATCCTTGGTCTTAGCAGAAGCAGTGGGAGACGTCTATCTTAATTTTGATAATTATAGGAATTTAATTTTGCAAGATTATTTTTATGTTCCTAAATTTAAAAGGAATTTAATTTATGTACCTTATTTATTTAAAGACTCCTATTTTGTTTCCTTTAATAATAAAGTGATGATTTGTAAAAACAAATCTTTTATCTACTCTAGATGGATGTAAAATAATCTATATTTTATCAAACCTAAGATGGGCTTATTACTTAATGCGAAGATGGATGATAATAACTCTAAAAGACTTAAAACTTCTCACTCTAATAAGACTTATCTTTAGCATTTGCGCCTTGGTTATATTAACCTGAACAGGATTCAAAGGTTAGTAAGGGATGGACCTTTAAGTCACTTAAAGGTAGAATCTATACCTTAATATGAATCTTGTTTGGAGAGTAAAATGACCAAAAGACCATTCGAGTCTAAAGGCAATAGGGCAAAAGGGTTCTAGAACTTATGCATAGTGATGTTTGCAAACCGATGGACATCCAAGCATGAGGAGAGTGTGAGTACTTCGTCACTTTTATTGACAATTACTCAATGTATGGGTAAGTGTTCCTAATGCACCACAAAAGCTAAACTTATGACAAGTTCAAGGAGTTTCGAGCTGAAGTGGAAAAACAATAGGGTAGACCCATAAAGGCACTTCGATCTGATCGAGGTAGAGAACACCTTTTTGATGAGTTTCTAGGACACTTATTAGAGAATGGGATTTTATCCCATTTGACCACACCAGACACTCCACAGTAGAATGGCATAACAGAGAGAATAAATAGGACTTTATTAGACATGGTCAGGTCTATGATGAGCTATTCATCATTGCCCTTATCCTTTTGGGGATATGCACTACAAACCGCATGTTATCTTTTGAACAATGTGCCTTCAAAATTAGTCCCTAAAACTCCTCACGAGTTGTGGATGGGCAGGAAGACATCCTTAAACCATATTCGCATATGGGGATGTCCAGCTCATGTCCTGTTTAAGGATGCGAATAAGTTGGAAGTAGGTTTGGAAGTTTGCATGTTTGTAGGATATCCAAAAGGGACTAAAAGGCTTTATTTCTATAACCCAAAGGAAAATAAAGTCGTGGTTTCAACTAATGCAACTTTGCTTGAGGAGAGTTACATGGACGACTTTAAGCCTCAAAGCAAAGTGGTGCTTGAGGAGTTAAGGAGTGATCCAATCACTCCAGAGGTTCCGAATTAAACCGTTCTGATCAATGTAGAAAAACCAAACAAACCTAAACAACAACCTAAGGGACTTCGACGTAGTGGGAGGATCAGGCGTCAACCCAAGAGATATATGTTCAATAGTGTGGCCTTCTTGGCTGAACCGGATGAACATGATAGGGATACTAACACTTACGCAGAGGCTATAGAGAATGTTGATTCAAATCTCTAGATAGAGGCCATAAACACAAAGATGAGTCTATGGAGACTAATCGAGTTTGGGAGCTTGTAGATCTTCTCGAAGGGGTAAAACCCATAGGGTGTACGTGGATCTACAAGAGGAAAAGAGGAGTGGATTGAAAGGTTAAAACGTTTAAAGCTAGACTGGTAGCTAAGGGTTACATGCAAAAGGAATGAACCGATTACGAGGAATCCTTTTCACCTACAGCCATGCTTAAGTCCATCTGGATTCTCTTGTCCATAGTTGCTGCTCTCGACTATGAGATTTGATAGATGGATGTCAAGGCGGCTTTTCTAAATGGCTATCTTGATGAGTACATTTATATGGAACAACCAGACGAGTTCAAGGTCAAAGGTCAAGAGGGAAAGGTTTGTAAGTTGCTAAAATCAATATATGGACTTAAGCAGGCTTCCTATTCTTGGAACATAAGATTTGATCAAATGATTAAGACTTTTGGGTTCTCACAAAATGTGGATGAGCCATGTGTGTATAAAGACATTAAGGATGGGAAGGTGGTTTTTCTACTACTCTATATAGATAATATTCTGCTAATTGGCAATGGTGATGAGGCATTATCATCGGTCAAATTATGGTTGACCAAGCAATTTGACATGGACTTCGATGAGGCAAATTTTGTACTCAGTATCCAAATTTTCTAGGATAGAAAGAACAAAACGATAGCTTTGTCACAAGCAGGCTATATAGATAAAATTCTCAGGAGGTTTGCAATGTAGGATTCCAAGAAAGGTGGACAACCATCTAGGCCTGGAATTACTCTTTTTAAAAAAGACTCTCCAAAGTCTGAGGAAGGAAGAGAACACATGAAGAAGGTGCCTTATGCTTCAACAGCAGGCAGTCTTATGTATGCCATGCTTTGCACACTACCAGATATTTGTTATGCGGTCAGGATTGTAAGTCGATTTCAAGCGAATCTGGGGCCAAACCATTGGTTTGTGGTTAAGCATATTTTTAAGTATCTGAGAAGGATTTGAGGGTAAATGCTTGTGTATTTGGGTGACAACTTAACTCCTCTAGGATATACTAACTCAGATTTTCAATCTTGTCTAGATTCTAAGAGATCGACTTCGGGCTTTGTATATACTCTAGGTGGTAGTGCCATCAGTTGGAGAAGTGTGAAGCAAGATTGCACTTCAGATTCAATGATGAAGGCCGAGTATGTGGCAGCTAGTGATGCTTCAAAAGAAGTAGTGTGGCTCTGCAAGTTCCTTAGGAACCAAGATTTTGCAAGAAGAATAAGCATATTGATCGAAAGTATCATGTGATAAAGGACTTTGTCGAGGGCAGGCATGTCACGGTGTGCAAAATCACATTAAAGGATAATTTAGCTAATCCATTCATGAAGACACTTACTGGGAGAGTCTTTGAGAGGCATGTGGAAGCTATAGGGGTGCAAATTTGTCATATTTATTCACTTAGTGCAAGTGGGAGATTGTTAGACGTGTATGCCCTAAGGAGTAAAAATGTAAAATATTTTTGGAGACATTTTTATCAATAAAGAATTTATTTATTATTTATTTTCTGAATTTTGTCCTCTTTCCATTTATATTTGTTAAATATATGTTAAGCAAACAATAGTCTAAGACTGTCGATTGAAACCTTTAAGAATTGGGCATATGATGGACAGATTATGCGGAAGAAACGATTTTTAAGGTGACGGTCTAAAATCATAAGTTCTACAATCAAGGGAATAAAGTTGGGTGCTTTATTCATGTGAAGATTGTTATGTTGTCTATATCCCTACTGGGAGATGGTTTGTCTTGACCATCGGAGGTGGACTCCACGAATAAAAACATTGGCACATTGTCACAGGTGACGATGTGTTGGATTAGGACATAAAGTGAATTGATTTGGATTAATAATTCTGTCTCGGCAAATCTATTCACTTTAGGCAATCATTTGTATCGTATCTTAATCCTGAGATGAATAGTGCATCTGTTGCCTTGACTTGTGTCTTTTGATGTACCAAAGGGTGACACCCACATTTTAATAGTGGTATGCATGCCGGTTTGTTGGAGGCATGACTCTTGATAGCATAGACCTGTTATTCATAGACATGAAATCCATAGCTCCTCTTTAGGAGCAGTGATATCCTCTTATATGTGTTATCTTGTAATTAAAAAACTAGATCGCTTAGCCATTTGGATACATAGGTGAAACCGAATGGTATACCATCTTTAGATGGTAAATTTTCTAATGGCGAGATAATGGAACGTAAGATAAAAATAATCAGGAAGGTAAGACAGAACTTGTCCTTAAGCCGATTATGGATAATCCTATAGGGATACGATGCACTATGATATGTCATGGAGACTTAGCTATATGGGATTTGTAATTCTATATAGTTCGAGAGTGCAGCTCTAAGTTTTTAATGGAGTACCATTGGAATTGATAATTATGAAATGTATATATGGGATATTGGGTTTCATAATTATCGGGAGCTTGAACTATATAGTTCCATCAGGTCCCCTTTGCTAGCTCACAAAAATCCTGTAACGATACGACGTGCTTTTTTAATAATTTGCGAGTTATGTAAGATTTATTAAATTGACTGAAATTCAGTAAAATCAGATAATTCATGTTTGTTTATCGGTTGAATTAATTTTGTGATAAAATTAATTTAAGATAAACTGTTGAATTATCAGGATCAGATAATTCATGTCTGTTTATCGGTTGGATTAATTTTGAATTAATTCAAGATAGACTTATTGAATTATCAATAATATTTATTTTCCTAAAGATTATCTAGATATGATTGTTTTAATCTGATAACTTCTCTATTGGTTTATTTGAATTAAGACTGAGGCTCTATCCTAAGAATCTCGGGTGGAAAATAAAGATTCATAGGGGTCTTTTATCGGATGTTTGGTAAGCCGATCTTTAAGTTCGGCTGGCTGATGGAGTATGTTCGGCAGGCCGATCTGCCAGTTCAACCTACCAACCGATGATAAAGGATCAAGCATTTTGCACTTAGATTTTATTTGATATCAATTCTGATTTGAATCTGATTCAAATTTTTGAGGCCTTTTCTAATAAGGGCGGACTCCTGGGCCCATTCTCTGTAAAAGTAGAGTGAGTCTCTTTATCATTTAGATCAATTGAGAGATTAAGAGTGAAACTCTGCTGGTGAGATTATGGAAACTCCCTAAGAGCTCTTGTTCACAAATCATGAACACTAGCTTTAGGTTCTCTCAATTGGTTAGGAAAAGAGTTGCCTGGTGGAAGAGCTATGTGTGTGAGCCTACACTCACTCCGATCGTGGATAGAGAATAACAAAGAAGGCCAATTGGTTGAGGTCCTTCAGGAACGTAATTTCTCTTCACTGATTGCATGAGCTTTTCGGCACACAGAGGTGAGTAAGATCTGCTTAATTTATGCATATAGCGTGTCAAACTTGTGTTTTAAAAATACTCTTATATATAAAAATTTTAAAATTCCACTGTGCACTATTTTTTCAACACTGCCTAGTAAGGAATGCTCGACAAAGATCTTAGACTGGAGAAGGTGAAAGCCGTTAGCCTTAACCTTAGTCCTTACCTCCACCTTAGCAACTCCCTCAACTTCAACTTCATCAGTTTTCTCTACAGTAGTATCGGCCAATGAACCTAGGACATAGCAGTGCTAGCAGACTCCAGTTCGGGTTCACGCCATGACTTCAAGAAGTTTGGATGCTCAGACCAGTAACATGAGAGTCGACAGTATAGTTTTGGTTTCTTAGTCTTTAGTTTTGGTTCTCTTTAATATTGGTGCCATTCATTCTCTTGTTTTGAGCTCATTTGTGCATGCCTTGGAATTAAGAATAGAGGAATTTGATGAACCCTTGGTAAGTATCTCACCTTGGGGCAGGTGTGTGTGTGTGTGAATCATATATATTTACCTTGTAAGATAATGATTGGGGATGAGACTCTGGGGAGTACTTTGATTATGATCCCCATGACCACTTATAATTGATCTTAGGGATAGGTGGGTTGTCTAGGTAAGGTGCAACTGTAGATTGTCACATTAGAGAGGTAACTCTAGTGATTAATTGGAGGACGACGATCGTTTACTCGAGGTGGCAAAGATCGAGTAATGAGTGAGTGACTCATGAAAACGTGTTTGGGTGGACGGAGAAACTTAGCATGCTTTATTTACGTCTTTAGGATTTAGGAAAGGGATCTAATGCCATAGGAAGAAATACATCAACATTGGTGGCTGATGAGTTCGATGGTGTCTTCTTAACTAGTTATCTGGATTATCATTGTATCGAAAGATTGAATTTGGTATCGAGTCATACCCAAGGACCACTTCGATTTCTATAGCACTGCATCGATTGGCGCCGGTAGAAATGAAGGAAATGAAGAAAAGGCTAGAGGAACTTGTGGATAAAGAATACATTCAGCGTAGCATGGGATGCGCCAGTTTCATTTGCCAAAAGACATGATGGTATGCACAGGTTGTGCATTGACTATCGACAACTAAATCAAGTCACCGTGAATAATAAGTATCCACTGCTCAAGCTAGATGGGTTGTTTGGCTGGTTAGGAGGTTCCTGACATTTCTCGAGGACAGATTTGCGATCCAAAAAGCACTAGCTGCATGCTAAAAGAGGTTAGGTTTTTGGGGCATATCACCTTTGAGCAAGGTATCTCAATAGATCCGTCTAAGGTAGAGGCTATCGTACGATGGGAATGACTGGAGGACGTAGCCAAGGTTTATAGCTTTCTAGGACTTGTCAGGTAGTACAAGAAGTTTGTGAAGGATTTCTCAAAGATAGCAGCTCCATTGACGTGGATGATCAAGAAAAATGTCAAGTTTAAATAGGATGAGAAATGTGGATGTACTTTCCAATAGTTGAGAAATCCATTGACTATCGCTTATGTATTAACTACATCGAGCAGTGACGAGTTTTATAAGGTCTACACTGATGCAGTAGGACGAGGACTCAGATGTGTGTTGATGTGGCATGGACGAGTTGTGGCTTATGGATCATGACAGTCATGGCCTCGCTAGCAGGATTACCCTACACATGATTTAGAGCTCACTGCAGTAATTCACGCTTTGGGGATCTAGAGACGCTACTTGGATGGAGCAATATTTCAGGTTTTCTTAGGTCATAAGAGCTTAAAGTATTTATTCACTCGAGCGATTCAAATTCAAGGCAACAGAGATAGATGGAATATGTGGAGGCCAGGATTTCTCGCTACAGTATCATCCAGGTAAGACCAACATGGTTGCAGATGCACTCAGTAGAAAGTCTTTGGGGATCTACATGTATCTAGAACCAAAGGATTGGAGGAGAGATGCTGCCATGAACGAGTATGGGCTACAGTACCATGAAGACCTCGATCAGGTATCGGTGTATCATGTGGGATCGGCTTTGATGCTTGTTCAGGTGACAAAGTAGACTCAATGGTGGGATTAGCATCTTCAGGGGATGCGGACATGAATGCAAAACGGAGAACAATTTCAAGATTGAAGGAATTCATACAGATGCATCGTTGCAATCTCAGGGGTCATTTGGCAGTGTCTACGATCGAGGGAGTGGCAAAGGCTTTAATGGACGAAACTCACAAGTCTTAGTTCGCTATTCATCCAGGGGCCATGAGAACGCATAGCGGTTTTGTCACGCCCCGGAGTACGAGAGGTGACGTGGCGGATTATTTAAATTAATTAAGAGAGAATTTAATTAAAATTAAGAGTTTTAGGAGTTAAATTAAATAATAAAATGTGAAAGTTTCAAACAACATTTTATAAAAAGAGTCACAAACATTAAGCAAGTGAAATCATCAAGCGAATAATAAAACAATAGAGAGCCACAAGTATGGGTCCCACTGACCCACAACTTGTGCACACACATTGTATTGACAATATAATAATACAACTACAGTCCAAGCACAAAGAAAGTTAAAAATATTACATGTCTTGATTAAATAATACAAATAATCTACTAATCCTTCTACTGCCCCTGAGTTCGGTCCGTTGAATCTTCTCTGAACCTAAATGGGAAACCACCGAGAGGAAAAAATTTAAAAACAGAAAAAATGTGAGCGAAAGGCTCAGTAGGACTATGTTTTAATAAATCATTTAATTTAAAGGAAAATCTCATTATTCAAGGAATTATCTAAAAGAAACATTGAATAAATAAATAAATTTAAATAAAACCGTTCTTACCCAAAACAGTTTATTAGGTCGACCATAAATATCGTTTTCTTTTTCCTAGGAAAACCATAAGGATATCACCACCGTAGTGGCCCAGCTGGGTTTCGGGACCTGGCCCCAAGGTCGATCGCTACACGACCCGATCTCTGATATGGCATCATGCCTTTGTGTTATTTTCATCATCATTCAAAACCCATTTATCGAGTATTGTCATTTACATTCATTATGAAGTTCATTTCAGTTCACGGTTTATTAAAATATAACCGATAAATTCATTTTCAATCAACCGTTGAAAACATTTTTATAGAAACCCTTTTCAAAGCCAAATCATTTTGAAACTAGGCTACCAAAGAATGGGGTAGAAGTCCTACCTCGATACTCAGGCCGATGCTCCACACCGTAATCCCGGTCCGCTATACGTTAGCTCCACGGAACCACAAACGATCCTAGATACACACTAAGTCGATCAATATCTAGTTCGAGACATTCTATGTTACTAAACCATTTCATGATGTCCTAGTGTGCCATTTGTATCTTTAAAATCATTTTACAAGGTTGGAATTTAAATCGGGGTTCAAAACAGTAAAAACAGGTGAAAAATCACAAAATTTCCTATGCTCTGTCGGCCTGCCATACTCCCTACTTTGGCTGGCCGAACTGTGCAGTTTGGCCTGTCGAAAATCGAGTCCGGTCGGCCAGACATTTCCCAAGTTTGGCTTACCGAACGGTGCAGTCTGGCCTGCCGATCCTTTGAATTTGGCCTACCGAACTGAAAAAACCCAGAAATTCTAGCCACGGGTTTTGGTTCTCCCAAAATCTAAATCTTGATTTTAACCTGTTTTTCTCAAATCTCAGGCATGGAAAACAATCATAGATGATAGAAAAACATACTAGAACACTTTTGAACTCTTTTAAACAAGATTTAAACACAAAAATCTCAAAAATCCAAAAATGGGGAAAAATGAAAAATCTTGAATCTAATCCGTTTTACTTAAATCCAAGCTTAGATTCTAGTTGTTCTAAGTTCATTTAACTCAAACCAAGAGTTTTCTAAGCTTAAACAAACTTAGATTTCAAAAATGCACGAAAATTGAAAATTTAGAAAAAGTTTATAAATTTCAAAACTAACCTCAAATTCAACCTTCAATGCACGTTCTTGGTTGTTCAATCGAGCTCCCGAGCCTCCAATCCACCAAAACCCAAAGCTTGAACTTGATTTGATTCAAAATTTTGAGGAAAAATTGAGAGAGAAGAGGAGAGAGTGAGAGAGAATGAGAGAGAGAGGCCACGGGAAGGGAGAGAGAGAGAGTGAACCAAAGAGAGGGAGAGGAGAGAGAATAAATAGAGAGAAACAGTGGGCGGTTTTACTGTGCGAAAATCAAGTGCCACCTAACAGTTTTGTAAAACGGAATGTTTTTAACATTTTACAAATTGTTGTGCTTTAAAACTCAAAACATCATTTTAAAACAATAAGAAATCATTTGATTTTATTAAAATAACAAAATAACCTAAAATTCAAAATTTAACCAAATGATCAAATTAATGTTGAAACATTAATTATGGCACACTAATTCATCATTTTACATTACAATATCATTAAATTAATTTCAGGGCGTTACAACTCTCTATCCCTAAAAGAAAATTTTCCCTTGAAATTTGCAACTCAATTTAGAAACAAAACAAATGCGGATACAATTCCCGCATACTCGACTCTAGTTCCCAAGTGGCTTCATCAACCCCGTGATGTTGCCACATGACCTTTACCAACGGTATCTCATGACAATGCAAACTGATCACTTTTCGATCGATAATCTGAATTGGCACCTCCTCGTATGTCGTATCTTCCCGAACCTGCACATCACGAAATGAAACTACCTTACCCTGCTCAGGCAGACACTTCCTAAGCATCGACACATGAGACACATCATTAACATGAGAAAGTTCAGGCGGAAGGTCAAGCCGATAAGCAACCACTCCAATACGCTGAGTGATCTCGAACGGTCCAATATACCTCGGTGCAAGCTTTCCACTCACTCTGAACTGCATAGTTCCTTTACGAGGTGATACCTTCAAGAGAACGAAATCTCCTACCATAAATTCTAAGGGTCTATGTCTTCTATCTACATAACTCTTCTGTCGACTCTGAGCTGCCCTCAATCGATCTCGAATCACGATGACTTTCTCGTTGCTATCACGGATCTCATCCGGCCCAAGAATAACCCTGTCTTCGGGCTCTGCCCAACACATTGGTGACTGACACTGTCACCCATACAACGCCTTAAATGGTGCCATACCAATACTCGCCTGATAGCTATTGTTGTACGTGAACTCCACCATATGCAAATATTCCGTCCAATTCCCGCCGAAGTCTAACGCATAGGCACGCAACATATCCTCGAGAATCTAAATAACCCGCTCAGACTACCCATCAGTCTGAGGATGAAACGCCATACTGATGTTCAAATCCGTGCCTAAAGCCTCATGAAAACTCCTCTAGTACTTAGCATTAAACCTGGTGTCTCGATCAAAAGTGATGGACAAAGGAACTCCATGAAACCTCACTATGTTCTGCAGATACAAATCCCCAAGAATCCTCCTCGAACATGTCAACCTGAACGGAATGAAATGCACCGATTTCGTCAACCTGTCGACCATGGCCCAAACTACATCATGCCGCTGCTCCGTCCTCGGTAAACCTGTGAGGAAATCCATCGTCACATGCTCCCATTTCCACCCTGGAATAGGAAGCGAGTGAAGCTGACCTGCAGGCTTCTGATGCTCGGCTTTCACTTGAAGACACATCGTACACTTGGCCACATACTCTCGAACATCTTTCTTCATGCCTCTCCACCAATATTGCCTCTTCAAATCACGATACATCTTTGTGCTCCCTGGATGAATGGCAAACTAAGACCTATGAGCTTCGTCCAAAACGGCTTTCGTCACCTCAGCAATAGCTGGAACTACGAGACGCTCCCGAAAATACAACGATCCATCTGCATGCACACTCCATTCTTCGAACTGCTCTCCATTCTAAATCTGCGACCAAATCCCCTACAAATGCTGATCCTGCCACTGATTTTGCTTCACCATCTAAACAAGAGCTGGGGTCGCCTCCACATGATATACCGAAACTCGATCATAGTCTTCATGATACCATAGCCCATACTCTCTCACTGTCGCATTCTTGCTCCAGTCCTCAAAAGCCAAACAAGCGAGAATCCCTAAAGACTTCCTGCTAAGCGCGTCCGCGACCACATTAGCTTTACCAAGATGATACTGCAACGCAAAATCATAATCCTCCATATACTCTATCCATCTACGCTGCCTCAAATTAAAATCCCTCTGATTGGAGAAGACCTAAAACGACGCTCCATAGAAATAACATCTCCAAATCTTCAACGTGTGAATCACCGTCGTGAGCTCTAAGTCATGAGTAGGATATTCCGCTCGTGAGGTCGTAGTCATCTCGATCCGTACGCAACCACACGTCCATGCTGCATCAACACGCATCCAAGTCCGCGCCCTGAAGCATCTACGTAAACCTCATATGGCTCGTCACTGCTAGGAATAAACAATACTGGAGCTGAAGTCAACCGATCCTTTAATTCCTGAAAAGCAAGCTCACATTCTTCATCCCACTCAAACCTGACATTTTTCTTGATCAATCTCGTCAATGGAGCTGCAATCTTCGAAAAATCCTTTACAAATTTCTTGTAATAACCAGCAAGACCTAAGAAGCTGTGAATTTTTGCTACATTCCTTGGTCGTTCCCATTCCACTATGGCTTCAATCTTGGATGGATCTATAGAAATACCATGCTCTGAGATGACATGACCCAGAAATTTGACCTCAGTTAACCAAAACTCACACTTTTCCCTCTTAGCATACAACTGGTGCTCCCGCAGAGTCTGAAGCACAATCCAGAGATGCTGCTCATGCTCCTCCCAAGTCTTAGAATACACTAGAATGTCATCGATGAACACGATCACGAACTGATCCAAATACAGCCTAAATATCCTGTTCATCAAATCCATGAAAGCTGTCGTAGCATTCGTCAACCCAAATGACATAACCAAAAACTCAAAGTACCCATACCGAGTCCTAAAAGCTGCCTTGGAAATATCCTCTTCCTTAATCCTGAGTTGATGGTAACCCGACCGCAAATCAATCTTTTAGAAGTACCGCGAACCTCCCAACTGATCAAACAACTCGTCGATCCTAGGCAAGGGATACTTATTCTTCACCGTGACATGATTCAGCTGTCGATAATCTACACACAACCTGAGAGTCCCATCATGTTTCTTAGCAAACAAAACCGGTGCTCCCCACGGAGATGTGCTATTCTGAATATACCCTTTATCAGCAAGCTCCTGAAGTTGCTTCCTCAATTTTTTCATTTCTGTTGGTGCCATCCGATAAGGTGCCATAGAAATCGGTGCTGTCCTCGGAAACAACTCAATACCAAACTCAATTTCCCGATGCAATGGTAATCCTGGCAACTCATCGGGGAAGACATCCTCGAACTCATCAACCACCGAAATCGCTACACTTCCTCTCAAAGCATAGGGCTCGCAATCTAGATTCGCAAGAAAAGCACAACAACCTAGATTTCTTCGCCCTCTTAAACACTACTTCATGAGACGCTCACTCATTAACCAATCACCACCACCTTGGTAAGTGATCATCGTCCCCCTCTCAGACACTAGGGTCACTTTTTTAAGTTGGCAGTCTATAACTGCATTATATCTGGACAACCAGTCCATTCCTAGAATTACATCATATGAGCTCATGGGGAGTATAATCAAATCACTTTTCAAAATCTTATCCCCAATCTTTATTTTACAAGATTTACATACACAATTCACACACACCCGCCCCAAGGGAGAAGTTATGACTAGGGGTTCATTAAACTCTTCTATCTCTAATCCCAAGGCATGTACAAAGGAACTCGAAACGAGAGAATGAGAGGCACCTGTATCAAATAAAACACGAGCTAAGGATTAAGAAACTAAGATAGTGCCATCGACAACCGCGTTACTAGTCTAAGAATCTGAACCACCCGATGCCATTGCATGAACCTGCACTGGTGCCTTTTCTTTTCCTCTACCAACATTGTTGGGTCTGGGATTATTCTGCCGATGCTGCTGAGATGGAGACAACTGCATGCTAGCTGCACTCGACGCTAGATACTAAGGGACGCTACGCTGGAAATGCTGCAGCTGCTGCCCTCGTACCAGATATGAAAACTGCTGAGGAGAGAACTGAGGATACTGCAACTGTGGATACTGTAGAGGCGGAGGTAGGGTCTGGGGCTAAGACTGACGACTGGCATCCTCTTTGGTCTGAGATCCAAGACGGGCACTCCTGATTGGGCAATTCCTCTTGCTGTGTCCGGGCTGTTGATAGAAATGACAATGGAAGCTGTAGGGATTGTTGCGCCCGCTACCAGATGAACTGCTGCTACCACTGCTCGCACCACCCTGCTTGTTCTTCCCCGGAGTTGGACGGCTACTGGTGCTCTTCCTACCGCTCTTCTATGATCCTCCTGAAGCCTTTGCTCAATCCTCACAATACTGCACATAATCATTTTCCACTGATATTGCTGATGACACAAGCTCTTCAAAACTCCTAAGTCACAGAGCAACCACCTGTCGCTGAATAGGAGCCTTGAGCCCTTCCTGAAACTTAATGCAGTTCTCACGCTCCAATGCCACTGCTGATAGAGCAAACCTGGCCAACTCATTAAATGTTGCCTCATATTCCTAAACTAACAAATCACCCTGTTGCAACCTGTAGAACTCAGCTGCCTTCTGATCTCTATACCCCTGCGAAAAATACCGATCATAGAACAGCTCCTCGAATCTGTCTCAACTGATATCGCCACTACATTCCAAACACTTAGCTTGTTTCCACCAAGTATTAGCACCACCCTCGAGCTTATATGTAGCAAACTCCACACGATACTCCTCAGGCACACCAAGGGTATCCAAATGCTTCACAATCGAGTCTAACCAATATTCTACCAACTACGGATCCCCATTACCATCAAAAGTCAGAATAGACGCATGTCAAAATTCCTTGAAATACGTATGCCGACGACCAACATCAGAATCCTCTGGTCTAGCCCTGGCTACCATCTGCTGAAAAGCCGCAAACATAGACCTCATCATTTTTGAACTCGGCGTCAGCTATCGAACGACGCCTAGGTGCCATTCTCTCACTTCTGAAAACAAAATTTTGGACTGTCAAAGGTATTTCATTGTCATACCTATGTGTGCACAATTCCCAAGGTTCATAACCTTGGGCTCTGATACCATTCTGTCACGCCTCGGAGTACGAGAGGTGATGTGGCAGATTATTTAAATTAATTAAGAGAGAATTTAATTAAAATCAAGAGTTTTAGGGGTTAAATTAAATAATAAAATGTGAAAGTTTCAAACAACATTTTATAAAAAGAGTCACAAACATTAAGCAAGTGAAATTAATAAGCGAATAATAAAACAATAGAGAGCCACGAGTATGGGTCCCACTGACCCACAACTTGTGCACACACATTGTACTGACAATATAATAATACAACTACAGTCCAAGCACAAAGAAAGTTAAAAACATTACTCAGTAGGACTAATTCTTCTACTAATAATCTACTAATTCTTCTGCTGCTCCTGAGTTCGGTCTGTTGAATCTTCTTTGAACCTAAATGGGAAACCACCTAGAGGGGAAATTTTAAAAACAGAGAAAATGTGAGCAAAAGGCTCAGTAGGAATATGTTTTAATAAATCATTTAATTTAAAGGAAAATCTCATTATTCAAGGAATTATCTAAAAGAAACATTGAATAAATAAATAAATTTAATAAAACCATTTTTACCCAAAACAGTTTATTAGGTCGACCAGAAATATTGTTTTCTTTTTCCTAGGCAAACCATAAGGATATCACCACCATAGTGGCCCAACTGGGTTTCGGGACCTGCCCCCAAGGTCGATCGCTACACGACCCGATCTCTGATATGGCATCATGCCTTTGTGTTATTTTCATCATCATTCAAAACCCATTTACCGAGTATTGTCATTTACCTTCATTATGAAGTTCATTTCAGTTCACGGTTTATTAAAATATAACCGATAAATTCATTTTCAATCAACCGTTGAAAACATTTTTATAGAAACCCTTTTCAAAGCCAAATCATTTTGAAACTAGGCTACTAAAGAATGGGGTAGAAGTCTTATCTCGATACTCGTGCCGATGCCTCACATCGTAATCCCGGTCTGCTATACGTTAGCTCCGTGGAACCACAAACGATCCTAGATACACACTAAGTCGATCAATATCTAGTTCGAGACATTCTATGTTACTAAACCATTTCATGATGTCCTAGTGTGCCATTTGTATCTTTAAAATCATTTTACAAGGTTGGAATTTAAATCGGGGTTCAAAACAGTGAAAATGGGTGAAAAATCACAAAATTTCCCATGCTCTGTCGGCTTGCCGTACTCCCTGCTTCGGCCGGCCGAACTGTGCAGTTTGGCCTGTCAAAATTGGGTCTGGTCGGCCAGACATTTCCCAGGTTCGGCTTGCCGAACGGTGCAGTCCGGCCTGCCGATCCTTTGAATCCGGCCTACCGAACTGGAAAAACTCAAAAATTTCAGCCACGGGTTTTGGTTCTCCCAAAATCCAAATCTTGATTTTAACCTGTTTTTCTCAAATCTCAGGCATGAAAAACAATCATAGATGATAGAAAAACATACTAGAACACTTTTGAACTCATTTAAACAAGATTTAAACACAAAAATCTCAAAAATCCAAAAATGGGAAAAAATGAGGAAAAATGAAAAATCTTGAATCTAATCCATTTTACTTAAATCCAAGCTTAGATTCTAGTTGTTCTAAGTTCATTTAACTCAAACCAAGAGTTGTCTAAGCTCAAACAAACTTAGATTTCAAAAATGCACGAAAATTGAAAATTAGAAAAAGTTTAGAAATTTTAAAACTAACCTCAAATTCAAGCTTCAATCCATGTTCTTGGTTGTTCAATCGAGCTCCCGAGCCTCCAATCCACCAAAACCTGAAGCTTGAACTTGAATTGATTCAAAATTTTGAGGAAAAATTGAGAGAGAAGAGGAGAGAGCGAGAGAGAATGAGAGAGAGAGGCCACGGGAAAGGAGAGAGAGAGAGACTGAGCCAAAGAGAGGGAGAGGAGAGAAAATAAATAGAGAGAAATGATGGACGGTTTTACTGTGCAAAAATCAAGTGCCACCCAACGGTTTTGTAAAATGGAATATTTTTAACATTTTACAAATTGTTGTGCTTTAAAACTCAAAACATCATTTTAAAACAATAAGAAATCATTTGATTTTATTAAAATAACAAAACCACCTAAAATTCAAAATTTAACCAAATGATCAAATTAATGTTAAAACATTAATTATGGCACACTAATTCATCATTCAACATTACAATATCATTAAATTAATTTCGGGGCGTTACAGGTTTGTGGAGGCAATACTAGTGGGGAAGTATGAAGAAAGGTGTTCAAGAGTACGTGGTCAAGTACGCGACTTGTCTCTAGGTAGCAGCCGAGCATCAGAGACCCACTAGTCAGCTTCAACTGTTTTCCATTCTAAGATGGAGATGGAAGCATGTCATGATAGATTTCCTCACCAAATTGCCGAGGACGGAGCAAAGGCACGACGCGATTTGGGTCATGGTTGGCAGGTTGACGAAATCGATGCATTTCATTTCATACCTTTAGGTCATCGTATTCAGGACGAGATCTTGGAGGAGTTTTAAGGAAGCTTTAGGCATAGACTTGGATTTCAACGCAACTTTTTCATCCTTAGGCTGATAGGTAGTCCACACGAGTTATTCAAATTCTTGGGGACACATTACATGCGCGTGTGTTGGATTTTGGCAGGAATTGAAAGAGCTATTTGCGTCTAGCAGAGTTGCATACAACAATAGTTATCAAGTGAGCATCAAGATGACACTGTTTGAAGCACGATATGGGCGGCCGTGGCGGCCGTGTTGATTGCCAATGATTTGGGTTAGACCAGAAGGCAAGATCATTATTAGACCTGAAGAAACCAGTGAGAGCAATAAAAAGGTTACTGTGATTTATGATCGGTTGGGAGCTGCTTAGAGTAGGTGGAAGAGTTTTTGCGGATAGAAGATGTCGACCGCTAGAACTCAAGGTAGGGGATTCCGTATTCTTAAAGGTTTCGCCATGTAGGTGAGTTTTGCATTTCGGTGTGAACAAGAATTTTGCACTGAGAAGTGTCAGATTATTCGAGATTTCTCAACGTGTTGAAGTGACCACTTATCGCCTTGATCTTCCTCCCAAACTCTCATATTCATGTCGTATTTCATGTGTGTCGATGCCTCAGATTGTCCGCCCAAAACAAGTAAGATTGCCTCGATTCATGATGTGCAAATTTAGGAAGATGCAATCTACGAAGAAGTGCTGGTTTAGATTATCGATCGACAAGTGCTAGGACTATGACGCCGTGAAGCTCCGTTAGTGAAAGTGGTATGGTAGCACCATAGGGCTAATGAGACAACCTGGGAATTAGAATCAATTATGCAGGAGTTGTATCCGTATCTATTTTGTTTCTGAGTTAGATTCCAATTTTAGGGATGAAATTTCTTTTAGGGGTAGAAAGCTGTAGCACCCTGATTTTAATTCAGTGTAATTAGTGTAAAAATGGTGAATTATGTGCCATAATGTAAGTTTGAACTTAATTTAACTATTTTGTAATATTTCTAAATTAGTATTACTTTTAATTATTTTCAATCAATCTTTATTATTTTAATTGTTCTTTTGAATTTTTGGAATAAAACAATTTGTCAAATGCCCAATATATTGTTTTTTGAAAACCATGTGCTGAGGACAAGGTTTTATCTGAGGAAAGCTGCCCCTCTTTCCTCTATTTATTTCCTCTCCCTCTCCTTTCCTCACTCACTCTCTCAGCACTCTCTCTCTCTCAGTTCTCCTCTTCTCTCTCTTGTTCCCTTTCATGTTCTCTCTCCTCTTCTTTTGATTTCAAAAATTGAGCAAAAGCTCTCGATCTCTAGCAAGATTGGAAGCTTGGAAGCAAGGATTGGCCTCCACAAACTCAGATACAAGGTCAAATTTCAAGGTTAGTTTAACTCTTTTTTTTTCAAATTTCAAGCTTTTTCTCTAAACTTTCAATTTCTTCAAAATGTTGTAATCCGAGTTATATGAGCTTAGGAAACCCTTAATCTAAGTTAGTAAGACTCAAATCATCTAGAATCTATGCTTGATTTGATGAAAAATGGATCAAATCAAGTTTTTTACTTTTTCCTTATTTTTAGTTTCCTCAAAATTTTCCTCTTAAATCTTGTTTAAAATTGTTTAAATGTATTCTATTATGTTTTTTTGCCTTTTACGAACATTACCCATGCTTGAGAATTGAGAAAACAGGTTTAGATTGAGATCTTGATCTTGGGGAGGTTGAGGTTCCAAGTCTCAGGTCCCTAGATTTTTCCAGTTTAACAGGCCAATCTTAAACATCGGCGAGTTCAACATGCCGGATTCATATCATCTGTAGGCCGAACATGGGAAAGTTTGGTAGGCCGGTCCAACATGGCCGATAAGCCAAACTGTGTAGTTCGGCAGGCCAGACCAGGGAGTTCGATAGGCCAACTAGTACAGGAAAAATGGCTATTTTTCACCTATTTTTACTGTTTTAAACCCAGATTGAGAATTTAAACCTTATAGCATGATTTTACAGACATAAATGGCACACTAGGACACCATGAGATAGCATAGTATTGTAGAAAACTCTGAATTAGATATTGATAATGCTTAGTTTACATTTAAGGTTGTTCGTGTGTAACGTCCCGAAATTTATTTAACATTAATGTAATGTAAATGGTGAATTAGTGTGCCATAATTAAAGTTTTAACTTTAATTAGATTATTTGGTTGGATTTTGAATTTTGGTTGTTTTGTTAAACTGATGTATTCAAATGATTTCTCATTTGTTTTAAAATGATGTTTTGAGTTTTAAAACACAACAATTTGTAAAATGTTAAAAATACTCTGTTTTACAAAACCGTGGGCGGCACATGGTTTTCGCACAGTAAAACCGCCCACTGATTTTCTCTATTTATTTTCCTTTCCTCTCTCTCTCTCCTCACTCTCACGAACTCTCTCTCTCTCTTCACTCTCCCTCTCGGCAGCCTCTCTCTCTCTCTCAATCTCTCTAAAAATTTTGGTTTTCATTCGAATCCAAGCTTCGGAACAGCAAGGAGGAAGCTCGGGGACGTGATTCGGCGACCGAGATCGCGGATTGAAGCTTCGATTCGAGGTTAGATTCGAAATTTCTAAACTTTTTCAAAATTTTCGAATTTGTGTGTTTTTGAAATCTAAGCTTGTTTAACCTTAGAAAACCGTGGATTTGTGTTAAATGAGCTTAGAACAACTAGAATCTAAACCTAGATTGAAGAAAAACGGATTGGATTCAAGATTTTCATTTTTCTCCTCTTTTTCTCATTTTCGGATTTTTGAAGATTTTGAGTTCAAATGTTGTTTAAATGATTACAAATATGTTTTAGAATGTTTTTCTATCAACTATAGTTGTTTTTCATGCCTGGGAATTGAGAAAAATAGGTTGGAATTCAGATTTGGATTTTGGGGATCGAGAAACCCGTGGCTGGGATTTCTGGATTTTCCCAGTTCGGCAGGCCGAAGTTCATGTTCGGCAGGCCGGAGTGATGATCGGCAGGCCGGTGTTCTTCCGATCGGCAGGCCGAATCTGGGGACATGTTCGGCAGGCCGAACTTTGCTTCCGGCAGGCCGAACTGTACAGTTCGGCAGGCCGAAGCAGGGTGTCCGGCAGGCCGACCGAGGCATGGAAAATTTTGTGATTTTTACCCGATTTCACTGTTTTGAACCCTGATTTAAATCCCAACCTTATAGGATGATTTTAATGATACAAATGGCACACTAGGACATCATGAAATGATTTAGTAACATAGAATGTCTCAAACTAGATATTGATTGACTTAGTTTGTATCTAGGACTGTTCGTGGTTCCGTGGAGCTAACGTATAGCGGATCGGGATTACGGTGTGGGGTACCGGCACGAGTACTGAGGTAGGACTTCTATCCTATTCCTTTGGTAGCCTGGTTTTGAAATGATTTGGCTTTGAAAAGGATTTCTATCCAAAATGTTTTCAACGGATGTTTGAAAATGGTTTTATCGGTTATATTTTTATATACCGTGACATGAAATGAATTTCATAATGAATGTAATTGACAATACTCGGTAATCGGGTTTGAATGATAATGATAACAAACACTAAGGCATGATGCCATATCAGAGATCGGGTCGTGTGACGAACGACCTTGGGGGCAGGTCCCGAAACCCAGCTGGGCCACTACGGTGGTGATATCATGGTTTGCCTAGGTAAAAGTAAATTGGTGTTTTGATTTGACGAGTAGACTGTTCTGTGTCAGAACGGTTCTACCTAATTTATTTATTTATTTATCTAACGTTTTATTTCTGTATACTCCTGATAATGTTTTGTTTCTTTGCATCGAATTATTTTATAAAACCTAGTCCTACTGAGCCTTTCGCTCACGTTTTATTGTTTTAAATTTCCCCCCCCCTTCTAGGTGGTTTTCCATATAGGTTTGGAGGAGATTCTTCAGACCGGACTCAGGAGCACTAGGAGAATTTGTTTATATTCAGTATTATTAATCAAGGCATGTAAGGCTCAACTTTATTTGTACTTGGACTGTAATTGTATTTGTGATATTGTCAGATCCATGTGTATGCACAAGATGTGGGTTGTGGAACCCATATTCGCGGTTTTTATTCAATTATTGTTATTTGTTTAATGATTCTAAATTCTTTATAAAAATGTGGTGGAAAATTCTTCTTTATTTCTTGCTTAATGGGATTTTTAAACCCTTAATTTCGATCAAATTCGCTTTTAATTAATCTAAATATTCCGCCACGTCACCTCCCGTACTCCGGGGCGTGACAGAATGGTATCAGAGCTCAAGGTTATGAACCTTGGGAATTGTGCACACATAGGTTTGACAATGAAATACATCTGACAGTCCAAATTTTGTTTTCAGAAGTGAGAGAATGGTACCTAGACGTCATTCGACAGCTGACGCGGAGTTCGGAAATGATGAGGGCCTGATGAGGTCTATGATGGCGGCTTTCCGGCAGATGGCAGCCAGGGCTAGACCGGAAGACTCCAGTGTTGGTAGTCGGCATGCTTTCTTTAAGGAATTTCGGCGGGCGTCTATTCCGACTTTTGATGGCAATGGGGATCCGCAGTTAGCAGAGTATTGGTTGGATTCGATTTTGAAGCATCTTGATACCCTTGGTGTGCCTGAGGAGTATCGTGTAGAGTTTGCGGCGTATAAGCTCGAGGGTGGCGCTAACACCTGGTGGAAACAAACTAAGCGTCTGGAGCGCGGTGGCGATATCGGTTGGGACAAGTTCGAGGAGCTGTTCTATGATCGGTATTTTCCGCAGGGATATAGAGACCAGAAAGCAGCTGAGTTTTATAGATTGCAGCAGGGTGATATGTCAGTTCGGGAGTATGAGGCAAGGTTTAACGAGTTGGCTAGGTTTGCTCCATCAGCTGTGGCATCGGAGCGTGAGAAATGCATCAAGTTTCAGGAGGGACTCAAGGCTCCTATTCGGCGGCAGTTGGTTGCTCTACGGCTTAGGAGTTTCGGAGAGCTTGTGTCGTCGGCGATCTCCGTGGAGAATGATTACGTGCAGTATTGTGAAGATCGAGCCAAGGCTTCAGGAGGACCGCAGAGGAGTGGCAGGAAGAGCACCAGTAGTCGTCCAGCTCCGGGGAAAGGCAAGCAAGGCGGTGCGACCAGTGGCAGTAGCAGTTCGTCTGGCAGCGGGCGCAGCAATCCCTACAGCTTCCATTGTCATTTCTGTCAGCAGCCCGGACACATCAAGAGGAATTGCCCGATCAGGAGTGCTCGTCTTGGATCGCAGACCGAGGAGGATGCCAGTCGTTCATCTCAGCCTCAGCCTCAGACCCTACCTCCACCTCCGCAGTACCCGCAGTTGCAGTATCCGCAGTTTTCTCCTCAGCAATTCACATATCCGGCACGGGGACAGCAGCCGCAGTATTTTCAGCGCAGTGTTCCTCAGTATAGAGCTCCGAGTGCAGGTAGTGTGCAGTTGTCTCCATCTCAGCAGCATCGGCCGAGTAATGCAGGACCCAGCAATGTCGGTAGAGGAAAAGGAAAAGCGCCAGTGCAGGTTCATGCGATGGCATCTGGAGGGTCAGATTCTCAGACCGGTAACGCAGTTGTTGATGGTATGATCTTGGTTTCCAGATCTCTAGCACGCGTTCTATTTGATACCGGTGCATCTCATTCTCTCATTTCGAGTTCTTTTGTACATGCCTTGGGATTAGAGATAGAAGAGTTTAATGAACCCCTAGCTATAATTTCTCCCTTGGGGCGGGTGTGTGTAAATCATATGTGTAAATCTTGTAAAATAAAGATTGGGGATGAGATTTTGAAAAGTGATTTGATTATACTCCCCATGAGTTCCTATGATGTGATTCTAGGGATGGACTGGTTGTCCAGATGTAGTGCAGTTGTGGACTGCCAACTTAGAAAAGTGACCCTAGTGTCTGATAGGGGGACGGTAATCACTTACCAGGGTGGTGGTGATTGGCTAATGAGTGAGCGTCTCATGAAGTCATGTCTAGGAGGGCGAAGGAATCTAGATTGTTTTGCTTTTCTTGCCAATCTAGATTGCGAGCCCTATGTTTCGAGTAGTAATGTAGCGATTCCGGTGGTTGGTGAGTTCGAGGATGTTTTCCCCGACGAGTTGCCAGGATTGCCACCGTATCGGGAAATTGAGTTTGGTATTGAGTTGTTTCCAGGGACATCACCGATTTCTATGGCACCTTATCGGATGGCGCCGGCAGAAATGAAGGAATTGAGGAAGCAACTTCAGGAGCTTGCTGATAAAGGATATATTCGAAATAGCACATCTCCGTGGGGAGCACCAGTTTTGTTTGCTAAGAAGCACGATGGGACTCTCAGGTTATGTGTGGATTATCGGCAGCTGAACCGTGTTACGGTAAAGAACAAGTATCCTTTGCCTAGGATTGATGAGCTATTTGATCAGTTGGGAGGTTCGCGATACTTCTCGAAGATTGATTTGCGGTCAGGTTATCATCAGCTCAGAATCAAGGAAGAGGATATTCCCAAGACAGCTTTTAGGACTCGGTATGGGCACTTCGAGTTTCTGGTTATGTCTTTCGGGTTGACGAATGCTCCGGCAGCTTTTATGGATCTGATGAACAGGATATTTAGGCCATATCTGGATCAGTTTGTGATCGTGTTCATCGATGATATTCTTGTGTATTCTAAGACATGGGAGGAGCATGAGCAGCATCTTCGGATCGTGCTTCAGACTTTGCGGGAGCACCAGTTGTATGCTAAGAGGGAAAAGTGTGAGTTCTGGTTGACCGAGGTCAAATTTCTGGGTCATGTCATCTCGGAGCATGGTATTTCAGTGGATCCGTCCAAGATTGAAGCTATATTGGAGTGGGAACGACCAAGGAATGTAGCGGAGATTCGCAGCTTCTTAGGTCTTGCTGGATATTACAGGAAATTTGTAAAGGACTTTTCGAAGATTGCAACTCCGTTGACGAGGTTGACCAAGAAAAATGTCAGGTTTGAGTGGGATGAAGACTGTGAGTCTGCTTTTCAGGAATTGAAGAACCGGTTGACTTCAGCTCCAGTGTTGATTATTCCGAGCAGTGACGAGCCATATGAGGTTTATGCTGATGCTTCAGGGCGCGGGCTTGGATGCGTGTTGATGCAGCATGGACGTGTGGTTGCGTACGGATCGAGACAGCTACGACCTCACGAGCGGAATTATCCTACTCACGATTTAGAGCTTGCAGCGGTGATCTACGCGCTGAAGATCTGGAGATGTTACTTGTATGGAGCGTCGTTTCAGGTCTTCTCCGATCACAAGAGTTTGAGGCATTTGTTCACTCAGAGGGATCTCAACTTGAGGCAGCGCAGATGGGTGGAGTACATGGAGGATTATGATTTCGCGTTGCAGTATCATCCCGGGAAAGCTAATGTGGTCGCGGACGCGCTTAGCAGGAGGTCTTCAGGGATTCTCGCTTGTCTGATTTTTGAGGACTGGAGCAGGGATGCGACAGTGAGTGAGTATCGGCTACAGTATCATGACGACGGTGATCGAGTTTTGTTATATCACGTGAAAGCGACTCCAGCTCTTGTTCGGATGGTGAAGCAAGGTCAGTGGCAGGATCGACATTTGCAGGGGATTTGGTCGCGGATTCAGAACGGGGAGCAGTTTGAAGAATGGAGCGTGCATGCAGATGGATCGTTGTACTTCCGGGAGCGTCTTGCAGTTCCAGTTATCACCGAGGTGACGAAAGCCGTTCTAGATGAAGCTCATAGGTCTCAGTTCGCCATGCATCCGGGGAGCACCAAGATGTATCGTGATTTGAAGAGGCACTATTGGTGGAGAGGCATGAAGAAAGATGTTCGAGAGTACGTGGCCAAGTGTTCGACGTGTCTTCAGGTGAAAGCCGAGCATCAGAAGCCTGCAGGTCAGCTTCAGCCGCTTCCTATTCCAGGGTGGAAATGGGAGCATGTGACGATGGATTTTCTCACAGGTTTGCCGAGGACGGAGCAGCGGCATGATGCAGTTTGGGTTGTGGTCGACAGGTTGACGAAATCGGCGCATTTCATTCCGTTTAGGTCGACGTGTTCCAGGAAGACTCTCGGGGAGCTGTATATGCAAAACATTGTGAGGTTGCATGGAGTTCCTTTGTCCATCACCTCTGATCGAGACACCAGGTTTAATGCTAAGTACTGGAGGAGTTTTCAGGAGGCTTTGGGTACGGATTTGAACTTCAGTACGGCGTTTCATCCTCAGACTGATGGGCAGTCTGAGCGGGTTATTCAGGTTCTCGAGGATATGTTGCGTGCTTGTGCGTTGGACTTCGGCGGGAATTGGAAGCAACATTTACATTTGGCGGAGTTCGCGTACAACAACAGTTATCAGGCGAGTATCGGTATGGCACCATTTGAGGCGTTGTATGGGCGACCGTGTCGGTCACCTGTGTGTTGGGCCGAGCCGGAAGATAGAGTTATTCTTGGGCCGGAAGAGATTCGTGACAGCAACGAGAAAGTCGCGGTGATTCGAGATCGGTTGAGGGCAGCTCAGAGTCGGCAGAAGAGCTACGCGGATAGGAGACGTAGACCCTTAGAGTTCGCGGTTGGAGATTTTGTTCTCTTGAGGGTGTCACCTCGTAAGGGAACTATGCGGTTCGGAGTGAGTGGGAAGCTCGCGCCGAGGTATATTGGGCCGTTCGAGATCACTCAGCGTGTTGGCGTGGTCGCTTATCGGCTTGATCTTCCGCCCGAACTTTCTCATGTGCACGATGTGTTTCATGTGTCTATGCTTAGGAAGTGTCCACCTGGGCAGGATAAGATAGTTTCGTTTCGCGATGTGCAGGTTCAGGAGGATACGACGTACGAAGAAGTGCCGATTCAGATCATCGACCGGAAAGTGATTAGCTTGCGTCGTCGTGAGATACCGTTGGTAAAGGTCGTGTGGCAGCATCACGGGGTTGATGAAGCCACTTGGGAACTAGAATCGAATATGCGGGAATTGTATCCGCATTTGTTTTGTTTCTGAAATGAGTTGTAAATTTCGTGGACGAAATTTCTTTTAGGGGTGGAGAGCTGTAACGTCCCGAAATTTATTTAACATTAATGTAATGTAAATGGTGAATTAGTGTGCCATAATTAAAGTTTTAACTTTAATTAGATTATTTGGTTGGATTTTGAATTTTGGTTGTTTTGTTAAACTGATGTATTCAAATGATTTCTCATTTGTTTTAAAATGATGTTTTGAGTTTTAAAACACAACAATTTGTAAAATGTTAAAAATACTCTGTTTTACAAAACCGTGGGCGGCACATGGTTTTCGCACAGTAAAACCGCCCACTGATTTTCTCTATTTATTTTCCTTTCCTCTCTCTCTCTCCTCACTCTCACGAACTCTCTCTCTCTCTTCACTCTCCCTCTCGGCAGCCTCTCTCTCTCTCTCAATCTCTCTAAAAATTTTGGTTTTCATTCGAATCCAAGCTTCGGAACAGCAAGGAGGAAGCTCGGGGACGTGATTCGGCGACCGAGATCGCGGATTGAAGCTTCGATTCGAGGTTAGATTCGAAATTTCTAAACTTTTTCAAAATTTTCGAATTTGTGTGTTTTTGAAATCTAAGCTTGTTTAAGCTTAGAAAACCGTGGATTTGTGTTAAATGAGCTTAGAACAACTAGAATCTAAACCTAGATTGAAGAAAAACGGATTGGATTCAAGATTTTCATTTTTCTCCTCTTTTTCTCATTTTCGGATTTTTGAAGATTTTGAGTTCAAATGTTGTTTAAATGATTACAAATATGTTTTAGAATGTTTTTCTATCAACTATAGTTGTTTTTCATGCCTGGGAATTGAGAAAAACAGGTTGGAATTCAGATTTGGATTTTGGGGATCGAGAAACCCGTGGCTGGGATTTCTGGATTTTCCCAGTTCGGCAGGCCGAAGTTCATGTTCGGCAGGCCGGAGTGATGATCGGCAGGCCGGTGTTCTTCCGATCGGCAGGCCGAATCTGGGGACATGTTCGGCAGGCCGAACTTTGCTTCCGGCAGGCCGAACTGTACAGTTCGGCAGGCCGAAGCAGGGTGTCCGGCAGGCCGACCGAGGCATGGAAAATTTTGTGATTTTTACCCGATTTCACTGTTTTGAACCCTGATTTAAATCCCAACCTTATAGGATGATTTTAATGATACAAATGGCACACTAGGACATCATGAAATGATTTAGTAACATAGAATGTCTCAAACTAGATATTGATTGACTTAGTTTGTATCTAGGACTGTTCGTGGTTCCGTGGAGCTAACGTATAGCGGATCGGGATTACGGTGTGGGGTACCGGCACGAGTACTGAGGTAGGACTTCTATCCTATTCCTTTGGTAGCCTGGTTTTGAAATGATTTGGCTTTGAAAAGGATTTCTATCCAAAATGTTTTCAACGGATGTTTGAAAATGGTTTTATCGGTTATATTTTTATATACCGTGACATGAAATGAATTTCATAATGAATGTAATTGACAATACTCGGTAATCGGGTTTGAATGATAATGATAACAAACACTAAGGCATGATGCCATATCAGAGATCGGGTCGTGTGACGAACGACCTTGGGGGCAGGTCCCGAAACCCAGCTGGGCCACTACGGTGGTGATATCATGGTTTGCCTAGGTAAAAGTAAATTGGTGTTTTGATTTGACGAGTAGACTGTTCTGTGTCAGAACGGTTCTACCTAATTTATTTATTTATTTATCTAACGTTTTATTTCTGTATACTCCTGATAATGTTTTGTTTCTTTGCATCGAATTATTTTATAAAACCTAGTCCTACTGAGCCTTTCGCTCACGTTTTATTGTTTTAAATTTCCCCCCCCCTTCTAGGTGGTTTTCCATATAGGTTTGGAGGAGATTCTTCAGACCGGACTCAGGAGCACTAGGAGAATTTGTTTATATTCAGTATTATTAATCAAGGCATGTAAGGCTCAACTTTATTTGTACTTGGACTGTAATTGTATTTGTGATATTGTCAGATCCATGTGTATGCACAAGATGTGGGTTGTGGAACCCATATTCGCGGTTTTTATTCAATTATTGTTATTTGTTTAATGATTCTAAATTCTTTATAAAAATGTGGTGGAAAATTCTTCTTTATTTCTTGCTTAATGGGATTTTTAAACCCTTAATTTCGATCAAATTCGCTTTTAATTAATCTAAATATTCCGCCACGTCACCTCCCGTACTCCGGGGCGTGACATCGTGGTTCCATAGAGCTAACGTACAATGGGTTGGGACTACGATGCTGAGTCACGATGTAGGATATCGAGGTAGGACTCTAAACCCTTTTTCTTTGCTAGCCATGATTTTAAAAAGAGTTTTGGCCACAAAGTGTTTTTCTAAAAATGTTTTTAAAGAATGATTGAGATGAATTTATCCAGTTATTTTCAGAGCTGTTGAATAATGAATGATCATAATGAACATAATGAGAATATCTAGTAAATGAGACATGATAATGATATGACACCAGGTGTGTCGGTTAGTACCATCTGAAATGATAAAATAGAGCATGATGCAATGTACAAAGATCGAGTTGTGGGGAGCGCGACCTTAAGGGCAGGTCCCGAAACCCAACTGGGCCACTAGGTGGTGATACAATGGCTTTGCTAGAGAACAAATAATAAAGAATAATTCTAGTTCAATAGGTAAGCATGAATTTAAATATGTTTTATTTACCTATCTGAAATTTTGTGAATTATTTTCAAATATGAGAATTTATGCTTAGAACTAATGTTTTCTAAACCTAGTCCTACTGAGCCTTTCGCTCATATTTCTTTATTTGTTTTAAAAAAACCCTTCCCCCTAGGTGGATTACAACTTAGGATCGATTAAGAGACGACAGGAGAAACACGTGAATTGTAGGAATCCTGTTTTAGTTACTTATTCACTTTAATCAAGGCATGTATTATTTAAAATTTTACCTCTCATATTGGACTGTGATTGTAATATTTTATTATCGATACCATGTGTATGCACTAATGTGAGTCTGGTGGGGCCCGGCTTATGTTCTTCTGACTTTGTTATTTTATTTTATGATTAACTGTTTTAGAATAACAATAATTGCTTTTAAGAGTTTTTAAACTATCATGTTTTTCAAAATAAACCAAAAGATTTAGTTGGCATTTTTAATAAAAAATCTTGGTTTAATTAACTTAATTAATCCACCACGTCACCTCCCGTACTTCAAGCCGTGACATATAATAATTTAACTTACAGAAAGAGATGTTCTAATCGTGGCCACCTGTTTCTTTTCTGTCTTTTTTCCCTTTTTTTCCTAATAACCATTTAATTTTAGTCTGTGAAAAACAAAGAACCCGAACACGTTTAAAAGCAGTAATTGTACGCTCTTAAAGTAATTATAACTAATTATCAGGTTTGTTTCATAATTAAAGTGAAATCTTAGGATTCTTTTTCTTCGAAAAAAAAATTAAAAATAGTAGGAAAGTTTTGTTAGCAAAGATTGTAGTGTAAATTCCATTCTTTTAACGCGAACTTGGTTTGGATATTTCATTTACAGGTTGATTTTTTTTCTCAGAATTTTCACGTTAAATTTGCTTACATAAATAAAGCATATATTGTCGAGCAGGTTGGCCATAATATCTGCGTACTGAGCTAGTCGATCGTCCATATGAGCAAGTCGGTCTTATTTACAACTCACAATAGCTTTAAACTTTATGATTCAAACGTCAAATAATAGCTTCAATTAACTTTAGTTCAAACCAACGCTTTTTACATACTTACCAAACAATAGTTATGACTACAATTAAAGTTTCAACTCATATTATTGATTTCAACTAATATTAATTTCAATGACAGTTTTAAAACTGTTCTTCCGAATGGAGCCTTCGACGAGCAATTGTTATCGCTTTTCTACAAAGCCTTTGAAAAGGTTTTTCCCAACATTCGTCGTTGTCGAACAAAAACTGGCTCAGAATTCCATATAAACGTGAGAGAGAAAAAGGCAGGACAAAACTGACTTTTTACTTGGGTGTATATATATATATATATATATATATATTCTCTTTTTTCCTCGCGTTTTTTTATCACTCTTTTTTGTCCCGTAAACATGATACCAGTCATCCACTAAGAGATGCAAATAATTAAAAATTGGCTCACATGTATTATTTGTGTACAAACTTCTCTAATTTTTTATTTTTAATTTTTTTTTTCTTTTGAACAAGAACCCGAGTAACTTTTGACGTAGCCCTTGAAAAAAAAAAGAGGAACACAGAGGAAAAGACCTTTGTAAAGAAGATAGATTAGAGACATGGACTAGCACGTTGATACCAATAGATGTAGCACTGAGATAAAATCAGAAGGGATAGAATCTAGAAGAGTAGAACATAAAGGGAATTCAGAATGAGAAGATCAGAATTAGGAGAAGAAACAAAATGAGAGAGAGAGCAAGAACTCAATAAAAGGAAACTGGAAAATCACTATTCATTTTTCATCTACTCTCTCAATTGGAATTACAACCTAAGTTATTTATAGAAATCTCTGCTAACAAAGAGATGATCTCAACTGAATTCAAATTAATCCTACGAGATAAATCTAAATACATTTGAATTAAAAAAACTTATCTTGTTGTGCATGAACAACTTTGGTCAATAAAGGTGGGAGAACTACAAATTAGTTACCAAAAAAAGTATTCACTTGACAAAGCAGTTTAAACTCATCAAGAAAGTTTTTGTCATTTGTGCCATGACAACAAAGACATATTGGCGTTCTCTGGTTTCGGAACTATCATGGATACAAAATAAAGCGAGTATATTAAAGCCTGGCTACATCTACTTATTGAAAGGAAAGGGGACAAAAAATACTAAATGCTTATCTAAGTCTCCAGTGCACCAGTCCTAACCAGTGTTTTATAACAGAACACACACCTATTGGAACAAGATTAGCAACTTACAATCCAGAGCTCAATGCCTCTCCAGTAATGAATCTCAAAGTCATCACCACCAGCTCCGTTGACCCTGCTTCTACCACCATCGCTGCCTACCATTATTCTCTTCATCTTTCCTAGCGTCACAATGATCTGTCAAATGCCAGATTACTTTGGCACTACTATATTTCAAGCTAGGCCACAACAATGTCAAATATAAGGCACAGAAAGAAAGAACGGGCAATATGCTTTGATGGCATTGCAAATGGATAAAAAGTTAAGAAGCTGAAGAAAACAGATACGAGTCATTGCGCCTATAGAGGGAGAGATAGATTCACAACTTTACTCTTTTATTAATAGAATTCTCTCATAAGTGAAGTGACCATATTAAGCATATTTCTGCTCTTTTATCTCTCAAAGATTATTGCCTTCATTTCTGTAACATTTCTTCATCTTTTCTGTCAAGAAGAACCTGCTATCTAAGCTCGGAAAATCTTTTCCCTCTGATCCCTTTCACTCCCATAGCATTATTATTATCGTTACCACAGTCAACCTAATATCTTGTCTTCCTAAAAACGGGAAAATAGTAAAAGGAGAAACAATTATGGTTAGACTTCTATCTAGCATATGAAACATATATGTGACTAAGAAAAAAAAAATGCCATGACAAAAAAAAAAAAAAGAATAAGAACCATTCAACAAATAAAACTCCTATCAGCAATGTAACTGCTTCCCCTAAAAGCTCCCAGGAGACTGAAAAAAAATGAAGAATAATAGATGACAGGAGATGTATGAAACTCGAATAAAACAAATATACAAATGAGGTAAGTGAACATGCAAAATGTCACCTCTCAAGGAGGATGAGGGAACAACAAAAGAATTACATTACTACTCTAAAAAAGTAAATTTACCCCTTAGGACCTGCTCATTGTTCATTTCCTAGAGATACTTGAAAGTGCTAAATGCCATATGGAACTCATCTATTTCTTCAAGGAAACAATCATAAACTCGTATATGTGGTGCTGAAATTATAGACAAAAATATCTAAATGAATCATTAAAAATTAGCTCCTTCAAAACAGTTAAGCTTAATAACAGAACAACCATGATGTGCACCTGCCGCTGATGACAGGCCAAAGAACTAGCATCTCAGAACTTGTATCAGGAGAGCATAAACCCATGGCAGAAATAGAAGCATTAAGCATGAACATCTAGCTTGGCAAACCAAATGAAAAACATAGACGGACCACTGTTTCAAGTGAATCAAGCCTATTCAGACGAAGATCTCAGGAAAATGCACTAGACAATCTCACCACCAGCTACTGGTAACGAACTCAACTGCAATGTTCTTCCATTTCCAAATGCAAGAAACCGTACAGCCGGCAAACAAGGATCTGTAACGGATTCAATCTCAAGGAAATTAAAATCAAATGCACCAGAGCGTTTCAAACTGAATATGAACACAAGTACAATCCACCCAAACATCGAAACTGCCCAATAGTTGTTCATCCCATGAATCAAACCCCATGCTACAGAATACCCAATGATGATTCCCGACAAATGCCCCAGAAAACTTGCTTGTGGAACTATAATGGAAGTAAAAATAAGCGATTCGAATGGCGCAAAACTGATTGGAAGGGAAAGAAACCCAAAAAGATCCAATTTCGATGACGGTTGCTTTACTGAAAGAATTGTCATCCACCCAAAAACAACACAAGAATACCCAACAGCTGTAACTCTCCTGAAATATTCAAGCTTGAATCTTTGAATCAGAATGTGGTACATCCCCAAAACTAGCACACCAGACAATACAACCATAACAAGTGTGTAATGCAGATAATATTCCACTCCAAGTCCTAAAGGCCCCAACTTTTCTACCACACCAAGACTCCAAAGTGCACTCATGTTAAATACAAGATGAAGAATGCTTATATGGGAAAAGGCAGAAGTTATTATTCTCCAATGTTGCCCTTCAATGGCAGTTTCGTAACTCAATCCCACATGAGAATACCCAATATTTTTCTTCTGTATGTATAACCAAATTGCACTGCATATTCCTATAATGCAACTTGTGGCTGGGTTTTCCAAGATCTCATAAATCAAAGGCCTCCCCATTTTATAACACCCTTTTCAGTATCTTAATTTCAAGATTGCTCTTTACCTCTTCACAATACATCAATTTGATTCCGTAGAAAGTCGATGATACTATTTCCACAGAAAAGAACACTTTTGCACTAACAAACAAGATTATAGGTCACTCATAGCTTGAAAAATCGAATTGTCTTCTAGAAACTTCCAAGTCATGTTATGCAAAGAGAAACCCAATTCATAATCCGTGAATTCAAAACTACTCAGATCGAAAAAAGTCGATTAAATGTTAAATTCACAGTCCTTATTTTATCAGAGAGCACAGAACAGCTCTCTGAGAAATGGGTTTTCTTAGATATCCATAATGAATGAACGATTTTCTTCCGTATTGAGCAAATAAGAGATCAAAGAAGCAGAGTGGAGTATTTGCGTCGTAGGGAGAGATGAGAGAATTTCCTGACCTGCTCGCGTCGAATCGGTTCGTTCCTTGTTTCCTTCGGCGTTGAAGTTTCTGGGACTTTCCGACTTTCTACAGGGCAGGGTTCAAAGTAAATGTCGTAGGCATATTAAGGGTATTCTTTGAATTTAACGTAATCAAATTTGAATTTTAATATTAAGAATTCTCCGCATGTATATTTATTTTTCTTAAAATTTAAATTATTTGAATAATTCAAGTTTTTAGAATTTTTATCCCTTTTAAATTTTTGATACTCGGATATTTTTATTATAGTAAAAACTAAAAATTTACTCTTTTATATTTGAATAAAAAAAATCATAACTTTTTCATTTTATATCCAATTGAGGTGATTCTTTTTTTACTGTATTTCTAAAGAAGAGATGAATAAATCAATATCCATATTGCATATTTTTTAAGATCATTAACATTAAGATTTTATTAGATTTATTAATAAATCAAAAACTATCTTCACTACCTCTCCAAACATAAATTTCAATTTTATTACATACTCAAATTAAAACTTATATGCACATCCAAACGTCAATTCAAATAACAATTCAAATCACTAACTCAATTACTAATTCAAATCTATTTACCAAACAGACCCTAAATGACTTTCTGACTTTCTATAGGGCAAGGCTCAAAGTAAATGTCGTAGGTATATTAAATGCTGGGAATATTATCAAAAGAAATACTTGTCATTAGAGTATAAACTAAACATAATAAAAACAGGGTGAATAATATAATCATATTTTTAGTTTTAATTATTAATTGTTCTCTATGTTTTTAAAAACTACAAATATACCTTTTTATTAAAAAATTTGCTTCAATTTTATCTCTTTTAAATTTTTTAATTAAAAAATAAAGATTTGATTAAAAAAACTCAAATTAGACCTAATTTCTTTTTTAAATATATACTTTTAGATTTTTTTTATTAAAAAGCTAAAAAACTTAAAATCTTTTTTTTTAATTTTATGTTTTGTTTTAAGATTTTTTATGTTTTTAAATCTATAAAAAAAATTTCTAAATCTTTATTTTTTTGGCTAGGGTAATAACTTCTATATTTTTTAGAATACAAGCTTGGCTCACAAATTAAGAATAAAAGACAAACTATATTAAAAGGAAAAAGAAAAAAAAGTATGTGCAAATTTCAACGACATATGTGCAAACATCGCATTGATATCAAAATGGTACTTTACAGTTTTCGAAAACATTATTATGGTTTTTTCATTTGCATTTTATGACGTAAAATTTTCTAGTTATCTTTTTATTAATAAATCTTATGGGTAATAAAATAATTGAATGTTAAAATGACGTCATTGGACTTAAGATAAGCCACAACATTTTATCGAAGAAGTTGACATAATAAAAAAAAAGTTCTTAAGAAGACGATAAGAGTAGTTTAGGCTGACTTAAAAGGACTACAACAGCATAAAATAGATTAGACAATTCATAATAGATAGAATGCATTAAACGACTTAGAAATGAAAGGAAACTGAATTTAGCCACGCTTCAATGTCTAAAAATAGAGGACTTAGCCAGTTAAAAGAGGACTTTTTAAGCCATTTGAGGAGTTCTAGAGAGATTTCGGTGAGATTCTAGAGAAAAACTATAAAAATCATGCGAGGAGAATTTCCCTCTAAGAACTAAAGTCATTCACGAGAGTTCAAGAGTTAGGATTCTTTGATTTGTTTGGAAAGACAGAATATCACCGATTAAATTTGGTGCCGTCTATGGAAAATGATATAAAAGAAAGTCAGAGCTAAAGTAGAAAGATGGTGATTTCGAAAAACAAAATTGTCAAAATCTAGGATGATACTCAACAGTCAGAACCAAATGTTCATGGGGGAAATACTTCAGTTGATCTACAACAGGAGCTCCTACAAATCATCAAAAGCTTGCAAGAGAAAAAGAGAGGATCAGAAGAAGCCATGGAAGAAATGAAGCAGAATCAGAAAGAACTTCAAAAGCAGTTGAAAGAATCAAAAAAGGGAAATTTGAAACTGAAGAACGTTGAATATATGGCCACAAGGGAAGACGAGCTAGAGGAAGACAAAACAAATTTAGAAGCAATAGTCATTGAATTTCAAAAGAAAAAGACAGAGGCAGAGAGAGCAAAACCAAGAAAATGTAGAGGTCAAAACTCCAAGAATGCTAGAATAAATTGAGATTTCTTTCCATTCAACGACAAAGGAAGACATGGAGGAAGGTAAAAGATTTCCTGGATGGACAATTAAAAGAAATAAAGAATATGAGCCCAGTGGAGATGGCAATCAAAGAGGCGAGGAATCTAGCGAGGTCTCCTTTACTAAGGAAATCTTGCATAAACCGAAGCCTAAGAAGTTCGTGGCTCCAAAGATGAAAACTTTTGATGGAAAATCAGATCCTGTGGAGTTCCTATGCTTGTTCTGACAAGCAATGATGTTAGAAACTTCAAACAAAATCCTTTACTGTGAGTTTTTTTTGAGAATGTTTTTTGATACAATGACAACTAGGTCAATTAGTGTAACGCCCTTAAATTTCAAAGCAATGTTAGTTATGTTAAGCTTAGTTATTAAGTGTGTCAGTGTAAATTTTGTTGATAGTTTAGTCATTTCAGGATTTTGTTGCATTTGTCATATCTAAAAATTTAAATTTTAGTGTTAAAAATACCAAATGATATTTTACCCCACATTTTTACCATATTTACGAAAATGTCATTGGGCCTTTAAATTTTCTTTTTCTTTTTCCTTTCCCTTCCCATTTCTCACGATCACTCTCTCTCTCTTTCACTCGTCTCTCTCTTTCCCTCTTACCGTCTCTTTCTCTCTCTCATTCTCTCAAAAATTTTGATTTCAAAATCGAGCCCAAGCTTCGGTTTAGCAGATTGGGGGCTTGGGAACGTGATTGAGCAACCACAAACACGATCCAAGGATTGAATCAAGGTTAGTTTTTAAAATTTCAAAACTTTTTCAATTTTTCAATTTTCTTTGTATTTTGCAATCCGAGCTTTGATGAGCTTAGATAATGTTTAATCTAAGCATATAGGACTTGTTTTACAATTAATCTAAGCTTTATTTGAACAAAAATTGAATTAATCAAGTTTTTGTATTTTTCTTTGATTTTCAAATCAAATGTGAAATTGAGTTTAAATTTGGGGAAAATGTTTTAAATGTGTTCTATTATGGTTTTCTATGCTTTATATATGATTTTCATGATCTGGGAATTGAAAAACATGTTTTAAATTTGAATTTTGAGCTTGGGGAGACCGAGACTCGAAGCCTCGGGTCCTCAAATTTTCCCAGTTCGGCAGGCCGGTGTTCTTCCGTTCGGCAGGCCGAACCTGGGGATGTTCGGCCGACCGAACTTTGCTTCTGGCAGGCCGAACTGTGCAGTTCGGCAGGCCGATTCAGGGTATTCGGCAGGCCAACCGTGGACTTGGAAAATTGTGTTTTTACTACTGTTTTCAATGTTTGATGATTCTGAAATGTTACAAAAAGGATTATGATTTTGGGTTATGAATATTTTGAGTTAAAGGCACACTGATAATTAAATTAACATAATGATATTTGTTAAATATGATTTCTGATCTTAAATACAGTTTTTAAGGTTTTGAACGTATGTGGAGCATACGTTGGATTTCATCTGGAGCTTACGTTATTGGATTTTAATGAGGTAGGATATTATTATCCCTTTCTTTGGTAGCCCCTTTTAAATTATTTGGCCAAAGTTTATTTCTTAAATATTTCATTTAATAATGATTTTGGTGACTGATTTTGAAGAATTGAATTTCGATATTCCTTTCGGATTTCCAAAAACCCGTACGGTGATGTTTGTCAAGTTTTATTCAAGTAAGTACTAATTGATTTTTATTAAGATCTTGAGATTAGATTATTAATGATATTTTATCTGTAAATGTTATTTTTAAATAACTTGTTTTTAACTAATTATCCTACTGAGCCTTCTGCTCACGTTTTCCTGTTTTTAAAATCATACTTCCAGGTTGAGGAAGAAGGATGGGCCTAGGATCGGAACCTGGCTCTTTGGATTGAACTGGTATTCTCTTTAAAACTATGGTATGATGCGTGTACTGTACGACTTGTCCTAGTGTTGATGTCATTTTCGCTTCTGTTAATAGTATATTTTAACTTATCTTAGAGACGATGATTTGTGATGAATTTCAATGATTTTGTATTATTGATATTATGATTTATTTATTTATTTATCTACTCACCTTCGTGGTAAACATCCACGTGATGGCGAATAATAATAGAATCTCGGCCCCACCTTCGTGGCATTCACGTGACGGTGACCACCGATGTTATTATTTATTTCGATGATATTTATTTATTTTTCACGTATATTTATACTCTTTTCTTTATTCATCTAAAACTCCCTGACCCCCACCTCGGGGCGTCACAATTTGCTAGAGCTAAACTCCATCTCAAATTTCCAAATGTTATTTGACAAATTCATGACTTAGTTTATTTGCAACTAGAAAGAAAGAAAGACACTGGTTGATTTGATGAATATCAGGACAAGAGTAGGGGAGTACTTACGATATTTTCTTGATCGATTCACCCAAGAACTCAACCTAGTAGAATTTGTTAATAAAAGAATGGTAGCAAACATCTTTAGGATGGATTGAGACAAGAGCATGGTCTACACGAGATCTAGACATGGAGATAACCAAAAATGATGGCAGACATCATTATTTTTGAGGCAAAGGGAAGCATGAGGGTGGAAGAAGCAGGCTACCTTGGAAGCAAGATCATGAATAGAGGGGCTCTAATGCAGAGACATGACTCTAATGCATTTTGTTTCGATCATAATCGCAAAATGAGCAGATGCTATATCAGATTACCGTGAGAAGAAAGGTACCAAGGAAGAGGGAATATGAACTCTAATCAATTTGAAGATAGAAGAATTTAGGTAAGCTAGATTGAACAAGATAGGGGGGCCAAAAAATTTAAGCCTTAAGCCATTAGAGATGAAGTCCCATAAAAAATCCCATTTAGCAGATCTATAAGGAAAATAAGTATCTAGGAATATTTCAAGAACCAAAACCAATTCAGTCTGTCCCAAAAGGAGAGGAAGAACGAAAATGTATGAACCGCGTAATGATCACGACCATACAACTACAGAGTGTGGAAGTCCAAGAGTGTTGGGTTTTGTTGGATTTTGTAATTCAAACAAGCAGCGGAAAATCAAAATTAATTCTCACAAAACCCTCACATGATCCATGCAATTCAATTAGATTTATAAGCAAGTCATAAAATATTACCAGCATGACAAAAGGGGCAAGATTGTTGGAAGGAAGAGAGCAGGTTCACTCCGGTGACACCTTAACTTGAGCTTTTCGTATTTGGGATTAGATTTAGACGTTGTTACTTAGAGCAACGCCCTCTGCAGGCATCCACACGAACAGACTCTCTCAAAAATGAATTGGTGTGCTAGCACCCTCTCCTTACGTTAAATGACTATAATTTTAGGGTTTTTAATGATTTTGCCTTTTAGAATAAGAGAATGCCTTTTCTCTTCTAATTCAACCTAAAACTCTAAAATAGATATGTATATATATATTGACTCAAGAAAGAGTCAGATTTTAACTAGGATAAACTGTAATTCAAATATGATTCGTAGAATCTAGACAATGTCAGATTTAATGAACCTAGACATGTCTAGTACATCAAATCTAGACATTATCAGGTTCATTAAACCTAGACACAGTAAACCCAAAATTCATTTTTGGTCTGTTCTAAGTGTACGACCCTGTAGGTTCACATAACGTTGGCAGTGGGCTTGAAATTTTGTTTCTGGCCCACAAATCATAAGCGGCCTCTAGCAAGACATTATGATTACTCAAGTTATCGAATGTCAATAATACGACATAACCCAATATCCAATAAGTATTAAAGTCCTTTTGTCACTAGATACCTTGATTGAACATAAGGCATAGTTTATGCCATCCTTATAATATTCAATCATATTATTTCTCGATCTTAAGTAGACTGATATTGATAACCTTTATCAATACATTCAAGTATGGCCATAGACTTTTCTACAGTCTAACTTATCAAGGGGCACATAGATCCATTCCATGATTCACTCACATTCCTCACATGATTCACTCACATTCCTCACATGATTCACTCTATATCCAACAACAATCCATTCCATCATCCTGTTAAAGATAATTTTAGAATGTGTCAAAATATAGAACTTGTCATGTAGGAAACAATGGTGATTTCAGGTCAGAGGACTAGGATAATACTATTGTCATGAGAATCACTTATGACAATTATCCATGCAGTATTCTCATAGCAGGTCGATCCAATACATCATTTCTCAAATATGTATATATGAGTTGACTTAGTATCTCATACACATGATTAGTAAAACATAATCATCAGTTAAACTTCATGCTAGTCTTTATTTATTATTATCCTAATAATAATGACCAACTAGGGATAATTTAGAATAGAATTCAATTTTCAACTAAGAGTTTTACTATCAAGTCCATACTTGATGACCTTAGGCAGAATTAACTATTCATGAAATTAGAATCAAAAGCAATAATGAAAATACCTCTTTATTAATAAAAAGCAAATGTAACGAAGTCAAAATGTGTTCATTACATAATTGGCCTAGGCACATCACTAACAATCTCCCACTTGCACTAGGCCCAATGAATATTGTAAATAATACCCATTGACCTAGTATTAATCTCATGCTTAGGCTGTGGAAGAGGCTAAGTGAGTTGATCAACAACATTGTCATTTGTAGGTACTCTGCATATCTTCATGTCTCCTCTCTCAATGATTTCTCGAATGAGATGATAACGCCTGAGTATGTGTTCGGATCACTGATGTGATCTAGGTTCCTTAGCCTATGCTATGGCCCTGTTATTATCACAATACAAGTCTACTGGATTTGATATACTAGGAACAAGACCCAATCTAGTAATAAACTTTTTGATCAAACTGCTTCCTTAGCTGTTTTTCAGGGGGCTATATACTCAGGTTCTGTTGTATAATCAGCAACAGTGTCTTGCTTTAAACTTCTCTAGCTCACTACACCTTCATTCAAACAGAACACATAACCTGACTACGATCGAAAGTCATCCTTGTCAGATTGGAAGCTAGCATATATGTAACCACTTACAACAAGCTCATCTTCTTTTCCTCCATACAGCAAGAATGCATCCTTAGTTTTTCTCAAATATTTAAGGATATTCTTAACTGCTATCTAGTGACTTTCACTTGGATCTTATTGGTGTCTGCTGGTTATGCTTAAGGCATATGAGACATCAGGTCGAGTACATAACAATGCATACATGATAGATCCAATGGCAGAAGCATATAGAATCTTATTCATGCAATCTAGCTCATCCTATGTCAATGGACACTAAGTCTTGCTGAGACTAATTCCATGTGACATTGGCAAGAATACCCTCTTGGAATCTTGCATACTAAACCTATTCAATACCTTGTCAATGTATGTACTTTGACTTAGGCCAATAAGCCTCTTAGATCTATCCCTATAGATCTTGATACCTAGAATATAGGCAGCTTCACCTTAGTCTTTCATTGAGAAACAATTCCCTAATCATGATTTAACATTTTGTAGAGCAGGGATATCATTTCCAATGAGTAATATGTCATCAACATATAGCACTAGAAAGACTATTGCGCTCCCACTAACCTTCTTGTAAACACAAGGCTCATCTTCATTTTTTATGAAACCAAACTCTTTGATTGCTTTATCAAAACGAAGTTTCCAACTCCAAGATGCTTGATTCAATCCATAAATGGATCTTTGAAACTTACAAACCTTTCCAGAATTCTTAGGACTAACACCCCTTGGGTTGTGTCATATACACATCGTCAAGTGGGTTTCCATTAAGAAATGCTGTTTTGACATCTATTTGTCAAATCTCATAATCATAGTATGTAGCTATGGCGAGGAGAATACGAATGGATTTAAGCATAGCAACTGGTGAAAAAGTTTCATCATAGTCTATACCATGTGTTTGCTTAAAACCTTTTGCAACCAGTCTTGCCTTAAAGGTATGCACATTGCCATCCATGTCTATTTTCCTTTTGAAAACCCATTTGCACACAATAGTCTTTAACCATCAAGCGGATCAATCAAAGTCCATACTTGATTATCATACATGGATTGCATCTCTAACCTCATGGCTTCTAGCCATTTATCACAATAAGGGCTATTCATGGCCTCTTAGTAGGATGTGGGCTCATTTTGATACACAATCATCAAATCATTATTATTAGTTAAGAGAAATCCATATCTCTTAGGGCTCTGACGTGTCCTACCAGACCTCCTCAGGCCTTGTGTTACTTGTGTAGGCTCAACAACTACTTGTTGATCTAGTTAAGATTCCACAGGTGGTTCAATGCTATTTTGTGGTTCTTGAATTTCTTCAAATTGAATTTTACTCCCACTGGTTCCTTTAGAAATGAATTCTCTTTCTAAAAAGAAACAATTTCGAGCAACAAACACTTTGTTCTCAGAAGCATTGTAGAAGTAATACCCTTTAGTTTCTTTAGGATATCCCACAAAAAGGCATTTGTCTGATTTGGGTGCCAATTTATCTGAAATTTGATACTTCACATAAGCCTCACATTCCCAAATCTTAAGAAAAAACAAACTAGGTGACTTCCTAGTCCACATCTCATATGGTGTCTTTTGAACCTCCTTTGATGGAACTCTATTTGGTATGAACACAGTAGTTTCCAAAGCATATCCCCAAAAGGATATTAGAAGATCTGACTAACTCATCATAGATCGAACCATATCCAATAAAGTTTGATTCTCCATTTAGACACACCATTCCATTGTGGTGTTCCTGGTGGAGTTAATTGTGAGACTATCCCACAATCTCTAAGATGATCAATGAATTCTTAGTTTAAGTATTCACCACCTTGATCTAATCGAAGTGCTTTAATACTTTTACCAAGTTGATTTTGTACTTCATTTTTTAAAATTTTGAACTTTTCAAAAAATTTAGATTTTTGTTTCATTAGGTAGACATAGCCATATCTACTGAAATCATTTGTGAAAGTAATGAAGTACTGAAAACCTCCTCTAGCAGTGGAACTTAATGGTCCACATACGTCAGAATGTACAAGGCCCCAATAAGTCATTAGCCCTTTCACTATGTCCAGTAAAAGGTGTCTTAGTCATTTTGCCTAATAAACATGACTCATATACTTCAAATGATTCAAAATCAAATGAATTCAAAAGCCCATGTTGATGGAGTTTTGAAATGTGTTTCTTATTTATATGGCCCAAACAACAATGCCAAAGATAGGTAGAGTTTAAATCTTTATATTTAAATTTCTTTGTATTAACCTTATAGATGGACCTTTTATTTGTGTTTTCAATGTTTAGAACATAAAGACCATTCGTTCGTGGAGCATATCTATAGAAAATGTTATCACGGTAAATGGAGCATTTATTATTCCTAATAACAAACTCAAAACCTTCCTTATCCAAACAAGAAATAGAAATAATATTCTTGCTCATAACAGATGCATAATAACAATTTTCTAAACTTAAAACAAGTCTACTAGGCAAAGTCAACTCATATGTTCCTATAGCTAAAGCAGCAACTCTTGCTCCATTTCCAACTAGTAGGTCCACTTTGCCTTTAGCCAAGATTCTACTCCTCTTAAGACCCTGCACATAAGTGCAAATGTGAGATCCAGATCCAGTATCTAATACCCAGGAATCAGAAGTAGACAAATTAACATCTATAACATAAATACCTGAAGGAGTAGTCGCACTACTCTTCTTCTTCTTCAGATCATCCAAATAGAGCTTGTAGTTTCTTTTCCAATGACCAAGCTCATTGCAGAAAAAGCATACTCCCTCCTTTGGTGGTTTAGCCTTAGGTTCAGGATTAGGATTGGGGTTGGGCTTGGGCTTGGGCTTCTTAAAGTCCTTGGAAGCCTTATTCTTGCTCTTACCATTTCCTTTCCTTTTCATACATTTCCCTTTATTAACCATCAGAACATCTTTGGTATTCTTAATGTTTTGTTTAGCAGTCTTAAGCATCCCATGCAACTCAAAAATAGTCTTCTCCATATTATGCAAGTTGTAGTTCATAACGAACCCATCATAAGCATCTGGCAAAGATTGGAGAATGATGTCAACAGCCAACTCTTGGCTAATCTCAAGACCAAGTTTTTGTAAATGATCAAGATGACCCTTCATCTTCAAAACATGAGGACTCACTAAACCGCCAGTAGTCAATTTGCATGAGAGTAATACCTTTAAGATGGGAAACCTCTCAATTCTAGCTTTCTCTTGGAACATTTCCTTGAGATGGCCTATCATGGTATAAGCCTCCATTTCCATCAATTGCTTCTGAAGCTCTGATTCCATGCTTCCAAGCATGAGGCAAGTGACATCAACAGAGTCATTGAGATGCTTACTGTGAGCATCCTTTTGAGCTTTAGGAGCATTAGCAGTTGGTTCATCAGGGATGGGTTGATCAAGGACATATTCCTTCCTCTCTTGCTTAAGAACAATTCTCAAGTTTCTATACTAGTCAAGAAAGTTAGTCTCATTGAGCTTATCCTTCTAAAGGATCTTTCACAGTGACAAGTTAGATGTGGTGTTTAATGCCATTATCTACAACAAATATATACATAGAGTACATAGCATTTTATTAAACAACTTTTAACGAGGCATAATTTAAATCCCACTAATTTTATCAAATTAATAACCCTCAATATTAATTTGGCAATCACAACAATTGTAATTTTAGTTGGCCAAGATCCATATTTCACCTCACTTTAAGTAAGCTTTGGCTTATCACCTAAAGTATGGTTATTTAGGTAAGTAACACTTTACCAATTACATCTTATGTAACTCTTGGATAAATATGGGATTTGACATCACATGTCCCAGCTAATTAAAATCCCATCTAATGCCCTAGGTCCAAAACCATTTTGATAACCTAGTTAAGTCTAACCATTTCAAACATATGGATATCACTATTATCCATCTTGTCTTACCTAGATGGCTTAACACATCCTGCTTTGGCAGAACCTATATTTAGCAATCCAAGTCTTGGCAAGTGTTGAATTATGAGAGGCATTTTAATGACTTAATATTAAGTGAGGATTCTACTTTAATTTTATTTCATTGTTTATTATGATGTCGTATCACATACGTAGCATCATATACATAGCATCACATACATAGCATAATAACAACACAATAAGCATAGCATAGCATCATCCAAATCTAGATTGATCTTCATAAGCCAATATGAAGGTTAATGGTCAATCCCAGGTAATCTTCATCTCCATGGATTCCTTAGATTGCCATGAACGAACTCCATCTTTCTCCTTCATCTTGGACCTCTATCTTGAACCTCCATCTATCTTGATCTTGGGCATTGATTTTACATTACAAATTGCAATCTAAACTATTCTATTTCTACTAAATAAATAAATAAATTACAATAAATTGAAATACGACATGCAGGCCGTATATAAAATTACAAACCCAAAATAAAATTGAATAAACCTACCAATCACATTGGTATAAAAGGGCCATGCTATGCACCATGCAATTCACACTAAACACATAAACATAATAATATAATATAATTATAGTTAAATTTTTATTATGACCAAAACGATTTATGTGATGAATCAATTCGGGGTCAAGGGGGCAGCGCCCTTGAACAGTAAACGATTTACCTTACTCGTTTGAATGAGTTGCTGCCTAAATCCATTAATTTTAATTAATCAGATTACCTAATTTGTTCATAATAGAATTAATTAATCTCTGTTTAACACTTAAATGGATTCATGAAATTTATTGATCTGTTCTAAACCGATCATCCTTGTTTAACAATTAAACAGACCCTATGATATATATTAATCTGTTCAAAACAGATTATCATTGTTTAACATTTAAACAGTTCACCACCTTAATAAAACCGAAACCAGATTTACAGTATATTGTTTAATAATCTTAAAACAGATTACTAGATTCTTGTTAAATTATAATATTAATCAAATTAACAACAACAGGTTACAAGAAACAATAAACGTATTAATCAAATTAACACGGTAAAAACGTTTAATTAAATAAAACCTCAAACACATTAATCTAATTAACGTATAAATTGTATCCATGCATATCATATATACACAGAACCATATAAAATCAATTTAATTGAATTTGCAAGTCGCTTTGATACCACTGTTGGGTTTTGTTGGATTTTATGATTCAAATAAGCAGCAGAAAATGAAAATTAATTCCCACAACACCCTTGCAGGATCCATGCAATTCAATTAGATTGATAAGAAAGTCATAAAATCTTACCAAGATGACAAAAAGGGCAAGATTGTTGGAAGGAAGAGAGCGGGTTCACTCCAGTGACACCCTAACTCGAGCTTTTCATATTCGAGATCGGATTCAGACATTGTTACTTAGAGCAACGCCCTCTATAGGTATCCACCTAAACAGACTCTCTCAAAAACGAATTAGTGTGCTAGCACCCTCTTCTTGCGTTAAATGACTCACTCTAATTTTTAGGGGTTTTAATATTTTTGCCTTTTAGAATAAGAGAACGCCTTTTCTATTCTAATTAAGCCAAAAACCCTAAAACAGATATATATCTATATATTGACTTCGAGAAAGAGTCAGGATTTAACTAGGATAAACTGTAATTCAAATATGATTCATAGAATCTAGACAATGTCAGATTTAATTAACCTAGACATATCTAGTACATCAAATCTGGACATTATCAGGTTCATTGAACCTAGACACAGTAAACCCAAAATTCATTTTTGGTTTGTTCTAAGTGTGCGACCCTGTAGGTTCACATAATGTTGGCAGTGGGCTAGAAATTCTATTTTTGGCCCACAAATCATAAGCGGCCTCTAGCAAGACATTATAATTACCCAAGTTATATGAATGTTAATAATCCGACGTAACCTAGTATACAATAAGTATTAAAGTCCTTTTGTCGCTAGATACCTTGATTGAACATAAGGCATGATTTATGTCATCCTTATACTATTCAATCATATTATTTCTCAATCTTAAGTAGACTGATATTGATAACCCTTATCAATACATTTCAGTATAGCCATACATTTATCTTCAGTCTAACTTATCGAGGGGCACATAGATATCTTTCTCATAATAGATGAGGGACAAATTCCTTCTTAATCACTCACATTCCTCACATGATTCACTCTATATCCAACAACAATCCATTCCATCATCTTGTTAAAGACGAGTGAGTGTCAAACTGCAAGAATAAATTAAGCACACACTTATTTGAATCTGCTATGTACTAAACACATGAGATAGCAGACTCTTTTTTTTAGAGAAGAACTCTCAGTTTTTCTCTCTGTGAAAGTTACGTGAAAAAGATTGATTTCTTGAGATAACTATTATCTCTCCCTTTTTATATCTAAGCAGTTAGTTATTTTTTAATTAATTTCAAATTTGAAATAACCACCATATCATATATATGGGACAGGAATGTACTCTACATTCTGTATCCTTTTGTTATTCTAAAAACGAATCGCAAAAAAAAAAGTTCTCTAAACTTTTATTTAAATATATATACATATATATAAAGTTTACGTAAAACATAAACTTACATTTACATTTACCTTTTTCTTTTATTTTTTTTAACAATCAGTAACTTACTGATCAATAAATAAACAAATAAATAAATATATATATAGTTTAAATGTTTTAAAAGAGAACATAAATGAAAAAAGAGGATGAATTCGTTGCAAATTCGTTAAGTAATATATATATATAAGATTTGGTTCAAAACCATATATATATATATATATATATATATATATATATATCTAAATACAAAAAAATAAAACATATTTATTTAACATTAGATTTTTAAATTAATCAATTAAATATTTAATTTTGTGTCCAAATAGGAAAATACAAAAGGTGGTCCCACCAGACATGTGTCACACGCAAAATTAAAATTATATTCAAATAATCTCATTATTCAAATATTATTAATTAATTAATTTTAATATTTTTTAAAAAAACATATTTAACTAGTCTCATTAGTAAAATATAATCAATTAATTAATTAACTAATCCTCAGTTAAATTGTGACACCATTTGTCATATTATGTTATGTGTCACAGAGAATATTTTTCTATGTCACATTAATAATTCAAGTGTGAAATAATTAATTTAGCATTCAATAATTCCAAACTAAATATGTATAATTCATTCTATGCATGAAATATAATATATTGTCATGGAGGTGGTGTTAGGGACCTATGGACCTATAATCTAAGCTCTAATAAATTTGACAATTAATCAAACTCTTTAATTAACGTGCCAAATTTATTAGTTTCAGTGTTACTCTACTAAAAACCTGAAACTGAACTCTTAAGATTATAGTAAAATTATTCAAAGAAAATTAACGAGTAGTCCATTGATATAATCATTATATATAAGTCAGTCCTTCATAAATAGTTCATAATAAGAGCTAGGTTTAATTTCCGTTTACCTCTCTTATTATATTTTTATCCTTGAGTTCCAATAATTCTCTCATGAACAGTTAATTTATAATCTTATTATGAACGAGAGCTTTACTGTTCAAACCTCAAATTATCACTCAAGAAAACTATTTTTCTAACTTCCATAAAGAAGGAATGGATTCCATATCTGTATAATATTATTCCTAGCCATTTATTTCATTATGTTTCCAAGATGTTAAGTTATGATCTGTGTTTAGACAACTCTTACCATGTAAGTCAAAAAATGTAATGTCATAAATAGTAGTATAATAAATACTTAGGATTAAGACTGTCAAATATATGATCATCATAGCGATAAATTTGAATACTCTATTTATAACGGATGATTATCATAGATTTATAATTTATCTGATCCAATCCTATATAATCTTATTATATAAAGTACCTTAATCCAATGTCTCTATTTTAATAGCTAGGATAAGACTGTTTCATTCTAAATGAGATTGGACCGTACTTGTAATATTTAATTAAAGATCCCAAACTTTAATTAATTATTATGGACTATTTAGATTATTATCTATAAATTTTATCCCTAAGCATATAACACCTATATGCTAAATTTGTAGTCACATAAATAATCATGGAATTTTCTTGATGTTTATAAAAGTATTCATAATACTTACAAGCAACCAAAATAATTATAAATGTCACTTTATTTATTTATTATCAATATGTACAAGTCACAGCTTTTAGGGCACCAAACCCACCAATCTCCCACTTGCCCTAAAGCAGGTGAGACATGTCTCTAAGACCTAAGCCTTCCAAGTGTGCCTCGAAGCTCTTTGTAGGTAACGTCTTGGTGAAAGGGTCAGCAAGGTTTTTATCCGACGCTATCTTCACAACTTCCACATTGCCTCGATGTACTATTTCTCTAATAAAATGATATTTTCTCTCTATATGCTTTCCTCTTTTGTGGCTTTTAGGTTCTCTTGAATTTTCCACTGCACTACTATTATCACAATACAGTGTGAGTGGTTTATCCATGTCTGGAACAACTTCCAAATCACTTAAGAACTTACGGATCCAAACAACCTCTTTAGTTGCTTCACAAGCAGCCACATATTCAGCTTCTATAGTCGAATCAGCAATACATGATTGTTTAGTACTTCTCCAAACTATGGCTCCACCACCAAAAGTAAACACTGATCTAGACTTAGATTTACGTGTGTCTTTGTCTGATTGAAATCAGAATCAGTGTATCCAATGGGAATCAAATTCTCGCCAGAATATACCAGCGTATAGTTTCTCGTTCTCCTGAGATACTTGAGAATATGTTTAACCGCTATCCAATGATCTAATCCTGGTTTGGATTGATACCGACTGACTATACCCATTGCATAGCAAATGTTAGGTCTTGTACACAACATAGCATACATTAGACTTCTCACTACAGATGCATAGGGTACCTATCTCATGTATTCTTCCTCTTGAGGTGTTTTAGGACACTGCTCTTTTGAAATATAAACTCCATGACGTGTAGGTAAATTACCTTTCTTGGAGTTTTGTATCAAAAATCTGATAAGCACCTTATCGATATACGATGCTTAAGACAATGCAAATAGGTTATTCTTGCGATCTCTTATGAGTTGGATTCTAAGAACATAATTTGCTTCTCCCAAATCTTTCATTTGGAATTGGTTGGCGAGCCATTTCTTTACAGTAGATAATACGCCTACATCATTCCCAATGAGTAGGATATCATCTACATAAAGAATTAAGAAGACCACCTTCTTATCTTTGATGTACTTTATACATAAGGTTCATTAATATTTTGATCAAAACCATAAGACTTGATCGCTTCATCAAATCTTGAAGCTTGCTTAAGCCCATAGATGGACCTTTGAAACTTGCAAACCTTTTTCTCTTGACCTTTGACTACAAACCCTTCTAGTTGCACCATATAGATGGTTTCCTCAAGATAGCCATTCAAAAAGGCAGTCTTGACATCCATTTACCATATCTCGTAATCAATGCAGCAATGGATAAAAGAATCCGAATGGATTTAAGCATAGCTATAGGCAAGAAAGTTTCTTCATAGTCAACTCCCTCCTTTTGGGTATAACCCTTTGCCACAAGCCTAGCTTTGAAAGTCTCAACTTTCCCATCCACTTCTCTTTTCTTCTTGTAGATCCATTTGCACCCTATGAGTTTTATCGCTTCAGGTAAGTCTACAAGTTCCAAGACTAAATTAGAGTACATGGGCTCCATTTCAAGGTTCATAGCCTCCAGCCATTTCTCCTTCTCAGAATCTTCCATTTTATCACAATATGTCAATGGATCATCCTCACCATTATTAGAGATAGCAACATGTGCTTCCCCAATTTCCCTGTGCCAAACAGATGGTCTCATAACCCTCCCACTACATCTAGGTGGTATGATATTCTGATTTAGAGATGTGGTCTTCTCGTTTTGTCTTTTGACAATGGTTGTTAGTTGCGATCTGATCTGATCAGAAAGTAACTCTTCAAGTACAACTTTGCTACGAGGTTTATAGTTTGTCATATAATCATTATCGAGAAAAGTGGCACTTGTTCATACAAGTACCTTCTTTCTTGTAGACTATAAAACAAACCTCCTCTCGTTCCCTTTGGGTATCCTACAAACAAGCATACTTCAGAACATGGTTCCAGCTTCCTGATCTTTCCTTTCAGCACATGTGCAGGACACCCTCATATATGAATATGTCGCATACCAGGTTTGCGACCATTCCATAACTCTAAAGGTGTTTTTGGAATAGACTTAGATGGAACTATGTTTAGAAGATATACTACAGTTTGTAGTGCATATCCCCAAATTGAAGTGGGTAATGATGAGTAGTTGAGCATAGATCTCACCATATCAAGCAACGTCTGATTTCTTCTCTCTACAACACCATTTTGTTGTGGTGTTCCAAGTGCGGTGAGTTGTGATAGAATACCATGTTCTATCATATAGTCCTTGAATTCAGTATCAAGGTATTCCCTTCCTCGATCAAATTGAAGAGTCTTCACCATCTTTTCTAATTGCTTTTCAGCTTCAGCTTGGAATTCTTTGAACTTTTCAAAAGTTTCAGATTTCCTTTGCATTAGGTACATGTATCCATACCTCAAATAATCGTCAATAAATGTGGTGCAATATTTGTAACCACCACATGCTTGTACATTCAATGGACCGCAGACATCCAAATGCATTAGCTCAAGTGGTTCCTTCGCCTTTTTGCCTTTTGTAGAGAAAGGCCTTTTAGCCATTTTACCTTCAAGACAAGATTCACAAACTGGTAGATAACTAACTTTTAGTTCTTTTAAAGGACCATCCTTTACTATTCTGTTAATTCTATCAAGGTTAACATGACGTAATCTAAGGTGCCATAGGTATGTTTCATCATCATAAGAAATCTCTTGCTTCTTGGGTTTTGGTTGTTCAACTTTGAACATTTCGGTATTGAGCAGTGATTTTTCGTTGGGCCTTAAAGTGTAAAACCTATTTGCCAAATACGCAGAACAAATATCCAAACCATTTCTAGAAATATTAACATAATTATTATTAAAAGAAACATTAAACATTTGCTCAAACAACCTGGAAACATAAATCAAATTTCTACGAAAGCTAGGAATGTAATAGACATTGTCCAAAATTAAAAATTTATTTCTAAAATAAAGTTTAACGACTCCCACTGCTCTTGCTGAAACAACCTCTCTTGTTCCCACTCTCATCATTTGTTCCTCATCGGCAAGCTCCCTTGAAGAACTAAGCATCTATATAGAAGAACAAACATGGTTAGTTGCCCTTGAATCAATTATCCAAGGTGAAGTATCATCTTCAACTAAACAAGCTTCTAAAACGAGTAAATCTGATTTACCGTTGTTCTTCTTTTCTTTGAGCTCCTAGAGATACTTCTTGCAGTTTCTCTTCTAGTGCCCAAGTATGCCACAGTGGAAACATTTTCCTTTGGGCTTCTTTCGCTTTGAGCTCTTTTTGTTGTTGCTACTTTTGTTCTTCTCAGGTTGCTCTCCATTCTTAGACTTACCACTTTTTTCAGTCCTCTTCCTCTTCCTATTCTTTCGAGCAAAATAGGAGAGTTGAGCTTCTGTAACATTTGCCTCAGCTTCTTTAGTCTTTTCTTTTGAAATAGACTCGAAGGTTTGCAGCTCATTAAGCAACTCAGTCATGTTATATTTCAGCTTGTTCATGAAATAGTTGCTTTTGAACTAAAAGAACGCAGGAGAGAGGGTTTCCAAAATCATCCTTACCTATGTGGCTTCATCTATCACCGCCCCATTCACCTCGGCCTCATAGAGATAGTTGACCATGCTAAGAACATGTTCTCTGACTGAGACCCTGCCTTTATTTTGGCATTCATTACAGCTTTAACGGCTTTATGACGTGCCTTTTCAAAAGGTTTGCCAAACATGTCTTGTAGAGACTGCATTATCTCATAAGCAGTTTTCATACTTTCGTGCTTTATCTTAAGCACGTCAGACTTGCCAGCCAAAAGAAAGCAGCAGGCCTTGTTGTTTGTCTCGATCCAACGATCATGTGCTTCTTGTACATTACGAGGGGCATTAGCAACAAGCAGGAGAGGACATTCCTCCGTCAGGACAAACTTGTAATTCTCGCAAATTAGTACTATATTTGTGTTACTCTTCTACTTGACAAAATTATCTCCAGTTTATTTTTCATTTGAGAGAATAGCGATGATTGGATTAGACATTGTTGCTATAATAAATAAATAAAATAACATAAATTGAATAGTTACGTAAACATCATAAATATATATTTTGGAGTAGTAAATGTGATGCATATGCATATGGAAAAACACACAAAAAAAATATTTTACTAATTTTATGATTATTTAATTTTAATAAATAAAGTGCCTCCGCTGGGCAGGTCAAATTATTTATGAATTGAATTGAGACATTCTCAATTAATAAATATATACAAAATATCTCATATTTTTTATATTTATTAATAACCGTTTATTGTGGTCAAGATATAATTAACAATTTAATTATATCTTTATGAGTGTAACCCACTATTTTAGATTTTAACAATTTAACTCAAAATTGCTGCCATATGGTAGGTCAATTTTGAAATACATTATAAAATTCTATTTCTTCGAAGCCAACCTTGTTATTGATTTAAATGGACACCCTCCATAGGGAGGACGAAATCAAAGCGTCGTGAGGTGCCACCTAAATCTTATAGTGTTGTGCTAATAGTGGTGACCGTAGGTTATTTTGTCATATTACATTCTCTCACTCATTATTTTAAAAAGACGTGTTTTATCTTATAAAACATCTAATGGTTCATAATTCTAGTAAATAAAAACAATTTTTAGTTACTAGCTTATACTGTGTGTTAATAGAATCCTATCCTATTTACACTTAAATAAATTACCAGATTTTCTAAAAATTTAAATTTATTATGAATTATCTAAGTTACCCAATATTAAACAATTTAAAATTAGATAACTTTGACTTAATGTGAATTTTACTAAGTTTTAACTATTAAAACTAAAATCACATTATTTGGTTGATTAATAAAATAAAGTAAAATTTTATAAAACCAACCCAGTTAATTTAATCTCATTAAATTAATTCTAATACATATTAAATCATTTTATAAACAACTTTATAAAAAAAAATAATATGCAAGTGTATGCATGTCATGTTACAATAACTATAAGTGGGCACTTTTCTAGATGACATGTTATAATGCATGAACATGTTATGACAATCATCAATTGAAGATAAAGCATGGAAATAAATAATGGATTTTTGACCGGGTCCTTTTGGATAATTAAAATTACAACCCATAAAATAAAAGAGACAAAAATTACAAAGGCCTTGTAATTTATACATAATTCCCTACTCCAATTTTGCAGTCTTCATCGGGTGGTTTACTGTGCAACAATCTACTGGGTCACCTTTGAAATATGATAGGCCCAAGTTTTCAACTAGGCCAAGTGACCCAATGGACTTCTTTTTCTTCATCATCTTCACGTGCAACATCTGCCGCCATTTACTATGCACTTCACGTGCACTACACTAATAGCAAATCAATTCCTTTTTTTTTTATGTGTATCCATGTGCAGACATGAATTGCACATGAACTTTAAATGCTATGTCCCTCTATCACGTCAGGTCATGTGTTATCATTATTTTCCTCCTTTTCTGTTAATTAATGGTAGTCAGCCACATGAGTGGAGAAAAGAAAAGTATTAATTGTGATGTGATATTCATATGCAGCCAGAAAACTTGTTCTTCCATTGCACAGTTTTGATGTTTCACATAAATGGCAAATAATAATAATAAATTACAAAAAGCCTATGCCTCCTTATGGGCTTACACAGATTGATCTAATCAAACTAAAAATAAAATTACTAATCCAAAAGGACCATATAATTAACGACAAAAAATCCATTCATAAAATAACCATTCATCATATGAACAAAAATTACAAAGATGTAAAGTGCCCACAAACATGCATCAAGAACATGAAATTATCAAAATAAAATCATGTTTAATTAAAATTATATATGCTATAACCCGCTCTAAAGCCATTTGTTGGAATAAAATATGAAACGCAGCAGAAGAGATGAATCGTTGACAAACAAAAATTTTTCTTAAAACTTTATTCATCGGGAATAGCTATATAATTTTAATTAATAATAGAAGGCATTGAGAATTTTACTATCCTTTTCAAAGACTATCAGGCTATCTTAACTTTCCTCTTTGACACCACGTTCTTCCAAGCCAGGCCTCCACACCAACAAAAAGACGAGTGGGCGTCAAACTACAAGAATAAATTAACCTCACACTTTTTTGAATCTGCTATGTACTCAACATATGAGATAGCAAACTCTTTTTTTTTAGAAAAGAACTCTCAATTTTTCTCTATGTGAAAGTTACGTGAAAAAGATTGATTTCTTGAGATAACTGTTATTGTCCCTTTTTATATCTGAGCAGTTAGTTATTTTTTAATTAATTTTAAATTTGAAATAACCACCATATCATATATATGGGGAAGGGATGTACTCTACAGTTCTTATCTTTTTGTTATTCTAAAAATGAATCACAAAAAAGTTCTTTAAACTTTTATTTAAATATATATATATATATATATAAAGTTTACGTAAAACGTAAACTTACGTTTATGTTTACCTTTTTTTTATTTTATTTTTTTAATGAATCAATAGCCTACTGGTTCAATAAATAAATTTATATATATATATATATATATATATATATATATAGTTTAAACGTTTTAAAAGAGAACATAAATGAAAAAAAAAGAGAGAATGAATTCGTTACGAATTCATTAAGTAATAATTATATATATAAAATAAAATCTTATATATATATATATAAGATTTGGTTCAAAACCATATTTATATCTGTCTAAATACAAAAAAATAAATCATATTTATTTAAAATTAGATTTTTAAATTAATCAATTAATTATTTAATTTTATGTCCAAATAATAAAACACAAAAGGTGGCCCCACAACTCATATGTCACACACAAAATTAAAATTATATTCAAATAATCTTATTATTCAAATATTATTAATTAATTAATTTTAATTTTAAAAAAAGCATATTTAACTAATCTTATTAGTTAAATATAATCAATTAATTAATTAATTAACTAATGCTTCGTTAAATTGTGACAACATTTGTTACATTACATTATGTGTCACAGAGAACATTTTCTGTGTCACATTAATAATTCAAGTGTGAAGTAATTAATTTAGAATTTAATAATTCTAAACTAAATATGTATAATTCATTCTATGCATTAAATCCAATATAGTGTCACAGAGGTGGCATTAGGGACCTATGGACCTATAACCCAAGCTCCAATAAATTGGATAATTAATCAAACTCTTTAATTAATGTGCCAAATTTATTAGTTTCAATGTTACTCTACTAAAAACCTAAAACTGGACTCCTGAGATTATAGTGAAATTACTCAAAGAAAATTAACGAGTAATCTATTGATATAATCATTACACATAAGTCAGTCCTCTATACATAGTTCATAATAAGAGCTTAGTTCATTTTCTATTTACCTCTTTTGTTATATCTTTATCTTTGAGTTTCAATAATTCTCTAATGAACAATTAATTCATAATTTTATTATGAACAAGAGCTCTTCTATTCAAACCTCAAATTATCACTCAAGAGAACTATTTTGCTAACTTCCATAAGGAAAGAATGGATTCCTTATCTGCATAATATTATTCCCAGCCATTTATTTCATTATATTTCCAAGATGCTAAGTTATGATTTGTGTTTAGACAAATCTTACTATACAAGTCAAGAAACATAATGTCATAAATAGGAGTCTAATAAATACTCAGGATTAAGACTGTCAAATATATGATCATCATAGTGATAAATTTAAATACTCTATTTATAACGAATGATTATTAGAGATTCATAATTTATCTAGTCCAGTCCTATATAATCTCATTATATAAAGTACCTCCAATCCAATGTCTCTACATTAGTATCCCGGATAAGACTATTTCATTCTAAATGAGATTGGACCGTACTTGTAATATTTAATTAAAGATCCTAAACTTTAATTAATTATTACAAACTATTTAGATTATTATTTTAAAATTTTGTCCCTAAGCATATAACACTTATATGCTAAATTTATAGTCACATAAATAATCATGGAATTTTCTTGATGTTTATAAAAGTATTCATAATACATACAAGCAACCAAAATAATTATAAATGTTACTTTATTTATTTATTATCAATATATATAATGTCACAGCTTTTATGACACCAAACCCAACACAAGGTTTAGAGATAGAGCAAGAAAAAAGCCTTACCATAAAGAATGACGTTAGGGTCATCCTTGCTATTCACGGAAGGATAGAGCAGGAAGAGTAATTTGGTTTTGGGTTACTAAAGAAGAAAAGGGAGGGAGTAAAATTGAAAAAGGTTTACACAGTTGAGAATATGGAAATCAGGAAGCGAAGAATAGCAAAAATAAAGTTTGGGTTAGATGATTTATCTAGGGTCATACTACCGCAAGGACAATCCTTTAGCGGTCATTCTAGGATTTTAAGATTTTGATGTTGAAATAGTGTTAATTGATGGAGGCAGTAGCACAGACATCTTATTTCAGTCGGTCTTTAAAATCATGCCGTTGAATGACAAAGTGATAAAACCCAATGGAATTTCGTTATATGGTTTTGAAAGAAGTCAAATAAGGCCAAGAAAGTTAGTTTCTTTGATAGTTAAAGTAACCAGGAGGTCTCTAAATGTGAAGTTTCGGTAATAGATGCTAAGTCCGACTATAATGTTATAATAAGTAGAGGATGGATCCATAGAATGAAAAATGTCCTTCAACTTTTTATCAAGTGATGTAATGTTTATCCCCAGACAGATTTAGGGCAATCGAAATCAAAGGGAGTCAAAGCATAGCCCAACATTGCTATAGCATCGTAACTAAAAAATTTTAGACAGAGGTGGCCAAAAATGTTGAGAAAGGTGAGAGCAGGTCTTAGCAAAGAAAAGAGGGCCTGCCAGGAATAATAACACAGGAAAAAGAAGAAAAAGAGCCAACACTATAGAAGATATGTATCAGGTAATTCTGGATCAAAATGAACAAGAAAAATAATATTGGTGGGTAACCTCCTAATGTAAAAAGAAAGTAAATTTTTTAAGCCAAAAAGGATGTCTTTGTCACAACATATTCTAAATGTGAAAACATATATTAAGCCAGTCAAACAAAAGCAATGAAGGTTTGCATTAGAGCGGAACTAGATCATAGCAGAAGAAGCCAAGAAATTACTTGATATAGGTTTGATTAGAGAAGTTCAATATCCTGGTTGGATTTCCAATGTGATTTTAGTGTAAATAAGAACAGGAAGAGAAAATTTGTTGATTTTACCGATTTAATAAAGCCTGTTCAAAAGACCGTTATCTTCTAATAAAAATAGACCAGATGGTAGATGCCATCATGGGATATAAAAAGCTAACTTTTTTGGATGTGTATTATGGGTATAATCATATTTTGATGATTGAAGAAAACATCATTTGTAACAAAGCAAAGTCTTTTCTACTATAGAGGAATGCCATTTGGGCTAAAAAATGCCAGTGCAACTTACCAAAGACTACTAAACAAGATGTTCAGAGATCAAATCAGAAAGACAATAGAGGTGTATATTGATGATATGGCAGTAAAAAGTAAAAAAAGAAAGAAAATGATGCAAGAGATTTGAATGAAACATTAGATTTTGAGGAAGTGTAGAACAACATTGTATCCAACAAAGGGTGCTTTTGAAGTATCTTCAGGACAGTTCCTTAGCCATGTGGTCAACAGAAGTGGAATTAAGGCAAATACCATGAAGGTTAACAAATGCAGCAAAACCACAAACAATAAAAGATGTGCGATCTTCGGTAGGAAAAATAGCAGCTCTAAGCAAATTCATCCCAAGGGCTTTTGACAAATACAAACCACTACTTCATAGCATAAGAAGACCCAAAGAAATAGAATAGGGACCGAAATAAGATGAAGCTCTTTAAAAGATCAAAGAATTTTTAACTTCTCCACCAATATTGTCCGTGTAATGCTCCTTGACAAATGTCACAATAATCGTTACTTTTGCCATTAAAATCATTATTTAAAGATAAGCAATTCAAATAAAACACTTATGCTCAAGCAAATATCCTAGGAACACATGCACATGTATATTTTTTTAAGAAAACTTCTTACCGAATTTGTTTCCCTCATTTCGGTTAGTCCGACAGAACACCTACAATGTTTAGCTAACCGATATCCTGCAGTAACGGTTAGTTTACAAATACAAACATTTATTAGACACACACAAAACTTCAAACAATATTTAAAACCCTTAAGAAAAAAATACTTAAATGTCTAAATATTTTAATCATATCAAAATAAAAGAAACATGATATAGTCCTTAAGAAACCACAATTAAGGAAATATTAAACATACTCAAAACATTCAAAAGTCTGTAGGAAAACAAATCAAGTTTTGAATCTACCTCAATGCAGAAAATAACATTAATAATAAAATCATTGCTTAAGTAATTAATTTTTTTCATGGCATGATTCTGTTTCCAATCTAACACTCCTTACATGCATGTCTGTCTTCGTCCTCCACCTATTCCTTATGCCATTTATCTTTCGCTACAACATGATATAAAACTAAGTGAGTATAAGCTTAGTAAGTACACTTTTCTATCTCACAACATAAAATATGAACTTTCATAAAAACATAACATAAGATGATAATTGTAAACATAATAATGAACAAGATACATGTTCATATATATATAACATATCTTTCATTTAAAATTCCGTATTAAAACGTTATTCATTTATCTTTAGGGGCCCAAGCATTGCACCAGTAACATCATAGGCATACCGTCATGAAAGGAGTGGAGTAGCTAGTCTTAAACCAAGCATGACAAGTTCAAATCTTTTGGGACATCATAAACATAAACATGGGGTGTGCAACGCTTAATTAAGTGATGCATACATACATACATACATACATACATACATATATATAAGCTTTGTTTGAAAACTTGTCACAAGCCATAAAATCATAAACATAAAAACATCCATAGGAAAATTCATCGTAAAAGGTCTTGAAATAAGAATATTACATCATAAACCTTTGCTTATAAAAGATTGCTTAACATTTTCATAAACTTTATCATTCTGTAGGTGAGAATATACTTACTTAACTTGCTTGCTTACTAAACCTTAAATCGGAGGATGTTGCCATGGTCCTCGGTGAGCTCGCCTTTTAGAGTATTCATGTCAATCAATTATATAATACGCAAAATTAATATTCATGTTCATAATATCATTTAATACCATATTACATCATCATACATCATTCTTAACGAAACAAAGCATCTTTGAGTTACAAACATGCACTCAGAGTCAAGAAACATAAAGAAAAAAAACTTGACCTTTAATCACTTAAAGAAATTAATCTCAATTATAAGCATGAATAAAATGTAAAACCTTTTTTATAACATAGCTAACATGTAAAAACATCACTTAAATTTTCTTCAATTGAAAATGTTAATCCAAAAAATATTTTTCCAATTTTCAAAACGTTTAAGTAAATCTGAAAGTCACAAAAACTAAGTGACCTTTAAGGATTCATATATCTTTTGATTCACAATTAATTAAGGCATGAAAATTTGTAGGAATAAAGATAGCGATATATAACTCTCAAATTTTTCTTTAGCCATAAAAATTTCATTTAATAATTTAAATAAATCACACAATTTAAACTACAAAATCTGCCAGCAAAACCTGGTCAGTGAGCAGTCGTAATTAAAAATTATGGATTAAATCATTTATGCTATAAAATAATTTTAAAACATTACTACACATAACAGACACAGAATCATAGCATAGCCAAAATTTAGCTCCAAATAAGTTTAGAATAATATAAAACATATATTTTAATTCAAAGTTAACATTAACATGAAACATGTTAAACAACGAACACTTTTAATTTAAACATTTTCATAAAATCAAATATGCATGATATGCTTTTGGAATTTTTATGTAACATACTTAACATATAAATAAACTCTAGAAAAATGATAAATCATGTAAAACACATTTAAAAGTGTGACTTATGATCTCACAAATTGTATAAAACATATCAGGCATAAATTCATAACCACTAAGTACTTTGCAATCAATGAATTTTATCTTAAAACATAATAACAATATGAAGTTAAAAATTTATAGACACTTATTTAATATGTCAACAATGACTCATAATGTTTTACAAAATTAAAAGATACTTTTTGTCCCATAAAATAGGCTCTAAAAAACACAAATACAATAAAATTTTATGAGTCGTGTTTGATTGAAAGCTCATAACAATTAAAATATATTGATTGAAAATTTATAAAAAATTTTAGACATTTATAACATATATATACATCATATCCAAAAATCGTAGCAAAATAAAATCATTTGGATTTGGAACGTTACCGACAATCTTACCAAATAACTGAAAACTCTAAAATAATTATAACATATTCCGACAACAAAACATTATTTTCATGCAATTTCATGATATCGTATGAACATAAATAGTTTCAACCATGAAATAACATTGTTACAATCAAAGTAATAAACAAAATAATTAATATTTCATAACTGCATATGTGTGTGCACATTCACAACAAAAAAGAACAATTTTCTAACAAAGTTTGTCATAAAAACAATACAAATTAATCATAAAAAATTCAAAATCATGAAAACCTTTAAACCTTACCTTAAATTCCTATGTCTTCTTCAAAAAATACAAAGACTTGTACGCAAAATCTCCAAAAAGAATTCCTTCTACTTTGGCTTGAAAGAAAAGAAAAGTAATGAATTATTAGCTTTGAGGATTAGAGAGATGATGGAGGCATTCTTTGAGAAATTTTGAGTGATGGCAGAGGCCTATGAACATGAGTTTAAGGGGAGTGAGGGAGAGAATTTCTTTGACAGAAAAATACAAGAACATGAAGGCTTTGGTGGCTTAAAGATATATTTTTAGGTTTATGAGATAGAAGGAGTTAGATGAGTGTAGAAAACCCTGGTCCTAGTTTAATTAGTTTTCCCCCTTTTTTCCCCTTTTTGCCTTCATAGAAAATTCCCCGGCCAAGACATGATAAGCATGGGTCTTACCTACATACATGGTTTTATCTTAATGTAATATAATTATCACACATAGTTATTTATACACAATAATAATGTTTACTCCCACAATCCCAAAAAAGTTAATTTACATATTATTCTTTTGGACACTTTATATTATCGAGTTTCTTAACACTATGATAAAAATGTTACACATGTAATTATCATGACATCATAAATGTTATACAAATAAGAAAATGTACAATAAAATTTATGTCATTGTTAAAAATATAACTCTAGTTCATATATAACTCTAGAATATTATAAAGATTTAAAATTTAGAACGAGTTGAAATTCTTAAAAGGACAATTAATACTTTATGCTTATCATCATTTTTGACATAAACAAGATGAGCACATCGATCCCATGTGGCCATCGCCTACAACATTACTAAATAAAAGTTAATTTACTTAACATAAACAATAATAACTCGTAAAATATCATAGTCTAACATTTAATTAATGCAAATATCCATAGGAGAAAATGACAGGTGTTACAACTTTCCCTAGCTTATAAGAGTTTTGTCCTTAAAACTCAAAATAATTGTGGATACTTGGCTCTCATATTATCCTCACATTCCCATGCATCCTTTTTTACTTGGTGATTTTGCCACAAAACTTTTACCAAAGGTATTTCTTTATTTCTCAAATCAGTATTTTGTTCTAAAATCTTGACCGGCTTCTCTTCATAGCTTAGATCTTCTCGTATCTCAAGCACCTATTGTTTGATCATCTGCGTTGGGTTTGAGATATACTTTTTAAGCATCAAGACATGGAACACATCATGTATAGATGACATCTCTGATTGCAAACTCACTTGATAAGTTACCTTGCCAATTTGCTTTATTATTTCACATGGTCCAATGAACCTCGGGCCTAGCTCGCCTTCTTCCCAAATTCATGACCCCCTTCATCAATGCAACTTTTAGGAACACAAGATCATCTACAGCGAATTCCAAGGGCCTTCTTGTTTTATTAGCATAGCTTTTTGTCAGCTCTAAGCAGTCTCAATTCTATTACGTAGCAACTTTACCATCTCAGATGTCTTATTGACAAAATTTGTCTTTTCACTATCCTCGTTGTTGAGGTGTTGTGATCCCCAGCGGGAGCCTGGCGGGCACCTCGAACGTATTGCTCGAGAGGGTCCCTGCTCGAGGAGGGACCCAGCTCAAATTTGCCTCCCGCGGGGGGAGCGCGTCCCCCAGGAGTTGAACCCGTATCCTCTTGAATAAGAGGGTCTTAGGGTGTCCCCTGGGTACCAATCCAACCAATTGGATTGGTACCCAGGGGACACCCTAAGACCCTCTTATTCAAGAGGATACGGGTTCAACTCCTGGGGGACGTGCTCCCCCCGCGGGAGGCAAATTTGAGCTGGGTCCCTCCTCGAGCAGGGACCCTCTGAGCAATACGTTCGAGGTGCCCGCTAGGCTCCCATCGAGGATCTCAACACCTCAACATAAAACACGTGTTTGGATGGGAGACGCGACCCCCGAGTGGGTCCCTGCTCGGGGAGAGACCTCGGCTCGGGTGGTGGCTCCCTCTGACAAATTGTGGGCGAGAGGTCCCTATTCGAAAGAGGGACACAGTTTGAAGTTTTGCCTCCAGTGAAGGAGCGCGTCCCCCAGGAGTTGAACTTGTATCCTCTTGAATAAGAGGGTCTTTGGGTGTCCCATGGATACCAATCCAACCAATGGATGGATTGGTACCCAAGGGACACCCTAATTGGATTGGTACCTAGGGGACACCCTAAGACCCTCTTATTTAAGTGGATACGGGTTCAACTCCTAGGGAACGCGCTCCTTCACTAGAGGCAAAACTTCAAGTATTGGTTGGATTGGTACCTAGGGGACACCCTAAGACTATCTTATTCAAGAGGATACGGGTTCAACTCCTAGGGGACGTGCTCCCCCTGTAGGAGGCAAATTCGAGCTGTGTCCCTCCCCGAGCAGGGACCCTCTCGGCAATACATTTGAGGTGCCCACTAGGCCCCAGTCGATGATCTCAACACCTCAACAACGATCGAAAGGAAAGGTCTAGAGTCCTACCTCATTGTTTAGCACAACTCCACTGTCTTGGTCAGCTACAATTTAGCTCCTTAGAACCACAAACAACCTTAGATATGGGCTAGATTCTGTAATATCTAATTCAGGATGTTCTACATTAGTATGTTATTTGATGGTATCTTAGTGTGCTTTTAAGGTCCAAATAATCATGTAACAAATGTCAAAACCCCTTTTTATCATTAAACGATGAAAACTAGTGAAATATGATCATTTTCATGCAACTCAGTTGGCCTGCCAACCACTCAAGTCTGGCTTGCCGAACTGCTTGTATTTGGCCTACCGACCTCCTAAGTCCAACCAACCGAACTGTTTGAATCCAGCTTGCCGAAGAATAAGTTTGGCATGCCAAACTGTTTGAATCCGACCTGCCAAACGATGAGTTCAATCAAGATCTGAAAAATTCTAGGTTTCAAGTCTCGGCCAATCCGAGCTCAAAAACTCATTTAACCTATTATTTACAGTTCTCAAAGCATGGGAAATGTCCAGAAGGAGTAGAATAGCATACTAGGACTCATTTAAGCACATTTTCTTCAAATCTTCATGCAAATCCATCATTTATTTCAAAAATTGAAAAAAAAAAGAAGTAAAAACTTAGTTTAGCTCGATTTTGTTCAAACAAGCTTAGATTCATGTTAGCTTAAGTTTCACAAACTCAGATTAAACATCGTTTAGGCTCAAGAGTGCTTGGATTACTATATGTAAGAAAGATTTAGACAAATTGAACTAAAAATTTGACATTTTGAAAAAAAAAAAGAACTAGTCTCAAGTTGGAGGGTTTGGCGCTTGAACTTTGTTTCTTAGCCTCCTTCAATTAGTTGAAATGGAGCTGAGGAGCTGCTCTTGAAGAAATGAGATTATGTAGAGAGAATGAGAGAGAAAAAGAAACGGGAAAGAGAGAGGGAGATGAGGAAGAGAGTGGGAAAATGAGAGTGAGAGGGAGTGAATAAATAGAGGGAGGGCAGAGTGGTTTCAAGGTGGAAACCATGTCCGGCACATAGTTTCAAGAGGGGACTTACTGGAATTTGACAATTTGTTTGTTCCAAATTATTTTATTATTTTTAAATTTGATTTTTGAAAAACAAAATAAGTTAAATATATGTTATCAACATTTGTTTAAAATGAGTTGACAAAATGCTAAATTTCATTGATGGTATTTTTTTACAAATCTTGAAATTTAAGATAACTAACAAAATAATTTAAAAGTGAAATTAATTAAGAAAATGGCACAAAATGATTAAATTATTCTTAATTTGAAATTAGGCACACTAATCCACCAAGTTGCACATTAATCACACTTAATTTATTTTTGGACATTACAACTCTCCTCCCCTAAAAGAATTTCATCCTCAAAATTAAAGCTTACCTTCGTGTAAGGATAAGTGCGGATACCACCCCCACGTAACCAATTCCAATTTCCTAAGTCAAGACTTATTTGTCACGACCCGAGGCTACAGTGAAACAACTAATCAATTAGACTAAGCAAATGATCAAACGCAATAAATAAATGAAATGATCAACCGAAACAAGTCTCATCAGCAATCACCGTCGCGTAGATATTGACCACGAAGGTGTATGGATAATTAAACCATAATTGATAGTATACCACTACTCACATCATCATCTTTAGAATGAATAGTACTATGTGACAAACATGGACATCGACACCATGGTGTTATCACAACATCTTCACTAGTGATTTGTCACAAAGTCCTAAACTAATACCTCCTCATTGGTCATATTCTTTTGCATCACTACATTAGGGAATGAAACAAGCTTGCCAATGTTAGGGTGGTTTTTCAATAGCATTGACACATGATGCATGTTATGAACATGAGAAAGTTTGGGAAAAGGATAAAGTCAGTAAGCAACTACACTGACTTGGTGAGTAATCTCAAATTGCTCGACAGACCTCGTTAAAAGTTTTCCACTTATGTCGAAACACATAACCCTTTTACGTGGAGGAACCATGAGAAGAACAAAATCACCTTTTTCAAATTCTAAAAGCCGGCATCACTTATCAACGTATCTCTTACGTTGTTTTGGACTACTCTCCATTGATCTCACATCACGACAATCTTTTGATTGCTTAAACAAATTTCATCTAGTTTGATGACAATCTTATCTTCCAGTTCAATCCAGCAAACTGGCGATCGACACGATTCTCCATAAGTGCCTCGAATGGTGCCATACCAATATTCACTTGGTAACTATCATTGTACAACAAATTAAGCTAGATGTAGATACTTCTTCCAAATTCTGCCAAGACCTAACATTACAAACATGCAACATATCCTCAAAAATCTATATAACTCATTTAGACTGACCATCAATATGAGAATAAAAGGAGCTACTGAAGTTCAATCCATACCAAATACTTTTTGGAAACTTTCCCAATACTTATCATTAAACTGGATATATTTATCAAAGTGATGAATAATGAAACTTTTATGTATTTCTTGGTATACAGTCCTCTCAAAACTTTCCTCAAGTACGTTGATTCAAATTGGATAAACTGCACCGATTATGTCAACCTATCCTTAACAAAATGAATAGCACCTTGCCTATGTTCCATGCTTACACTGGATTACATGCCAGGCACTCAATGACATAATACCATAACGTCTTTCTTCATGTCTCTCAACCATTTCATGTCTCTATTCAAATCATAATACATTTTTGCACTCTCGAGACCTGTGCACTTCATCCAATACAATCTTTGTTACTTATTCCATTACAGGCATGGCAAAACATCCCATGAAATAGAAAGATCCATGCCTATGTGCCTTCCACTCATCAAATTGTTTCCCATTTCAAGTCTATGCGCATATTCCTTATAAATGCTAATCTCACCACTAATCCCATTTCACTAGCTAAACAAGTGTTAGAACAGATACCGAGTTACAAACCAAAGTCTAATGGCAACCCTCATAGTATCATCATCTGTATTTACTAACCACCACATTTCTTCTTCCAATCTTCTAATGCCAGACAAGAAAAAGCTCCAAAAGTCTAAATCCAACTTCTTTTGAGCGAGCAGATGCTCCAAATTGCTACGGTCCAAAAAAAAACTAAAATATTGCTTTGTAAAAGAAGAAAATGACACCTCCAAATCTTGTGGTGACTAACCACTACAAATTCCAAATCTTGAGTAGGATAATTCAGCTCGTGAAGCTTCACTGGTTATAACTCCTATGCTACAACCCGTCCACACTACATCATCATGCTGTTAGACATGTATGCCCTAAGGAGTAAAAATGTAATAAGTTTTTGGAGGCATTTTTATCAATAAATAATTTATTTATTGTTTATATATCAAATCTTTTCCTCTTTACGTTCATATTTGTTGAATGTATGTTAAGCAAATAATAGTCTGAGACTGTCGGTCTAAACCTTTAAGAATTGGGCATATGATGGATAGATTATGCGAAAGACACGATTCTTAAGGGTGACGGTCCAAATCATAAGATCCGCAATCGAGGGAATAAAGTTGGGTGCTTTATTTATGTAAAGATTGTTATGTTGTCTATATCCCTATTGGGAGATGGTTTGTCTTGACCATCAGAGATGGACTCCATGAATAAAAACATTGGCACATTGTCATACGTGACGATGTGTTGGATTGGAACATCAAGTGAATAGATTTGAATTAATAATTCTGTCTTGGCAAATTGATTCACTTTAGATAATCATTTGTATTGTATTTTAATCCTGAGATGAATAATGGGCCCGTTGTCTTGACTTGTGTCTTTTGAAGTACCAACGGGTGACACCGACATCTTAATAGTGGTATGCATACCGGTACGTTGGAGGCATGACTCTTTGTAGCATAGACTTGTTATTCATAGATATGGAATCCATAGCTCCTCTTCAAGAGTAGTGATATCCTCTTATATGCGTTATCTTGTAATTGGAAAACTAGAGCGCTCAACCATTTGGATACATAGGTGTAACCAAATGGTATACCATCTTTGGATGGTAAGTTTTTTTATGGTGAGATAATGGAACGTAAGATAAAAATAATCGAGAAGGTAAGACAGAACTTTTTCTTAAGCCGATTATGGATAATCCTATAGGGTTATGATACACTATGATATCTCATGGAGACTTAACTGCACAGGCTTCGTAATTCTATGTAGTTCGAGAGTGCAGCTCTAAGCTTTTAGTGAAGTAGCGTTGGAGTCAATAATTATAAAATGTATATATGGGATATTGGGTTTCATAATTATCGAGAGCTTGAACTATATAGGTCCATTTGGTCCCCTTTGCTAGCTCAAAAATCCTGTAAGGATACAACGTGCTTTTCCAATAATTGGTGACTTATGTCAAAATTATTATATTGGTTGAAATTCAAAAGAATCAAATAATTCATGTCTGTTTATTGGTTGAATTAATTTTACGATAAAATTAATTCAAGATAAACTTGTTGAATTATTGGGATCAGATAATTCTTGTTTGTTTGTCGGTTGATTTAATTTTGAATAAATTAAATCAAGAAAAACTTATAGAATTATTAGGAATTCATTTATTTTCCTAGAGATTATCTAGATAAAGTTGTTTTAATAAGATAACTTTTCTATTGGGTTATTTGAATTAAAACTAAGACTTTATCCTATAGAATCTCAAGTGGAAAATAAAAGATTCGCTGAGATTTTTTTTCGACAGTTCGGCATGCCGATCCTCAAGTTTGGCTTATCAATGGACAAGTTTGGCCTACCGATTAGGTAGTTTGGCCTGTCGATATGCGAAGGATAAGATTACATGTTTTCATGCGGATTTTATCAGATATTGATCCAAATTTGATTCTAATTCAAATTTTTGAGACCTAATCTGATAAGGACTGACCATAAATAGGAAGTAAGTCACATAAGTTATTCAGATCAATTGAGAGATTAAGAGTGATACTCTACTGGTGAGAATCTAAAAACTTACTAAGAGCTCTTGTTCACAAATCACGAACACTTACTTTGGGTTCTCTCAATTGGTTGGAAGGAGAGTAACCTAGAGGAAGAGCTGTACGTGTGAGCCCACACTCACTTCGATCGTGGATAGAGAATAGCAAAGAAGACCAGTTGGTTGAGGCTCTTCTGGAACGTTACTTCTCTTCATGGATTGCAGGAGTTCTTTGGCACGCCAAGGTTAGTAAGATCTGGTTAATTTATGCATATAGCATGTCAAACTTGTGTTTTAGAAAATACTCTAATATAAAATTTTAAAAATTCCGCTGCGTACTATTTTTCTAACAATTAGTATCAGAGATATGGTTTTTACATAAATTTTCAAGTTTGTGATCATACTATATGTATAAATTTTGTGATCTTAGTCTCTCCGCAGTAGAATGGCATAGCAGAGAGAAGGAAAAGGACTTTATTAGACATGATAAGGTCCATGATGAGTTATTCATCATTACCTTTATCATTTTGGGAATATGCACTACAAACCGCATATTATCTTTTGAACAATGTGCCTTCAAAATCAGTCCTTAAAACTCCTCACGAGTTTTGGACAGGCAAGAAGACATCCTTAAACCATATTCACAAATAGGGATATCTGGCTCATGTCCTCATTAAGGATGCAAATAAGTTGGAAGCACGTTTGGAAGTTTGCATGTTTGTAGGATATCCAAAAAGGACTAAAGGGGGTTATTTCTATAACCCAAAGGAAAATAAAGTCGTGGTTTCAACTAATGCAATTTTCCTTGAGGAGAGTTGCATGGACGACTTTAAGTTTCGAAGCAAAGTGGTGCTTGAGGAGTTAAGGAGTGATCTGATCACTCTGGAGGTTTCGAATGAAACCATTTTGATTAGTGTAGAAAAACCAAACAAACATAAACAACAACCTAAGGGGCTTCGGCATAGTGGGAGGATCGGGCTTCAACTTGAGAGGTATATCTTCAATGGGGAGGTCTTTTTGGCTGAACCAGATGAACATGACAGGGATCCTTATACTTAGGCAGAGGTTATGGAGGATGTTGATTCAAAACTCTCGACAGAGGCTATGAACATAGAGATGAAGTCTATAGAGACTAATCAGGTCTGAGAGCTTGTGGATTTTCCCGAAGGTGTAAAACCCATAGGGTGTAAGTGGATCTACAAGAGGAAAAGAGGAGTGGATGGAAAGGTCAAAACTATTATGAGGAAACCTTTTCGCCTATAGCCATGCTTAAGTCCATCCAGATTCTCTTGTCCATAACTACCGCTCTCAACTACGAGATTTGGCAGATGGATGTCAAGACGGCTTTTCTAAATGGCTTTCTTGATGAGTCCATTTATATAGAACAACCAGACGGGTTCAAGGTCAAGGGTCAAGATGGTAAGGTTTGTAAGCTGCTAAAGCCAATTTATGGACTTAGGCAGGCTTCTCGTTCTTGGAACATAAGATTTGATCAAGTGATCAAGACTTATGGGTTCTCATAAAATGTGGATGAACCATGTGTTTACAAACACATTAAGGATAGGAAGGTGGTTTTTCTACTGCTCTTTGTAGATGACATTCTACTAATTGGCAATGACATTGAGGCGTTATCATCGGTCAAATTATGGTTGACTAAGCAGTTTGACATAAAGGACTTGGGTGAGGCTAATTTTGTTCTCGGTATCCAGATCTTTCGGGATAGGAATAACAAAATGATAGCTTTGTCCTAGGCCAGCTACATAGATAAAATTCTCAAGAGGTTTGCAATGCAGGATTCTAAGGAAGGTGGGCAACCATCTAGGTCTGAAATTACTCTTTCTAAAAAAGACTCTCCAAAGTCTTATGAAGAAAGAGAATACATGAAGAAGGTGCCTTATGCTTTGGCAGTGGGTAGTCTCATGTATGCCATGCTTTGCACATGACCGGATATTAGTTATGCGATCGAGATTGTAAGTCGATCAAGCGGATCCAAGACCGAACCATTGGGTTGCAGTAAAGCATATTTTCAAGTACCTGAGAAAGACTCGAGGGTATATGCTTGTGTATTTAGGTAAGGATTTGACTCATCTAGGATATACTGACTCGGATTCTCAATCCTATCTAGATTCTAGGAAATCGACTTCGGGTTTTGTGTTTACTATAGGCGGCGGTGCCATCAATTGGAGAAGTGCTAAGCAAGATTGCACTTCGAATTTAACTATGGTGGCTGAGTATGTGATAGCTAGTGATGCTTCAAAAGAAACAGTGAAGCTTTGCAAGTTCCTAGGGGATCTTGAGGTAGTTCCTGGTATGGATAAGGTGGTATCACTGTACTTTGATAACAGTGAGGTGGTAGCTAATGCTAAGGAGCCAAGATTTCACATGAAGAGTAAGGATATTGATAAGAAGTATCATGTGATAAAGGACTCATTGAGGGCGGGCATGTCATCGTGTGTAAGATCGCGTCAGAGGACAATTTAGCTGATCCATTTATGAAGACACTTACTGGGAGAGTCTTTGAGAGGTATGTGGAAGCTATGGGGATGTGAGATTTGTCATATTTACTCATTTAGTGCAAGTGGGAGATTGTTAGACATGTATGCCCTAAGGAGTAAAAATGTAATAAGTTTTTGGATAGATTTTTGTCAATAAAGAATTTGTTTATTGTTTATATACCAAATCTTGTCCTCTTTACATTTATATTTGTTGAATGTATGTTAAGCAAACAAGAGTCTGAGACTTCGGTCTAAACCTTTAAGAATTACGCATATGATGGACAGATTATGTGGAAGACACGATTCTTAAAGGTGACGATCTAAATCATAAGATCCGTAATTGAGGGAATAAAGTTGGGCACCTTATTCATGTAAAGATTGTTATGTTGTTTATATCCCTATTGGGAGATGGTTTGTCTTGACCATTGGAGGTGGACTCCATGAATAGAAACATTGGCACATTGTCATACGTGACGATGTGTAGGATCGGCACATAAAGTGAATAGATTTGGATTAATAATTCTGTCTTGGCAAATCGATTCACTTTAGACAATCATTTGTATTGTATCTCTATCCTGAGATGAATAGTGGGCCCGTTGTCTTGACTTGTGCCTTTTGATGTATCAAAGGGTAACACTCACATCTTAATAGTGGTATGCATGCTGGTACGTTGGAGGCATGACTCTTGGTAGCGTAGACCTATTATTCATAGATATGAAATCCATAGCTCCTCTTCAGGAGTACTGATATCCTCTTATATGCGTTATCCTGTAATTGAAAAACTAGAGCGCTCAATCATTTAGATACATAGGTGTAATGAATGGTATACCGTCTTTGGATGGTAAGTTTTTTAGTGGTGAGATAATGGAACTTAAGATAAAAATAATTGAGAAGGTAAGACAGAACTTCTCCTTAAGCCGATTATGGATAATCCTATAGGGATACGATACACTATGAAATGTCATGGAGACTTAGCTGTACGGGCTTTGTAATTCTATGTAGTTCGTGAGTGCAGCTCCAAGGTTTTAGTGGAGTAGTGTTGGAGTTGATAATTATGAAATGTATATCTAGAATATTGGGTTTTATAATTATTGGGAGCTTGAACTATATAGGTCCATTTTGGTCCCCTTTGCTAGCTCAGAAAATCCTGTAACAATACGTCTTGCTTTTCCAATAATTGGTGACTTATGTCAGAATTATTAGATTGGTTGAAATTTGAAAGAATCAAATAATTCATGTCTGTTTATCGGTTGAATTAATTTTGTGATAAAATTAATTCAAGATAAACTTGTTGAATTATTAGGATCAGATAATTCTTGTCTGTTTATCGGTTGATTTAATTTTGAATAAATTAAATCAAGAAAAACTTGTAGAATTATTAGGAATTCATTTATTTTCCTCGAGATTCTCTAGATAAAGTTGTTTTAATAAGATAACTTTTTTATTAGGTTATTTGAATTAAAACTGAGACTTTAGCCTATAAAATCTCAGGTGGAAAATAAAAGATTTGTTGAGATATTTTTTCGACAATTCGGCATGCTGATCCTCAAGTTCGGCTTGCTGATTAGGCAGTTCGGCTTGTCGATGTGTGAAGGATAAGATTACACATTTTCACGCGGATTTTATTAGATATTGATCCGAATTTGATTCTGATTCGAATTTTTGAGACCTAATCTAATAAGGACTGATCCTTGACCCAACCTCTATAAATAGGGAGTAAGTCACATAAGTTATTCAGATCAATTAAGAGATTAAGAGTGATACTCTGCTGGTGAGAATCTAAAAACTCCTAGAGCTCTCTTGTTCATAAATCATGAACACTTGCTTTGGGTTCTCTCAATTGGTTGGAAGGAGAGTCACCTAGAGGAAGAGCTGTACGTGTGAGCCCACACTCACTCCGATCGTGGATAGAGAATAGCAAAAAAGACCAGTTGGTTGAGGCTCTTTTGGAACGTTATTTCTCTTCACGGATTGCGGGAGTTCTTTGGCACACAAAGGTTAGTAAGATCTGGTCAATTTATGCATATAGCATGTCAAACTTGTGTTTTAGAAAATACTCTGATATAACATTTTTAAAATTCCACTGCGTACTATTTTTTCAATACACTCATCCAAGTCTGCATCTTGATGCATTAGCCTGATTCTCATACGGGTCATTATTATTTGGTATAATTAATACTGGAGTGACGATTAACCAGGTCTTCAATTCTCAAAAAGCATCCTCACATTCAATGTTCTGTACAAACTGAACATCCTTCTTCGTCAATTACATCAACGGTGCCGCCATCCTTGAGTATTTTGCACAAATTTCCTATGATACCCCTACGTGTTTGAGGTAACTACAAAGTTTAGTCATGTTCTTCGGTTGGTCCCATTGCACTATTGTTTCTATTACTGAAATATCCCGATCAGAGGCACACATATTCTAGGGACTTAGCTTATATTATCAAGAATTCGTGCTTCTCCTCCTTAGCATATAGCTAACACTCTTACAGAGTCTATACAACAATTCTCAAATGCTGCTTGTGATCCTCTTGTCTAAAAATAAATTTGTTGATCATCAATGAATACAATTGCGGTTTGCTCTAAATAGGGCTAGAAGATTGAATTCTTAAGTCTATAGAAGCTGCCGGAGTATTCTTCAATCTAAACGAATTACTAGGGATCCAAAGTGTTAATACCGAGCCCTGAAGATCATTTTAGGGATATACTCTTCCTATACTTTGAGTTGATGAAACCCTATGTGTGAATCTATTCTCGAGAAGTACCAAGGACCTCCTAACTGTTTGAACAATCATTCAATCTAAGGCAGTGGGTACTTGTTCTTCACTATAGCCTGATTTATTTGCCGATAGTCAATGCACAACCTGAGAATCCCATCATTTTCTTAACAAACTAAACTAATGCACCCTGCGATGCTATTCCATGTATATTCTTTATCTATGAGCTCTTAAAGCTATTTCCTCCATTTTTTCACTTCTGGCGGTGCCATCTGATACGACATGGAAGTGATCGGAACATTTTCGAGAAGTAACTCATTACCAAATTTAATCTCATAGTACGGTGGAACTCATATTTATTACACATGACTCTAGTACGGTAGGATTCACTTGAACATGATTTTAGGTATCAATCATTCATCATCTAGTTATCACCAACTCGGCAAGTAATCAGCGTTTTCTTTTTGGTCATCCAAGTTACCTTTCTAAGGTGACAATCAATCATGACATTGTACTTAGGTAGCTTATCTGTTCCTAGGATTACATTGTAGGTACTCATTTGGAGCTTAATCAAATCATCTCTCAAATCTAACCCCCCCAATCATCATTTTACAAAATTTACACACATTATTTGCATACACTCACACTAAAGTGAAGTAAAAATTGTGGGTTCACTAATCCCTCTACTCCTAATCCTAAGGAATATACAAATGAATTCGAAATGATAGAATTCGTGGTAGCAATATCAAATAGGTCATGAGCTAAAATTGAGAAATACAAGTCATGTTGTGAACTACTATGGGATAAAGTAGCGCTGAAAATTATAAGGGTAGTTTCATTCACCATCGAAGGTGCTATTACTTCAATTGTTAACACCACCGTGCTGGTTCCTCGACTAAATCGAAAGGTCATTGTCATTGTCCCCCCTGTTGTTTCTTTGGGGTCCACTCGTGGTCTTTATCCCATTCCTATAGTAAGTGACCTTGTTTCTTTCAATGGACGATGCTGATGACACTGATTTCATTATAGATCCTGATCCTTAAAGCAGCCAGTTATCGTCAAATACAACCTTTGAGCCTTTCTTGAAACTTGATGTAAGCCATAGCAGAGGGGACAAATTAGCCAACTCGGTAAACTTTGCCTCATATTTTCTAACTATATCCTTGCTTGCTTTAAGACAATAGAATTCAATGATTTTTGTGTGCTTATATCGTCATGCAAGGTAGCGATCTTAGAACACCTTTTCAACTTTATCCTAATCAATGTCCAAGTTATTCTCTTCACGCTTTGTACTTTCCCATCAAGCGCTGACACTACTGTCTAGTTGTATATTGCTATCTCAACAAGGAATCCTTTAGGCTATCCCATCATATCCATAAATTTCTCCACAAAGTTGAATCATTGCTCAACAACTTGGGCAAAAAGCCTCCGTTTCATCAAAGACTAGAATTGCAGCATGACTAAGTTTTTGAAATACTTTTGTTGGTGACTCACCGCTGGATTCTCATGTCATACCTTTGCCATCCTTAGCCAAAGGTGGACTCCGCAAATAGAAACATTGGTGCATTGTCATAGGTGACGATGTATTGGATCCAGACATAAAGTGTAATTGATTTAGATTAATAATTCTATCTTAGTAAATCATTTCACTTTCGACAATCATATGTGTTGTATCTTAATCCTGAGATGAATAGTGGACCTGTTGTCTTGACTTATGTCTTTTTGATGTACCAAAGGGTGACATCCACAATATGCCAACTCTCTAAAAAAAATTAAATTCTAACGTATGAGAGATCAAGATCACATAATTTATATATATAGCATGATCATAGACTCGTAAATTTATGTAAAAACCTGGCTTTGGTTCCAATTTTTGAAAAAGTAGTATGCAGTAGAATTTTAAAATTTTTAATTAGAATATTTCCCAAAACACAAGTTTAAGGCACAATATGTATAAATTAACTAGATCTTACTAACCTCAATTGCCAAAAACCTCCCACAATACGTGTAGAGAAGAATGTTTTAATTCAACAAGTTTATCATGAATTAATTTTATTACAAAATTAATTCAACCAATAAATATACATAAATTATCTGATCCCATTGAATTTTAGCCAATCTTATAATTTGACATAATTCATCAATTTATTGAAAAAACATGCCGTAACATTATAGGATTTATTATGAGCTAATAAGGGGGACCCGATGGACCTATATAGTTCAAACTCCTAATAATTATGAAACCTAATATCCCTGATATGTATTTCATAATTATTAACTCTAACGCTACTCCACTAAAAGCTTAGAGTTGCACTCTCGAACTATATAGAATTACGAAGCCCAAATAGCTAAGTCTCTATGACATGTCATACTGTATTGTACCCCCATAGGATTAACCATAATTGGCTTAAGGATAAATCCAGTCTTAGCTTTCCAATTATTTTTATCTTACGTTCCATTACCACACCATCGAAAAACTTACCATCCAAAGACAGTACCATTCGGTTACACCTATGTATCCAAATGGTTTAGTACTCTAGTTTTTCAATTACAGGATAACGTATTTAGGAGGATATTAATGACTCCTAAACATACAGAAATGGATTGTGGATTCCATATCTATGAATAACAAGTCTATGCTATCAAGAGTCATGTCACCAACATACAAATATGCGTACCAACATATATTGTGGAAGTCACCCTATAGTACATCAAAAGACATAAGTCAAGACAACAGACCCACTTTTTATCTTAGGATTAAGATAGAACATATATGGTCGTCTAAAGTGAATTGATTAGCCGAGACAAAATTATTAATCCAAATCAATTGCACTTTATGTCTCGATCCAATAGATCATCACCTATGACCATGCAGTAATGTTTCTAGTCATAAAGTCCTCCTCTGATGGCCAAGACAAACCATCTCCTAGTAAGGATATAGATAACATAACAATCTTTACATGAATAAAGCGCCTAACTTTATTCTCTCAATTGTAGATCTTATGATTTAGACCTTTACCTTTAGAATTATGTCTTTCACATAATCTATCCATCATATGCCTGATTCTAAAGGTTTAGACCGATAGTCTCAGACTTTTATTTGCTTGTTATACATTCAACAAATGTAAACGTAAAAAGGACAACAATTTTGTGTATGAATAATAAATAAATTCTTTATTGATAAAAATATCGCCAAAAACATATTACATTTTTACTCCTTAGGGCATACATGTCTAACAAAACGTCCATTTTTACTTTGATAATTATAGGAATTTATTTTTGTGAGATTTTTTTTATGTTCCTAAACTTAAAAGAAATTTAATTTCTATAGCTTGTTTATTTAAGGACTCGTACGTAGTTTCCTTTAATAATAAAGTGATGATTTGTAAAAATAAATCTTTTATCTGTGATGGATAGATGCAAAATAATCGATATTTTATCAAACCTAAGATGGACTTACTGCTAAATGCTGAGATTAATGATAATAACTCTAAAAGACTTAACAATTCTCATTTTAATAACACTTATCTTTGGCATTTGTGACTGCGCCATATTAACTTGACTAGGATTCAAAGGTTAGTAAGGGATGGACCTTTAAGTCACTTAAAGGTGGAATATATATCACAATGTGAATCTTGTTTGGAGGATAAAATGACGAAAAGACCATTTGGGTCTAACAGCAATAGGGCCGAAGGGGTTCTAGAACTTGTTCATAGCAATGTTTGTAGTCCTTTGAATATTCAGGCACGAGAAGAGTATGAGTATTTCATCACTTTTATTGATAGTTACTCAAGGTATGGGTATGTGTACCTAATGCACCACAAAAGCAAAACTTATAACAAGTTTAGGGAGTTTGGGGCTGAAATAGAAAAGCAATTGGGTAAACCCATAAAGGCACTTCGATCTGATCGAGGTGGTGAATTCCTTTCTGATGAGTTCTTGGGACACTTATTAGAGAATGAGATCCTATCCCATTTGACTGCGCTGGGTACTCTACAGCAGAATGGCATGGCTAAGAGAAAGAATAGGACTTTGTTAGACATGGTCAGGTTCATGTTGACTTATTCATCATTGCATTTATCCTTTTGGGGATATGCACTATAAACTGCATGTTATCTTTTGAACAATGTGCCTTCAAAATTAATTCCTAAATCTCCTCATGAGTTGTAGACGGGGAAAGAGATATCCTTAAACCATATTTGCATGTGGGGATGTTCGGCTTATGTCCTGTTTAGGAAAGCGAATAAGTTGGAAGCATGTTTAAAAGTTTGTGTGTTTGTCGGATATCTAAAAGGGACTAAAGGGGGTTATTTTTATAACCCAAAGGAAAATAAAGTCGTGGTTTCAACTAATGCAACATTCCTTGAGGAAAGTTACATGGACGACTTTAACCCTCGAAGCAATGGTGCTCGAGGAGTTGGCGAGTGATTCAATCACTTCGGGGACTCTAAATGAAACTGTTCCAATTAGTGTAGAAAAACCAACCAAACCCAAACAACAAACAAAAGGGCTTTGGCGTAGTAGGAGGATCGGGCATCAACCCAAGAGGTATATATTCAGTGGTGAGCCCTTCTTAGCTGAACAGGTTGAACATGATAGGGATCCTTACACTTATAGAGAGGTTATGAAGGATGTTGATTCGAAACTCTGGACGGAGGCTATGAATATAGAGATGAAGTCTATGGAGACTAATCGAGTCTGGGAGCTTGTAGATCTTCTTGAAGGGGTAAAACCTATAGGATGCAAGTGGAAAAGAGGAGTGGCTGAAAAAGTCAAAATCTATAAGGCTTGATTGGTAGCTAAGGGATACATGCAAAAGGAAGGAATCGATTATGAGGAAACCTTTTCACCTGTGGCCATGCTTAAGTCCATCTGCATTCTCTTGTCTATAGCTACCGCTCTCGACTAAAAAATTTGGCAAATGGATGTTAAGCCAGCCTTTTTGAATGGCTATCTTGATAAGTCCATTTATATGGAACAACTAAATGGGTTCAAGGCTAAGGGTTAGGAGGGTAAGGAGTATGGACTTAAGCAGGCTTCCTATTTTTGGAACATAAGATTTGATCATCAAGACTTATGGGTTTGCACAAAATGTGGATGAACCATGTATTTACAAACACATTAAGGTTGAAAAGGTGGTTTTTTTACTACTCTATGAAGATGACATTCTGCTAATTGACAATGACGTTGAGGCATTGTCATCAGTCAAATTATGGTTGACTAAGCAGTTTGACATGAAAGACTTGGATCAAGCTAATTTTGTTCTCGGTATCTAGATTTGTTGGGATAGGAAAAATAGAATGATAGCTTTATCCTAAGCCGACTACATAGATAAAATTCTCAAAAGGTATGCAATGTAAGATTCCAAGAAAGGTGGGAAGCTATCTAGGTCTGGAATTACTCTTTCTAAGAAAGACTCTCCAAAGTCTGATGAAGAAAGAGAATACATGAAGAAGGTGCCTTATGCTTCAGCAGTAGGTAGTCTCATGTATGCCATGCTAGCTTTATCCCAAGCCGACTACATAGATAAAATTCTCAAAAGGTATGCAATGTAAGATTCCAAGAAAGGTGGGAAGCTATCTAGGTCTGGAATTACTCTTTCTAAGAAAGACTCTCCAAAGTCTGATGAAGAAAGAGAATACATGAAGAAGGTGCCTTATGCTTCAGTAGTAGGTACTCTTATGTATGCCATACTTTGCACACGATCGAATATTAGTTATGCGGTCGGGATAGTAAGTTGAGTTTATTAGGATCCAAAGTCAAACCATTGGGTTGTGGTCAAGCACATTTTCAAGTACCTGAGAAGGACTCAAATGTATATGCTTGTGTATTTGGGTGAGGATTTAACACCTCTAAGATACACAGACTCGGATTTCTAATCCTCTTTGGATTTGAGAAGATCATCTACTGGTTTTGTGTTTACTCTAGGTAGCGGTGCCATTGTTTGGAGAAGTATCAAGCAAGATTGCACTTCAGATTCAATGATGGAGGTTGAGTATATGGCAGCTAGTGATGCTTCGAAGAAGCAATGTGGCTCTGCAAGTTCCTTGAGGATCTTGAGGTAGTTCCTCGCATAGATAAGGCGGTATCTCTAAATTCTGATAACAGCACTACGATAGCTAATGCTAAGAAACCAAGATTCCACAAGAAGAGTAAGCATATTGATCAAAAGTATCATGTGATAAAGGACTTCGTAGAGGCAGGGCATGTTGCTACATGCAAAATCACATCCAAGGACAATTTAGCTGATCTATTCACGAAGACACTAACTACGAGAGTTTTTGAGAGGCATGTGTAAGCTATAGGGATGCGGGATTTGTCATATTTACTCACTTAGTGTAAATGGGAGATTGTTAGACATGTATGCCTTAAGGAGTAAAAATGTAATATATTTTTGGAGACATTTTTATCAATAAAGAATTTATTTATTATTCATATATCAAATTGTTATCCTCTTTGCATTCATAATGTTGAATGTATAATAAGCAAATAAAAGTCTAAGACTGTCAGTCTAAGCCTTTAGAATTAGGCATATGATGGACAGATTATGTTAAAGACATGATTCTAAAGGTGATAGTCTAAATCATAAGATCCACAATCGAAGGAATAAAGTTGGGCTCTTTATTCATACAAAGATTATTATGTTGTCTATATCCTTAATGGAAGATGGTTTGTCTTGGCTATCAGAGGTGAACTCTACGAATAGAAACATTGGTACATTATCATAAGTGACGATGTATTGGATTGCGACATAAAGCATAATTGATTTAGATTAATAATTCTGTATCGGCAAATTAATTCACTTTAGACAATCATATGTGTTGTATCTTAATCCTGAGATGAATAGTGGGTCTATTGCTTGACTTATGTCTTTTGAGGTACCAAAGGCTGACATCCACAATTTATGAGGGTATGTTTGTTTCATGCATTCTTTGAACTCAATGGACTCAAACTTGGATTCGAGTATCAAGAATCTTTCGGATACGTATTTGTTTCCCCCAAAATTCAAATCATTTGAGTATCAAGAATCCAAGTTTTTAGAGTTCTCATCTCCCTTAAACTTTTGATACTCGGATATCTTTGTTATAGTAACAACTAAAATTCTCTCCTATATTTGAGGGAAAAAATCATAACTTGTTTATTTGATACCAATTGAGATGATTCTTTTTTCACTGTGTTCCTAATGAAGAGATGAATAAATCAAGATCCATATTGAATTTTTTTAAGCTCATTAACATTAATATTTTATTAGATTTATTAATAAATAAAAAACTATCTTTACTGCCTCTCCAAATACATATTCCAATTTTATTCCATACTCAAATTAAAACTTGAATATACATCCAAATATCAATTCGAATAACAATTCAAATCACTAACTCAAATCTTAATTCAAATCACACTAACTCAAATTAAATCACTAATTCGAATCTATTTACCAAACGGACCCTGATGGTATGCATACCTATATGTTGGAGACATGACTCTTGATAGTGTAGACTTATTATTCATCGATACGGAATCCATAGCTCCTCTTTAGGAGTCAATGATATCTTTTTACATGCATTATCTTGTAATTGAAAAACTGGAGTGCTCAACCAATTGGATACATAGGTGTAACTGAATGGCATACTGTCTTTGGATGGTAATTTTTCTAATGGTGAGATAATAGAATGTATGAGAAAAACAATCGTGAAGGTAAGATAGAATTTATCCTTAAGCCGATTATGGATTATCCAATGGGGATACGACACATTATGATATATCATGGAGATTTAACTATTCGGACTTTGTAATTCTATATAGTTCAAGAGTGCAGCTCTAAGCTTTTAGTGGAATAGCATTAGAGTTGATAATTATGAAATACATATCTAGGATATTGGGTTTCATAATTATCAGAGGCTTGATCTATATAGGTGTTCGATATGTATGCTCTAAGGAGTAAAAATGTAATAAGTTTTTGGAGACATTTTTATCAATAAATATTTATTTATTGTTTATATACCAACTCTTGTCCTCTTTATGTTCATATTTGTTGAATGTATGTTAAGCAAACAATAGTCTGAGACTATCAGCCTAAACCTTTAAGAATTGGGCATATGATGGATAGATTATGCAAAAGACACAATTCTTAAGGTGACGGTCTAAATCATAAGATCCACAATCAAGAGAACAAAGTTGGGCACTTTATTCATGTAAAGATTGTTATGTTGTCTATATCCCTATTAGGAGATAGTTTGTCTTGACCATCGGAGGTGGCTCCATGAATAGAAACATTGGCACGTTGTCATAAGTGACGATGTGTTGGATCGGGACATAAAGTGAATTGATTTGGATTAATAATTCTGTCTTGACAAATCGATTCACTTTAGACAATCATTTATATTGTATCTTAATCCTGAGATGAATAGTGGGCCCGTTGTCTTGACTTGTGTCTTTTGATGTACCAAAGGGTGACACCGACATCTTAATAGTGGTATGCATGCTAGTACGTTGGAGGCATGACTCTTGGTAGCTAGACTTGTTATTCATAGATATGGAATCCATAGCTTCTCTTCAGGAGTAGTGATATCTCTTATATGCGTTATCCTGTAATTGGAAAACTGAAGTGCTCAACCATTTGGATACATAGGTGTAACCGAATGGTATATCGTCTTTGGATGATAAGTTTTCCAATGGTGAGATAATGGAACATAAGATAAAAATAATCGGAAAGGTAAGACAGAACTTCTCCTTAAACCGATTATGGATAATCCTATGGGGATACGATACACTATGATATGTCATGGAGACTTAGCTATACGGGCTTCGTAATTCTATGTAGCTCGAGAGTGCAGCTCCAAGCTTTTAGTGGAGTAGCGTTGGAGTTGATGATTATAAAATACATATCTAGGATATTGGGTTTCATAATTATCGAGAGCTTGAACTATATAGGTCCATTTGGTCCCCTAGCTCACAACCTTCTGTAACGATACGGCGTGCTTTTCCAATAATTGGTGACTTATGTCAGATTTATTAGATTGGTTAAAATTTGAAAGAATCAAATAATTCATGTTTGTTTATCGGTTGAATTAATTTTATGATAAAATTAATTCAAGATACACTTGATGAATTATTTGGATCGGATAATTCTTGTCTGTTTATCGGTTGATTTAATTTTGAATAAATTAGATCAAGATAAACTTGTAGAATTATTAATAATTCATTTATTTTCCTAGAGATTATCTAGATAAAGTTGTTTTAATTAAATAACTTTTCTATTGGGTTATTTGAATTAAAACTGAGACTTTATCCTATAGAATTTTGGGTGAAAAATAAAAGATTCGCTGAGATATTTTTTCGATAGTTTGGCATGTCGATCCTCAAGTTTGGCCTACCGATGGGTAAGTTCGGCCTGTCGATTAGGCAGTTCAGCCTGCCAATGTGCAAAGGACAAGATTACGTGTTTTCACGTGGATTTTATCAGATATTGATCTGAATTTGATTCTGATTCGAATTTTTGAGACCTAATTTGATAAGGACTGACCCTAGACCCAATCTCTATAAATAGGGAGTAAGTCACATAAGTTATTTAGATCAATTGAGAGATTAAGAGAGATACTCTGCTGGTGAGAATCTAAAAACTCCCTAAGAGCTCTTGTTCATAAATCACGAACACTTACTTTGGGTTCTCTCAATTGGTTGGAAGGAGAGTCACCTAGTGAAAGAGCTGTACGTGTGAGCCCACACTCACTCCGATCGTGGATAGAGAATAGCAAAGAAGACCAGTTGGTTAAGGCTCTTCTGGAACGTTACTTCTCTTCACAGATTGCGGGAGCTCATTGGCATTTAAAGGTTAGTAAGATATAGTTAATTTATGCATATAGCATGTCAAACTTGTGTTTTAGAAAATACTCGGATATAAAATTTTTAAAATTTCGCTGCGTACTAGTTTTCCAATAATAGGTCCATCAGGTCCCTTTTGTTAGCTCATAATAAATACTGTAAAGATATGGCGTGCTTTTTCAATAAATTGGTGACTTATGTCAAATTATTAGATTGGCTGAAATTCAATAGCATCAGATAATTCATGTCTATTTATCGGTTGAATTATGAAAAATTAATTCAAGATAAACTTGTTGAATTATCAGGAAATATTTATCTTCTTAGAAATTATCTAAATAAAGTTGTTTTAATCAAATAACTTCTCTATGGGTTATTTGAATTAAAACTGAGGCTTTATCCTAAGAATCTCTAGTGAAAAATAAAAGATTCGCATGGATCATTTATCATAAGTTTGACAGGCCGGTCTTTAGGTTCAGCCTACCGATGGAGTAAGTTCGACAGGCCGATTTGCTAGTTTGGCCTACTGACCGAACGATAATCTGATCATACGTTTTTACGTGATTTTATCATATATTTATCCAGATTTAAATTTTTGAGGCCTTATCTGATAAGGACTAACCATTGGGCCAACCTCTATAAATTGGGAGAGAGACTCATAAGTTATTTAAATCAATTGAGAAATCTAGAGTGAGCACTCTATTTGTAAGTCTTTGAAACTCCCCTAAGAGCTATTATTCACAAATCACAAACCTTAGTTTTGAGTTTTCTTAATTGGTTATAAGGAAAGTCACCAAGAAAGAGCTGTACGTTATGCACCAATACACACTCTGATCGTGGATAGAAAATAGCAAAGAAGACCTGTTGGTTGAGGCTCTTCTAGAACGTTCTTCTCTTCACGGATTGCGGGAGCTTTTCTACAAACAAGGTTAGTAAAATATGGTTAATTTATGCATGTAGCATGTCAAACTTGTGTTTTGGAAAATATTCTGATTAAAATTTTTAAAATTTCAGCTTCGTACTATTTTTCCAACATCTTGGCCTCCATTGATTAGTTAAAATGGAGCTAAGGAGCTACTCTTGAAGAAATCAGATTATGAGAGAGAATGAGAGAGCAAAAGAAATGGGAAGGGGAGAGGGAGACGAGGAAACGAGTGGGAAAATGAAAGTGAGAGGGAGTGAATAAACAGAGGGAGGGCATAGTGGTTTCAAGGTGGAAACCATGTCCAGCACATGGTTTCAAGAGGGGTCTTATTGGGAATTTGACAATTTGTTTTATTCTAAATTATTTTATTATTTTTAAATTTGGATTTTGGAAAAACAAAATAAGTTAAATAGATGTTATAAACATTTGTTTAAAATGAGTTAACAAAATGCTAAATTTCTTTTATGTTAATTTTTTGACAAATCTTGAAATTTAAGATAACTGACAAAATAATTTAAAAGTGAATTCAATTAGGAAAAATGTCACAAAATGATTAAATTATTCTTAATTTGAAATTAGGGCACTAATCCACCAAAATTACATACTCATCACACTTAATTTATTTTTGGACATTACAGTGATTCCATTTATGAGCATCCTATTATCATTCTTATCTTTTCTTTATCTTGTGAAGTTAAGTGTTTATACCTACATCATCAATTATGAGGGCATAATGCTTCCCATGTGGAAGACTTAAGACCATCAAACAACAAGGTCATGACTTTAACATAACTTATAAACCTTACATCAAGAAGGCTAGTACGACACTTACTTATCTTTAACATATGGGTCTAAATTACTAATCTTGTAATCTTAGTGAATATTATGTATGACATAATTTAATGTCTGAATCATTAAGCATAACAATTGTAAATATATTGCAAATCATAACTTGAACTTTTAAACATTATGCCTAACATATGCAAGCATTCTTCAAACATATAAAAAGCATTTGAAAATCATTTTCTTCATGTCATAGGTGAGGTTTGAAACTTACCTGGACATAGCTTTAGTGTTCCCATTTCATTCATTTTTTCTTTTATCGCTCCCATTTCATTCATTTTTTCTTTTATTAGTCGACTGTTGTGTCATATACAAACGACACCCAACTATTAGGTAACATTTCTTATCATCAATCTACACTGTTGATAATGGAACTTCAACATTAAATGTTCATTCTTTTTACTTAGCCTCGTTGCTTATTGGTTTATTTCTTCATTTTAAAATTTGTTTCAACACATTTTGTAACAATTAAGCTTTCTAGTTTATTATCATATCCCTCCTTCCTTATTTAAGACTATGGCTTGATTTCTAACCTTAGAAATCCCATTTTCACTTTTATAGAATTTATCATAAAAATTGTATTAAAACAATAATCTTTGTGACACTCGCTATGCTCTTAAAATATTTAACAAAATTTCTAGCATAAACGTAAGCTCACAAAATTTGAACTAAAATTACTTAACATAATTCTTTAATTATTACATTTATAATGCATTAAAAATGCACATGTGTCATAACATCAAGGGGCAAAATAAGAGAGACTCCAAAGTTCAAAGGTCATTGGTGTTAATAACCCTAAAGTAACTATATAATAAATTTTAACTTTCACAAATATACCCCCATAAGATGGAGTTCTGATAAGAGATTCAATCCTAGAAGGATTTTTTGTTTTTTGGGTTTTTGTGTAAAGAAGGTAAAGATAGAGGGGAACTGTTACAAAAGGATAATGAATTGTCAAGGGTGCAATGGTAAAGGGAAGAGATGTCGATCGTCAAGGAGAGTGCCTAGACATAGGATCAACAATCGTTAGGGGAGAGCACAAGGGCATGGACAACAATCATCAAGAAGAGTGTAGTGGTATAGGGATGATGATCATTAAGGGAGCACTAGTACAGATGGAAGGTTACACAACAGCTTAAAACCTTCTTCTAAAGATAAGACGATGGTGAGCCAAACCGTCGTCTTATTCACAGTCGTAATATATAGTATGCATTAGACAATGGTTTGTAACTATTGCCTAATACTTGCTCGAAATACCACACGCGTGTATAAAGGGCATATTAGATTACAGTTTTTACGAAAATCGTCATTAAAAGTGGCACAAAAACCATCATTAAATGCCTTGAAAATTAAAAAATATATATTTTTGTTAAAACAATTTCTTCTCAAAGAATAATTTCAACTATTATTCATAAATTTACGTCATCTTCTTTGATAAAGTTGATCCATATTCGACATAAAAGATACATAACAATTTTCAAAACATATATAATAAATGTGTATTGTTGACACCTATTTTTTTGTAAGGTGCAAGCCCAATTCATATCTTGTCGTATGGCATGAGGAAAGGTAAGCAGACCCATGCCACGAGACGAGGTCCTCCAAGTAGGCAGTGGTTCGGTAGGCCAAGGAACATGAATGGGCCCATTTTATTTTTGTCAAATTAGACTTTTAACTCACTTGGAGAGTTTTAAGTCTAATTGGAATTAGAATAAAATAGGCATGGAGGGAAATTAGAGTGAAATAGAACCTAAAAGACCTTCTTAGAAGCCTAGGTCCAACACTAGACAAAGCCCACTTTTCAGCCCATCTAACATAGTAAGCCATTTGTCGTGCCAGATCACCAATCACATAAACTTATCCACCGTGACAGCCTTGATAGCTCACCTATAAGAGTCCTACTATAGACTCATGTGACCTCTCACAACTAGAGACAAGTTTCCTCCAATCAAGGGTAGGTCAGAAGGAACCTAGCCCCAAAGTTTGAGTTTTGCCTAATATGGCAAGGCAAAGCCCCTGCCGCATAGATACATCTATAGCAGGCCACTCAAGTAGCACTCTAGGTCAACTTATCATTAATGCTCCTGATGTGCCTAGTCCTGTACTAAAGACCAAGTTCAAATTTGGGTGGGAAGCCTCTAGCGGCAGGAAGTTGCCACATGTGGCTGCTCTTGCGGAGCCAGACCTAAAACTACCCCAACCAAATACCCAAAGTAGGAAAAGCCCTACCAAACTAGATCTCCATTTTCTTATATAAGTACCCCCTTAGCAACCCCCATACTACTTAAAACACCCAACTAACTCACAATTAACCAATAATAAGATCTTGCAAATCTATACATTTAGCAAACACGTGTTATTGAATTATGAGCATATAGAAAGTATATTTTACGAGCATGAGTACTTATTATTTTCAATACTTAATCATGCATAAATGTGCTTATATTTACAGTGAAAAGCTCAGTTTCTTGATTAAGAAAGATTGATGTGCTAAATAGTTACCAAATAGATTGCAAAGTGTTTTTTTTTCTCTGTTAAATGCATCCTAAATTGATTGTTTTGCCTATTTGTATATTTGAAATAGCTAGATTTGATTAGAATTGGAAGTATGCAAAATGGTGCAATTTGATTAGTTTGTTGATTAGGTTATAGAAAATTGAGTTTTGTACTTGATTTAATTGGCTAACAATTAGCTAAAATTTCTTCTTACTCAACACCCTTTCCACATGTCAAATCCAAGAAAAAGTTGGCAAAAGCACCCACACAACTTCCTCTCTTTGCTTACTTGATTTTGACTAAGTCAAATAAACTAGAATGTTCAATTTTGTTTTTTTCTTTGTCCAGCAATCCTAAAAACGTCCAGCACTCTTCCCACTTCATTTTCTCCATTTTTCAAGTCGTTATAAAAACTGAAACAAGACCATAGAAACTCAGATTTTACAAAATAACCCTTGTTTTCACCATTTTAAGCTTGGAATTAGAAGATTTTGAGCTTTTAAAGCCCTTGAAGTTGAATCCCTAGAAGGTATTTAATTTCTATATGTCATATGATAAATTGATGGTGTTTTGAGGCAATTTTAAAGCAAGTTTTTTGTTTGTAATGTTGAAAATTCAGATTCAATGTGTTTGAAACAAAACTATGCTAGTTGAGTTAGTTTATTTCGAAAATTGAAATTTTATGGAATCTGATTATTTCATATATTTCAGTTGATTGTTTATTGAATGACTTTTAATGCCTATAAGTGGCTTGAAATTAGTAAGAATGCTATTTTTGAATTTATAGAAGGATAATGCAAAACTAAATTAAATGGAAAATCGGGTTCATGCCACGCCTGGTTCTCATGTTTTGGGTTATTTGTATAAGATTATATACTTCCCTTAATGATATTTAATATTTAAAAATATTAGTGATTCATTGAAAACCTCATTTTGGGTAGAAAGAGGTAAAATTATTATGAGTTTGATATTAAGTAATTTGTAGCAAGAATGTGTGGATATGCATGTTTATTAAGATGATTGAACACCTAATCTCTATGTTTAATCATATTTCTAGTAATATAGCATATTCCTTGGCCATAAGTGTGCATTGTGATATTTTTACTTAGCCCATTTTGTGTTTAATTTGATGCAAAACCATTGTAATATGAACTTATGACCTATATTAATGAGTTTGGTTTATGAGAAATTGAATGGTACATGATTTTATAACGTTAGGCCCTTAGTACATGTTATCTTTTAAGAGGACTAATCTTTTCACTTAATGCAAATTGGACTCGAGGTAAATAGAAACTATCATTTACTGCATCACAAGAAACATGTAGGGGCTGTTTGGTATTATTTTTAAAATAGATGAAAATATTTTTGTTTTAGAAAAAGAGAATTTTTTGAGAATTATGCTGAGAGTGTTTTTAAAATTTTTGCCTCAAAAGTGTGCGAAAACATTTTCAAAAATTTTGATAACAAAAACAAATGGGGCCGTAATGTTACCTATGTTTTAAGGTGCATTGATTGGAATGTTTTTATTTGACAATGATATAGATTGTTGACACACATTCATGATTCATGACATGTACATCAAAACATGTTATATGATCTAAAAAGGAAATGAGGTTTTAACAAAAATGGGGGTATGATGCTTAATTGGTTGTCGGGTAGGCACAAGACGCAGGTGGGACTGGCAAATAACAGCAGGGCATGCAAAAGAGAAACGATGGTCATTGCTCTCTATTACCACATCTACAGTTAGAGGAGAGGGGGAATAACTCCAAACTCATTGTTATCGTATCAATGATAGAATTTTGGTCCACATGATTAATTAAAGGCTATTAAATTTATCAAATTTATTTATTTATTTAGTTTAATAATTATTTAAATGCTAAAATTCTATTGGCTATGAGGTTACAACTCTTATTCAAAGAAGTGTCTACATTTAAAGAGATGTGTACTTTGATGGAAGACACCTGTTGAGGGTCTCTGAATAAGAATCTGGTCATCTTTCTACCCAGTGAATTGCATTCTTTCTTCCCATAAAAAAATACGTTAAAAATAACTATGGGTCTAGAGAAAGAAACTAGCTTCTTCTTCTTTGAGAAAATTTCTGCACAAGAGTTCCCTACAAATTAAAGCCATGAATCAAGGAACACTCCAAATCTTCTTCTGTGAAAATTATTGAGTTTTAAGATTACTAGGAATTACAAATATTAAAGTTTTAACATGTAGTATCAAGAGCAGTTAGGTTTTAGAACTCATGATTTTCCTTTAGGGTTATATTTTCAATTATTCATGAACTCCATTGAAATTAGAATGTTTTGTATTAAATTATGGTTATAGAATTTTGTATTTCCTATTCTTATCATATATATGCGATTTTATGCCCATATAATATATTCTTTCGTTTTAAAGAATTTGCGTGATTTCTTACATATATGCTATCAGTGAAATAAGAAACTAAAGATGGGTATATGTGAATAAAGGATACAGGTTACTTACTGTATTATTATTATCTTTTATTTTTGTTTTTGATGTTTCATGCTAAGTGTCATGTTTTGTTTCAGAGAAAGAATCGATATATTCCTTACATATTTCTTCTTTGAATATGTATGTAATCCTTATTGCAATTTTGATGAAAAAGCAGTAAAGAACAAATAAAAAAAAAAGCATCTATACTGAAAGAGAAACAATATGAAAGTAACCCAAAGCATAATATATATATATATATATATAGTTTTATCGCGTGCTGTATGATATGTACATAAGACAGGCGTTGATCTGCAAAGCATTTATTATACTGAAAAAGCGATTTATTTATTTCGTTGTTTATGATTAAAGAAAGTGTTTGTATATTATACTTCATGTTTGTTTATGGTTAATTACATGGTTTTTTATTTTATAGAACAAGTAAAACTATTGTTTCTTATTTGAAATTATATGATTGTAGTTTGTTAGTCATTAAAGTGGCCAATCTTTAAGGTTTAGTAATTTTCAAATTGAGAAACAAAAATTCAATAACCCATAAATTTTGATGCGTATAATTGAAATGATATTTATTGATCATGGATTTTTGAATTTCATCAATTATAAGAACTTACGAATCACCTAAAGGTTGATTAGCTTTCTTTATAATTGATGAATATAATAGTTGGTAATTAATATGTCCTATTATTTTTGTTTGTTCATCCAAAGATAGCAAGCGTTACTAATTGAATGTCTTTATAATTACCAAATTAAATTACTTTTTCTTATTTTTAATTAGCATCATTTATAGTTTGTATGTCTTAGTATCTCCCAAAGGAGAACTAAGATATACAATTGCAATCTTAGTTTGAATCTAAGTATGTGATAATCTCAAGGCATTAATGTATGCATATTTGCAGTATCTGTTCCTATTTCTCTACATTCGCATGCTTTATCTGCTCCTTTATTTAGTGGATTGAATTTCTCTAATTGGTATGATCAAGTCCAATTTCACTTAAGTGTCTTGGACCTTGATTTAGCACTTCAAGATAAAAAAACCCACTACTATTACTGATGCTAGTAGTGAGGAGGAGAAAGCTTTTCATAAATCATGGAAAAAGTCAAACAGATTAAGCTTATTGTTCATGTAGATGACGGTAGCAAACAACGTTAAAAGTGTTGGAAACAAAGTGCGCAGCGGAATTTTTAAAAATTTTTCATCAGAGTAATTTCCAAAACACAAGTTTGACATGTTATATGTATAAATTAAACAGATCTTACTAACCTCAGTGTGCCGAAGAACCTCCGCAACCTGTGTAGAGAAGTAATGTTCCAGAAGAGCCTCAACCAACTGGTCTTCTTTGCTATTCTCTATCCACAACCGGAGTGAGTGTGGGCTCACACGTACAGCTCTTCCACCGGTGACTCTCCTTCCAACCAATAGAGAGAACCCAAAGCTAGTGCTCGTGATTTGTGAACAAAAGCTCTCAGGGAGTTTTCAGATACTCACTAGAAGAGTATCACTCTTAATCTCTCAAATTGATCTGAGTAAATCATGAGACTCACTCCCTTTTTATACCTATTGGTCCGGGGGTCAGTCCATATCAGATTAGGTCTCAAAAACTCAAAACAGAATCAAGTTCGAATGAATATCTGATAAGATCCACGTGAAAACGCGTAATCTTATCTCCGCTGATCGGTAGGCCGAACATTCTGATCGGCAGGCCGAACACGTCATCCGGCAGGCCGAACCACCGAGAAAAAATCTCTGCGAATCTTTTATTTTCCACCCGAGATTCTGAAGGATAAAGTCTCAGTTTTGATTCAAATAACCCAATAGAGAAGTTATCTGATCAAAACAAACTTTATCAAGATAATCTCTAAGAAAATAAATCAATTCACAATAATTCTACAAGTTTATCTTGTTCTAATTTGTCCAAAATTAAAAAAACCGATAAACAGACAAGAATTATCTGATCGCAATAATTCAACAAGTTTATCTTGAACTAATTTCTTACAAAATTAATTCAACCGATAAACAGACATGAATTATTTGATTCTTACAAATTTTAAACCAATCTGATAAATCCGACATAAGTCACCAATTATTGGAAAAGCACGCCGTGTCGTTACAGGACTTTGTGAGCTAGCAAAGGAGACCAAAATGGACCTATAAAGTTCAAGCTCATGACAATTATGAAACCCAATATCCCAGATATACATTTCACAGTTATCAACTCCAACGCTACTCCACTAAAAGCTTGGAGCTGCACTCTCAAACTTTATAGAATTACGAAGCTCATGTAGCTAAGTCTCCATGATATATCATAGTATATCGTATCCCCATATGATCATCCATAATCGGCTTAAGGACAAGTTCTGTCTTACCTTCCCGATTATTTTTATCTTACATTCCATTGTCTCACCACTAGAAAACTTACCATCCAAAGATAGTATACCATTCGGTTACACCTATGTATCCAAATGGTTGAGCGCTCTAGTTTTCCAATTACAGGACAACTCATATAAGAGGATATCATTACTCCTAAAGAGGAGCTATGGATTCCATATCTATGAATAACAAGTCTACGCTATCAAGAGTCATGCCTCCAACGTACCGGCATGCATACCACTACAGAGATGTGGGAGTCACCCATTGGTACATCAAAAGACACAAGTCAAGATAACGAGCCCACTATTCATCTTAGGATTAAGATACAATACAAATGACTGTCTAAAGTGACAGAATTATTAATCCAAATCAATTCACTTTGTGTCCCGATCCAACACATCGTCACCAATGACAACGTGCCAATGTTTCTATTCACGGAGTCCAACTCCGATGGCCAAGACAAACCATCTCCCAAAAGGGATGTAGACAACATAACAATCTTTACATGAATAAAGCGCCCAACTTTATTCCCTCGATTGCGGATCATACGTTTTAGACCATCACCTTAAGAATCGTGTCTTCCGCATAATCAGTCCATCATATGGCCAACTCTTAAGGTTTAGACTGACAGTCTCAGACTACTGTTTGCTTATCATACATTCAAGAAATATGAACGTAAAGAGGACAAGATTTGGTATATATAAATGAATAAATTCTTTATTGATAAAAATGTCTCCAAAAACGTATTACAATTTTACTCCTTAGGGCATACATGTCTAACAATCTCTCACTTGCACTAAGTGAGTAAATACAACAAATTTCGCATCCCCATAGCTTCCACATGCCTCTCGAAGACTCTCCCAATAAGTGTCTTCGTTAATGGATCAGCTAAATTGTCCTCTGACGCGATCTTGCACACCGTGACATGCCCGCCCTCAACGAAGTCCTTTATCACATGATACTTTCGATCAATATGCTTACTCTTCTTGTGAAATCTTGGTTCCTTAGCATTAGCTACCGCCGCACTGTTATTACAGTACAGTGATACCGCCTTATCCATACCAGGAACTACCTCAAGATCCCCAAGGAACTTGCGGAGCCACACTGCTTCTTCCGAAGCATCACTAGCCGCCACATACTCGGCCTCCATCGTTGAATCCAAAGTGCAATCTTGCTTCGCACTTCTCCAACTGATGGCACCGCCACCCAGAGTAAACACAAACCCCGAAGTCGATTTCCTAGAATCCAGACAGGATTGAAAATCTGAATCAGTGTATCCTAGAGGAGTTAAATCCTCGCCCGAATACACAAGCATATACCCTCGAGTCCTTCTTAGGTACTTGAAAATATGCTTCACCGCAACCCAATGGTTCAGTCCTGGATCCACCTGAAATCGACTTACAATCCCGACCGCATAGCTAATATCCGGTCGTGTGCAAAGCATGGCATATATGAGACTACCTACTACCGAAGCATAAGGCACCTTCTTTCTTCATAAGACTTTGGAGAGTCTTTCTTAGAAAGAGTAATTCCAGAGCCAGATGGTTGCCCACCTTTCTTGGAATTCTGCATTGCAAACCTCCTGAGAATTTTATCTATGTAGCCGGCCTGAGACAAAGCTATCATTTTGTTCTTCCTATCCCGAAAGATCTGGATACCGAGAACAAAATTAGCCTCACCTAAGTCCTTCATGTGAAACTGCTTGGTCAACCAAAATTTGACCGATGAGAACGCCCCAACGTCATTGCCAATAAGCAGAATGTCATCTACATAGAGTAGTAGAAAAACCACCTTCCCATCCTTTATGTGTTTGTAAACACATGGTTCATCCACATTTTTTGAGAACCCATAAGTCTTGATCACTTGATCAAATCTTATGTTCCAAGAATGAGAAGCCTGCTTAAGTCCATAAATAGATTTTAGCAGCTTACAAACCTTACCCTCTTGACTCGCGACCTTGAACCCTTCTGGTTGTTCCATATAAATGGATTCATCAAGATAGCCAATAAGAAAAGCCGTCTTGACATCCATCTGCCAAATCTCGTAGTCGAGAGCGGCAGCTATGGACAAGACAATCCGGATGGACTTAAGCATGGCTACAGGCGAAAAGGTTTCCTCATAATCGATTCCTTCCTTTTGCGTATAACCCTTAGCTACCAGTCTAGCCTTAAAGGTTTCGACCTTTCCATCCACTCCTCTTTTCCTCTTGTAGATCCACTTACACCCTATGGGTTTTACCCCTTCGGGAAGATCTACAAGCTCCCAGACCCGATTAGTCTCCATGGACTTCATCTCTATGTTCATGGCCTCTGTCCAGAGTTTTGAATCAACATCCTCCATAGCTTCTGCGTAAGTATAAGGATCCCTATCATGTTCATCCGGTTCAGCCAAGAAGACATCCCCATTGAACATATACCTCTTAGGTTGACGCCTGATCCTCCCACTACGCCGAAGCCCCTGAGGTTGTTGTTCAGGTTTGTTTGGTTTTTCTACACCGATCGGAATGGTTTCATTCGGAACCTCCAGAGTGAACTGATCACCCCTTAACTCCTCAAGCACCACTTTGCTTCGAGGTTTAAAGTCGTCCATGTAACTTTCCTCAGGGAAAGTTGCATTAGTTGAAACCACGACTTTATTTTCCTTTGGGTTATAAAAATAACCCCCTTTAGCCCCTTTTGGATATCCTACAAACACGCAAACTTCCGAACGTGCTTCCAACTTATTCAGATCCTTAAACAAGACATGAGCTGGACATCCCCATATGCGAATATGGTTTAAAGATGTCTTCTGTCTTGTCCACAACTCGTGAGGAGTTTTAGGGACCGATTTTGAAGGCACATTGTTCAAAAGATAACATGCGATTTGTAGTGCATATCCCCAAAAGGATAAAGGCAATGATGAATAACTCATCATGGACCTAATCATGTCCAACAAAGTCCTATTCCTTCTCTCCGCTATGCCATTCTGCTGCGGAGTGCCCGGCGCAGTCAAATGGGATTAAATCTCATTCTCTAACAAGTGTCCCAAGAACTCATCAAAAAGGTATTCGCCACCTCGATCAGATCGAAGTGCCTTTATGGGTTTACTCAATTGCTTTTCCACTTCAGCCCGAAACTCCCTGAACTTATCATAAGTTTTGCTTTTGTGGTGCATTAGGTACACATACCCATATCTTGAGTAATCGTCAATAAAAGTGACGAAGTACTCATACCCTCCTCATGCCCGGATGTTCATCGGTCCGCAAACATCACTATGCACAAGTTCTAGAACCCCTTCGGCCCTATTGCCCTTAGACCCGTATGGTCTTTTGGTCATTTTACCCTCCAAACAAGATTCACATTGAGGTATAGATTCCACCTTTAAGTGACTTAAAGGTTCATCCCTTACCAACCTTTGAATCCTATTCAGGTTAATATGGCCAAGGCGCAAATGCCAAAGATAAGTCTTATTAGAGTGAGAAGTTTTAAGTCTTTTTGAGTGATTATCATTTATCTCAGCATTAAGCAATAAGTCCATCTTAGGTTTGATAAAATATAGATTATTTTGCATCCATCCAGAATAGATAAAAGATTTGTTTTTACGAATCACCACTTTTTCATTAAAAGATACCACGTAGGAGTCTTTAAATAAAGAAGATACAGAAATTAAATTCCTTTTAAATTTAGGAACATAAAAACAATCTCGCAAAATTAAACTCCTATAATTATCAAAATAAAGATGGACATCTCCCACTGCTTCCGTTGAGACCAAGGATCCATCGCCCATCCGAAGCGTTAAGTCTTCACGAAGTAGACTTCTCATTTCTTTGAATCCCTACAGAGAAACACAAACATGATTAGTTGCACCGGAATCTATGACCTAGATGTCACTAGATTCCTCAACCAAACAAGTTTCTAAATATAGAAGATCACACCTACCTCCTTTGGAAAGGAAGTCCTTGCAATGCTTCTTTATATGCCAGACCTTACCACAGAAGAAGCACTTAAGCTTCTTTGGGTTCTTCTTCTTCTTCTTCTTGCTCTTGGTTGCAGCAGGAATAGAAGACTTGCCACTCTTGGCCCGTTGCTTCTTTCCATTCCCAGAGTTAGGATTGGAACCAGAAGCAGCTACCATATTGGCCTCACCACCAGCAGGAGACTCCCTGATCAGGAGTTTAAACTCCTGTAACTGTTTCATCAATTCTGTTAAGGTCATATCCCGTCTATTGCTTAAATTAAAAGTAGCTCTAAACGGAATAAATTCCTTAGACAGAGTCTCAAAGACCATAGTCATCTGAGTTTCAGCATCGATGTCGGCTCCATTGGTTTGAGCCTCAGCGAGGTAACCCATGACCAACATCATGTGCTCCTTTACAGATGTCCCCGGTCTCTGTCTACGGTTTAAGAGTTTTCGAAGCGCCCCTTGCCTGGCCTCCGAACATATCCTTAAGATTATCCAAGATCTGCTTTGCAGTCTCATAATCCTGATGTTGAGCCTGCAGCACGTTGTTCATGCTGGCCATAACATAGCAACGGGCCAGATCATTAGCATCTTTCCAGCGGTCGTACGCTTGGAATTGCTCATTAATTGAGTCTCCCTTAGGCTCGGGAGGACAAGGAGTTGTCAGAACATATTTCAGTTTCTCAAAGGAAAGGACGATGTCCAGGTTCCGTTTCCAATCATTATAGTTCTCACCGGTTAATTGGTTTTTGTCAAGTATCGATGATAAAGCATTTTTAGACATTTTCAATCTACAATAAAGAATCATATACCAAACATAAGCAAACATATATAATAATTTAGTAAGATAACACAATCATGTAAAATAATACAAATGCGTTTATGTGTCAAAACCTTGAAAATATCACAACCTTACAACGATAATTCCCAACTCAGAATTCAACAAGCTCCTAGGGGAGTCATGCCAAATTCAATCAGGAACACGGATCCCCTCTTGATTAATATATGCCATCCAGGACCTGTATGATCCAGCATATACTAATAATCATTTCTTTGGCCATTAATTTTATTAACAGAGCTCCCAGGGGAGGTTAATAATAAAATTAACGTGAGTGTATAACCACCGTTTCAATATTTTATCCATGATTTATAACCACCGCCTAGGGGTGTGCAACCATAAATCATACTAAAATACCTTATCCTTTCAGAGATCCAATCTGGTACATGATAAAAATCCCTTCCTAGGGGTCGGGACCACCATGTTCTTCCTATGGACCAACGATGGAGGCCTTAGGACCTCTCTTCGAAAACCTTCTCCTACTCAATCTTTTGAAGTCAAGGTTTTATTTTAAAATCATGCATGAACAATTTTAATATGAGCGGCACTCCCTATACTATATGACATGTTATCAATATACATGGTAAATCATATTATAATGCAGACAAGCAAAGCAATCAAGCAAAGCTACAAGCAAAATAATAATAACCATAATATTATGGTTCCACCCTAGAGAATAGAAAACTAAGATTACAAGAGAATAATCGAGACATTTTTTGATTCTTCATCCTTGAATCCTCAAGCTGTATCTTTCTTCATGTAATATTCATCTTTAAGTCTTCAATCCCATATGAATCGAATACTTCATATTTCCGGTCATTTCTAAATTTAATGTTTCTCAGAATCGTCCCAAAAATAAAATTAAAACTGGACCAGAAAAATTGCACCTTTTCTGGACACCCGACAGCTCTTGGTCGGTAGGCCGGTCTGGGTGATCGGCCTGCCAATTATGAAGGTTCAGCCTACCGGCAGAGCACCAAATTTTCTACCCCATTGCCGGCCTGACGTACCACACGTCCGGCCTGCCGATCTGTGACCTTCGGCCTACCGAACTGTGAGGTCCGGCATGCCGACCGAGCAGAAAACCCTTAATCCAGAAAATACAATTTTAATGCAATTCATCAATTTTATTTTCAACAATTCAAAAACATAAAATTAGAGACTCAGGAAATACCTAGAGGCGCCATCATCAATCTTCTAGATCCGACTTCTCGATCCGTCTTCTCCGGATAATTATTTAATTACAAATTCTTACAAATTAAAAATTAAATAACAATTCCTAGACGGAGATGATAGTCCGCCAACTAATTACATGAAAAACCTAGATACACATTCTAACCTCTAAGGAACCATAACCGGTATTAATTAATTAATAAATAAATAAACAATGATTTAATCAACCATAATTAATTAATAAACATTCACCATATAATCCATGACAACATTTATATTATATAGAAACCTAGAGTGTCATCTCTCTATAAAATTCAATTCAAACATAGGAGAGATTAAGATCACAAAATTTATGCATATGACATGATCACAAACTTGCAAATTTATGTAAAAACCTTGGCTCTGATACCAGTTGTTGGAAACAAAGTGCGCAGCGGAATTTTTAAAAATTTTTCATCAGAGTAATTTCTAAAACACAAGTTTGACATGTTATATGTATAAATTAAATAGATCTTACTAACCTCAGTGTGCGGAAGAACCTCCGCAACCTGTGTAGAGAAGTAACGTTCCAGAAGAGCCTCAACCAACTGGTCTTCTTTGCTATTCTCTATCCACAACCGGAGTGAGTGTGGCCTCCATCATTGAATCCAAAGTGCAATCTTGCTTCGCACTTCTCCAACTGATGGCACCGCCACCCAGAGTAAACATAAACCCCGAAGTCGATTTCCTAGAATCCAGACAGGATTGAAAATCTGAATCAGTGTATCCTAGAGGAGTTAAATCCTCACCCAAATACACAAGCATATACCCTCGAGTCCTCCTTAGGTACTTGAAAATATGCTTTACCGCAACCCAATGGTTCGGTCCTGGATCCGCCTGAAATCGACTTATAATCCCGACCGCATAGCTAATATCCGGTCGTGTGCAAAGCATGGCATACATGAGACTACCTACTACCGAAGCATAAGGCACCTTCTTCATGTATTCTCTTTCTTCATAAGACTTTGGAGAGTCTTTCTTAGAAAGAGTAATTCCAGACCTAGATGGTTGCCCACCTTTCTTGGAATCCTGCATTGCAAACCTCCTGAGAATTTTATCTATGTAGCCGGTCTGAAACAAAGCTATCATTTTGTTCTTCCTATCCCGAAAGATCTGGATACCGAGAACAAAATTAGCCTCACCTAAGTCCTTCATGTGAAACTGCTTGGTCAACCATAATTTGACCGATGACAACACCCCAACGTCATTGCCAATAAGCAGAATGTCATCTACATAGAGCAGTAGAAAAACCACCTTCCCATCCTTTATGTGTTTGTAAACACATGGTTCATCCACATTTTTTGAGAACCCATAAGTCTTGATCACTTGATCAAATCTTATGTTCCAAGAACGAGAAGCCTGCTTAAGTCCATAAATAGATTTTAGCAGCTTACAAACCTTAGCCTCTTGACCCGCGACCTTGAACCCATCTGGTTGTTCCATATAAATGGATTCATCAAGATAGCCAATAAGAAAAGCCGTCTTGACATCCATCTGCCAAATCTCGTAGTCGAGAGCGACAGCTATGGACAAGAGAATCCGGATGGACTTAAGCATGGCTATAGGCGAAAAGGTTTCCTCATAATCGATTCCTTCCTTTTGCGTATAACCCTTAGCTACCAGTCTAGCCTTAAAGGTTTCAAATTTTCCATCCACTCCTCTTTCCCTCTTGTAGATCCACTTACACCCTATGGGTTTTACCCCTTCGGGAAGATCCACAAGCTCCCAGACCCGATTAGTCTCCATAGACTTCATCTCTATGTTCATGGCCTCTGTCCAGAGTTTTGAATCAACATCCTCCATAGCTTCTGCGTAAGAATAAGGATCCCTGTCATGTTCATCCGGTTCAGCCAAGAAGACCTCCCCATTGAACATATACCTCTCAGGTTGACACCTGATCCTCCCACTACGCCGAAGCCCCAGAGGTTGTTGTTCAGGTTTGTTTGGTTTTTCTACACCGATCGTTATGGTTTCATTCGGAACCTCCAGAGCGAACTGATCACCCCTTAACTCCTCAAGCACCACTTTGCTTCGAGGTTTAAAGTCGTCCTTGTAACTTTCCTCAGGGAAAGTTGCATTAGTTGAAACCACGACTTTATTTTCCTTTGGGTTATAAAAATAACCCCCTTTAGTCCCTTTTGGATATCGTACAAACACGCAAACTTCCGAACGTGCTTCCAACTTATTCGGATCCTTAAACAGGACATGAGCTGGACATCCCCATATGCGAATATGGTTTAAAGATGTCTTCTGTCTTGTCCACAACTCGTGAGGAGTTTTAGGGACCGATTTTGAAGGCACATTGTTCAAAAGATAACATGCGGTTTGTAGTGCATATCCCCAAAAGGATAAAGGCAATGATGAATAACTCATCATGGACCTAATCATGTCCAACAAAGTCCTATTCCTTTTCTCCGCCACGCCATTCTGCTACGGAGTGCCGGGCGCTGTCAAATGGGATTAAATCTCATTCTCTAACAAGTGTCCCAAGAACACATCAGAATGGTATTCCCCACCTCGATCAGATCGAAGTGCCTTTATGGGTTTACCCAATTGCTTTTTCACTTCAGCCCGAAACTCCCTGAACTTATCATAAGTTTCGATTTTGTGGTGCATTAGGTACACATACCCATATCTTGAGTAATCGTCAATAAAAGTGACGAAGTACTCATACCCTCCTCGTGCCCGGATGTTCAGCGGTCCGCAAACATCACTATGCACAAGTTCTAGAACCCCTTCGGCCCTATTGCCCTTAGACCCGTATGGTCTTTTGGTCATTTTACCCTCCAAACAAGATTCACATTTAGGTATAGATTCCACCTTTAAGTGACTTAAAGGTTCATCCCTTACCAACCTTTGAATCCTATTCAGGTTAATATGGCCAAGGCGCAAATGCCAAAGATAAGTCTTATTAGAGTGAGAAGTTTTAAGTCTTTTTGAGTGATTATCATTTATCTCAGCATTAAGCAATAAGTCCATCTTAGGTTTGATAAAATATAGATTATTTTGCATCCATCCAGAACAGATAAAAGATTTATTTTTACGAATCACCACTTTTTCATTAAAAGATACCACGTAGGAGTCTTTAAATAAAGAAGATACAGAAATTAAATTCCTCTTAAATTTAGGAACATAAAAACAGTCTCGCAAAATTAAACTCCTATAATTATCGAAATAAAGATGGACATCTCCCACTGCTTCCGATGAGACCAAGGATCCATCGCCCATCTGAAGCATTAAGTCCTCACGAAGTAGACTTCTCGTTTCTTTGAATCCCTGCAGAGAAACACAAACATGATTAGTTGCACCGGAATCTATGACCCAGATGTCACTAGATTCCTCAACCAAACAAGTTTCTAAATATAGAAGATCACACCTACCTCCTTTGGAAAGGAAGTCCTTGCAATGCTTCTTTATATGCCCGACCTTACCACAGAAGAAGCACTTAAGCTTCTTTGGGTTCTTCTTCTTCTTCTTCTTGCTCTTGGTTGCAGCAGGAATAGAAGACTTGCCACTCTTGGCCCGTTGCTTCTTTCCATTCCCAGAGTTAGGATTGGAACCAGAAGCAGCTACCATATTGGCCTCACCACCAGCAGGAGACTCCCTGATCAGCAGTTTAAACTCCTGTAACTGTTTCATCAGTTCTGTTAAGGTCATATCCCGTCTATTGCTTAAATTAAAAGTAGCTCTAAACGGAATAAATTCCTTAGACAGAGTCTCAAAGACCATAGTCATCTGAGTTTCAGCATCGATATCGGCTCCATTGGTTTGAGCCTCAGCGAGGTAACCCATGACCAACATCATGTGCTCCTTTATAGATGTCCCCGGTCTCTGTCCACAGTTTAAGAGTTTCTGAAGCGCCCCTTGCCGCTTCGTTATGGCCTGGCCTCCGAACATATCCTCAAGATTATCCAAGATCTGCTTTACAGTCTCATAATCCTGATGTGAGCCTGCAGCACGTTGTTCATGCTGGCCATAACATAGCAGCGGGCCTGATCATTAGCATCTTTCCAGCGGTCGTACGCTTGGAATTGCTCATTACTTGAGTCTCCCTTAGGCTCTGGAGGACAAGGAGTTGTCAGAACATATTTCAGTTTCTCAAAGGAAAGGACGATGTCTAGGTTCCGTTTCCAATCATTATAGTTCTCACCAGTTAATTGGTTTTTGTCAAGTATCGATGATAAAGCGTTTTTAAACATTTTTAATCTATATTAAAGAATCATATACCAAACATAAGCAAACATATATAATAATTTAGTAAGATAACACAATCATGTAAAATAATACAAATGCGTTTATGTGTCAAAACCTTGAAAATATCACAACCTTACAACGATAATTCCCAACTCAGAATTCAACAAGCTCCTAGGGGAGTCATGCCAAATTCAATCAGGAACATGGATCCCCTCCTGATTAATATTTGCCATCTAGGACCCGTATGATCCAGCATATACTAATAATCGTTTCTTTGGCCATTAATTTTATTAACAGAGCTCCTATGGGAGGTTAATAATAAAATTAACGTGAGTGTATAACCACCGTTTTAATATTTTATCCATGATTTATAATCACCACCTAGGGGTGTGCAACCATAAATCATACTAAAATACCTTATCCTTTTAGAGATCCAATCTGGTACATGATAGAAATCCCTTCCTTGGGGTTGGGACCATCATGTTCTTCCTATGGACCAACGATGGAGGCCTTCGGTCCTCTCTTCGAAAACCTTCTCCCGCTCAATCTTTTGAAGTCAAGGTTTTATTTTAAAATTATGCATGAACAATTTTAATATGAGCGGCACTCCCAATTCTATATGACATGTTATCAATATACATGGTAAATCATATTATAATGCAGACAAGCAAAGCAATCAAGCAAAGCTACAAGCAAAATAATAATAACCGTAATATTATGGTTCCACCCTAGTGAATAGAAAACTAAGATTACAAGAGAATAATCGAGACATTTTTCGATTCTTCATCCTTGAATCCTCAAGCTGTATCCTTCTTCATGTAATATCCATCTTTAAGTCTTCAATCCCGTTTGAATCGAATACTTTATATTTTCGGTCATTTCTAAATTTAATGTTTCTCAGAATCGTCCCAAAAATAAAATTAAAACTGCACCGAAAAAATTGCACCTTTTCTGGACACCCGGCAGCTCTCGGTCGGCAGGCCGGTCTGGGTGATCGGCAAGCTGATTATGAAGGTTCGGCCTGTCGGCAGAGCACCAAATTTTCTACCCCACTGTCGGCCTGCCGGACCACACGTCCGGCCTTCCGATCTGTGACCTTCGGCCTGCCGAACTGTGAGGTCTGGCATGCTGACCGAGCAAAAACCCTCAATCCAGAAAATACAATTTTAATGCAATTCATCAATTTTATTTTCAACAATTCAAAAACATAAAATTTGAGACTCATGAAATACTTGGAGGCGCCATCATCAATCTTCTAGATCCGACTTCTCAATCCGTCTTCTCTGGATAATTATTTAATTACAAATTCTTACAAATTAAAAATTAAATAACAATTCCTAGACGAAGATGATAGTCCGCCAACTAATTACATGAAAAACCTAGATACACATTCTAACCTCTAAGGAACCATAACCCGTATTAATTAATAAATAAATAATTAAACAATGATTTAATCAACCATAATTAATTAATAAACGTTCACCATATAATCCATGACAACATTTATATTATAAAGAAACCTAGAGTGCCATCTCTCTATAAAATTCAATTCAAGCATAGGAGAGATTAAGATCACAAAATTTATGCGTATGACATGATCACAAACTTGCATATTTATGTGAAAACCTCGGCTCTGATACCAGTTGTTGGAAACAAAGTGCACAGCGAAATTTTTAAAATTTTTTTATCAGAGTAATTGCCAAAACAGAAGTTTGACATGTTATATGTATAAATTAAACAGATCTTACTAACCTCAGTGTGCCGAAGAACCTCCGCAACCTGTGTAGAGAAGTAACGTTCCAAAAGAGCCTCAACCAACTGGTCTTCTTTGCTATTCTCTATCCACAACCGGAGTGAGTGTGGGCTCACACGTATAGCTGTTCCATCGGTGACTCTCCTTCCAGCCAACAGAGAGAACCCAAAGCTAGTGCTCGTGATTTGTGAACAAAAGCTCTCAGGGAGTTTTCAGATGCTCACTAGAAGAGTATCACTCTTAATCTCTCAAATTGATCTGAGTAAATCATGAGACTCACTCCCTTTCTATACCTATTGGTCCTGGGGTCAGTCCATATTAGATTAGGTCTCAAAAACTTGAAACAGAATCAAGTTCGGATCAATATCTGATAAGATCCATGTGAAAATGCATAATCTTATCTCCGCTGATCGGCAAGCCAAACATTCTAATCGGCAGGCCGAACTGGTCATCCAGCAGGCCGAACCACCGAGAAAAAATCTCTTTACGATGATAAGATCGACAGGCCAAACATTCTGATCGCCAGGCCGAACATTCTGATTGGTAGGCCGAACACATCATCCGGCAGGCTGAACCATCGAGAAAAAATCTCTGCGAATCTTTTATTTTCCACCCGAGATTCTGAAGGATAAAGTCTCAGTTTTGATTCAAATAACCCAATAGAGAAGTTATCTGATCAAAACAAACTTTATCAAGATAATCTCTAAGAAAATAAATCAATTCACAATAATTCTACAAGTTTATCTTGTTCTAATTTGTCCAAAATTAAAACAACCGATAAACAGACAAGAATTATCTGATCGCAATAATTCAACAAGTTTATCTTGAACTAATTTCCTACAAAATTAATTCAACCGATAAACAGACATGAATTATTTGATTCTTACAAATTTTAAACCAATCTGATAAATCCGACATAAGTCACCAATTATTGGAAAAGCACGCCGTGTCGTTACAGGACTTTGTGACCTAGCAAAGGGGACCAAAATGGACCTATAAAGTTCAAGCTCATGACAATTATGAAACCCAATATCCTAGATATACATTTCACAATTATCAACTCCAACGCTACTCCACTAAAAGCTTGGAGCTGCACTCTCGAACTTTATAGAATTACGAAGCTCGTGTAGCTAAGTCTCCATGACATATCATAGTGTATCGTATCCCCATATGATTATCCATAATCGGCTTAAGGACAAGTTCTGTCTTACCTTCCCGATTATTTTTATCTTACGTTCCATTGTCTCACCACTAGAAAACTTACCATCCAAAGATAGTATACCATTCGGTTACACCTATGTATCCAAATGGTTGAGCGCTCCAGTTTTCCAATTACAGGACAACGCATATAAGCGGATATCATTACTCCTAAAGAGGAGCTATGGATTCCATATCTATGAATAACAAGTCTACGCTATCAAGAGTCATGCCTCCAACGTACCGGCATGCATACCACTATAGAGATGTGGGAGTCACCCATTGGCACATCAAAAGACACAAGTCGAGATAACGGGCCCACTATTTATCTCAGGATTAAGATACAATACAAATGACTGTCTAAAGTGAATCGATTTGCCAAGACAGAATTATTAATCCAAATCAATTCACTTTGTGTCCCGATCCAACACATTGTCACCTATGACAACGTGCCAATGTTTCTATTCACGGAGTCCAACTCCGATGGCCAAGACAAACCATCTCCCAAAAGGGATATAGACAACATAACAATCTTTACATGAATAAAGCGCCCAACTTTATTCCCTCGATTGCGGATCATACATTTTAGACCATCACCTTAAGAATCGTGTCTTTCGCATAATCAGTCCATCATATGCCCAACTCTTAAAGTTTAGACTGACAGTCTCAGACTACTGTTTGCTTATCATACATTCAACAAATATGAATGTAAAGAGGACAAGATTTGGTATATATAAATGAATAAATTCTTTATTGATAAAAATGTCTCCAAAAACGTATTACATTTTTACTCCTTAGGGCATACATGTCTAACAAAAAGTACTCTTCCCAAGACTAAAAGTGCTAAGGAATTTATGAAACTTGTGGAAGAGTGCTCTCAAACTACTGATAAGTCTCTTGCTAGTCCATTAATGGCTAAATTAAACAATATGAAATTTGATGGTGGTTGTACTATGCATGAGCATGTCCTTGAAATAACAAATATAGCAGCAAAATTAAAATCTTTGGGGATGTCTGTGGATGAGTTCTTTCTAGTATAGTTCATTCTAAAGTCACTTTCTCCTTAACAATATAGCCCATTCTAGATGAGCTATAACACAATTAAAGATAATTGGAATATTAATGAATTGACCAATATGCTTGTTCAAGAGAAGACAAGATTGAAGAATTAGAAACCTCATTTCGTTCATCTTATGAATCAAGAGGCTGAAAAGAGCACTAACAAGAAGCCTAGAAAGAACAAGAAGAAAGGTTTCAAAAAGGAGTTGCATAATCTGAATGAGTCAACTCAAGTCCACAAAAAGGAACACAATGTTAAGTACTATTTTTCTAACAAATTTGGGCACTTAAAGAAAGATTGCTAGAAACATAAAGCCTAGTTTGAAAAGAAAGGTAAGCCTTGTGCTTTAGTTTGTTTCAAATCAAATTTAACTAAAGTACCTTATAATACTTGGTGGATTGATGAAGGTTCAACTACTCACATTTCTAATACAATGTAGGGATTCCTTACGATCCAATTCATAAAAGCAAATGAAAGTTTTATTTACATGGGGAATCGAGAAAAAGCTTCAGTAGAAAGAATTGGCACTTATCGCTTAATATTAGATACTGAACATTATCTTGATTTATACCAAACTCTTTATGTACCTACTTTTTCTTGCAACTTAGTTTCTTTATCAAAACTTGATGTAGTAGGATTCTATTGTAAGTTTGGATTTGGATCTTTTAGTTTATATAAAAGTAATAGTTTTATTGGCTCTGGAATCCCTTATGATGGTTTATATAAGTTAAAACTGGATAATCTTTTTGCTGAAACTTTGTTAACCATGCATCAAAGTATTGGAACTAAACAAAGTTTAGTTGATAAAAGTTTTGCTTATTTGTGGGATAAACGCTTGTGTCACATATCCAAGGAAAGAATAAAGAGATTAGTAAAGAATGGAATTCTTTCGAATTTAGATTTTACTGATCTCAGTTTGTGTATTGATTGTATTAAAGGAAAGCAAACCAAACACACTAAGAAACGGGCTACTAAAAGTACATAGCTTACATACCGACATATGTGGGTCTTTCGATACTCCATCCTTTGGTAGAGAAAAGTTTTTTATCACTTGTATCAATGGTTTTTCATGTTATGGTTATCTTTATCTATTGCGTGAAAAAATATCAATCTGTTGAAGCCCTTGAGGTATCCATCAATGAGGTTAAGAAGCAATTAGATAAAAAAAGTGAAAATTATAAGGTTAGATAGAGGTGGTGAATATTATGGAAAATATGACGAATCAAGGAATGTCCAGGTCTATTTGCTAAATTCCAAAAAAAACGAGGCATTGTGCACAATACACTATGCCAGGTATACCGCAACAAAATGGTGCAGTAGAAAGGTATAATCATACATTAATAGGTATGGTTAGGAGCATATTACGTTATTCATCTCTACCCTTATCCTTGTGGATACATGCCTTAAAAACTGCCATGTATATACTAAATAGAGTTCCTAGTAAGGCAGTCCCAAAAACTCCTTTTGAGATATGGACGGGAAGGAAACCTAGTTTAAGGCACTTGCATGTTTGAGGTTGCCCAGCGGAAGTGAAAATTTACAATCAACATGAAAAGAAATTAGATTTTAGATGACTGATGGTTATTTCATTGGTTATTCTGAAAAATCCAAAGGGTATAAATTTTATTGTCCTACCCATAGTACGAGAATAGCAAAATTTGGAAATGTTAGGTTCATCGAACATGGTGAAATTAGTGCTAGTAGAGAATTATGTATTGTAGTCATTGAAGAAATTAGGATAGAATTACCCCTACCTGTAACTTCTAAGATTGTTCCTACTATAGGTTCCTCAAGTACATTTTCATTGTTGTACAACTTAACAATGTTCAAGTACAACAAGTGAACTTCATGATGAAAATGTACTTGAGGAACGTATAGTAGCTGAACCACAAGAAGCAGTATCACAAAGTTCTCAAAAAGAAAGACTATTTTTTTCTTGATGATTATGTGGTTTATCTACAAGAGTCAGAAATTGACTTGGAAATCAATAATGATCCGATTTATGATCCAGTTTCATTTTCACAAGCCATGGTGGTCTCGCGTCTATTTATGCATTTTAAACTAACCTCAAGTATAAGGTTGTCTCAAGTAATATTTTCTCGGTGAATCCGAGGTTGAACCCACAAGGAAGGATTTATTCAGTTCCAGTACATATATTATATTAACTTTTTCTTTTTATTTAAGCTAAAAAATTTGAGGATTAATATTTATTATTCACAGAATGTATTTACAATATTTACACATTTTTACAATATTTTGCATTTTTTTAATTTTGATAATTTGGAACTTTAATAACAAGAAATGCAAATAATAACTTAAGCAGAGTGACAACAATAATAACGACAATTTAAAGAAGTAAAACAACAATAATAACAGGGCTGAGGTTCAAAGGTTCTATTCTGACAATTATCTTCAATATATTTTAGTTTCTCTTTTTATTTATTAGTTGGTTTAAGTATACACTATGCCATCCTATGTCGACAATAAATCAAGATTTACCAAGCATTTATTGTGTCATTCTATGTCTATAATGTAGCAAAAACACAACTTAATAAATAAGCAGCATTTCAACATGACTTAACTAAAATAACAACCAAGATAGTAAGTTAAGCATTTACCGAGCCATTCTCTGTCTACGAGTAATCAAGGTCCTCCCAAGCATTATCCGTGCCAGTCTATGTCGTCGATAAATCAAAACTGTAATTTTGACAGAGTTCTAGCTAAGAAAATATTGAAGTTCTAAGTTTTCTAAGAAAATATTTTGGCATTACAACAGTTTAGAAAACTAAGAAAAACCAAAAATATTGAAGATAATTTTGCTAGAATTTCCCCCTCCCCCTCTCCCCTCAACTAAAAAAAAATTTAAAAAGACATAATTAATAAAATACTACTAATATTATTGAGCATAATTTTTACAACATAAACTAGGAAATATTTTACAAGAAACTAGACTAAAAACTGGAATAAAAACTGGACTACAACTAATACAACAGTATTTTCATACTGTGAGAGGGGTTTTTTCAACTGAGGCAAATGCCTCGGTATTTCTAGGGGATTGGATTTACTAACGTCTATTGACAATTAATGCTTTTTCCTATTGAAAGTTGACCGATTTGAATTATTTTCTTCTTCTTTCACGCTGATCCACATTGGTGAGAATGCGAATTTGAGTTTGTAATCCAGTGTGACGTAGGCCAGACCAGCACGGAAGAGGCACGATCTGAACTGTTCAAAACAAGATCCAATGGCTGTCAGACGCAAGCAAGATAGGACCAGGTGGGACCAAGATTTAAGGTCGATGGATGAGTCAAAGTATTCAGATTTGACGGTTCAGAGAACAGATGCACGTGAACACGACCGTACACGATCGGACACGCCTGCTGCACCCTCTGAGACATGCTACAGCTTTGTTGGTGCGCGTGATGCACACGCCAATCATATCTTGACACGTGGACCGCACTGTGAGATTCTGCTGACGCACCAATGATGCGTTGACACGCGTCTCTTCCTCATACGGCTTAGATGAATTCGACAGTGAATCCGATGGTCCTTGTTACGCCACGTGTCTCATTTAATTTAAATTCAAATTTTCTTTATCTTTTTGATACATTTGATGTCTGATTTTATCCGTTTTGGTGTTGTTTTGCTCCGTTTTTCCTCCAGATTTCAAATCTAAAAGTCACAAACACACTAATATTAATTATTTTACAAACATAATATTTACAAAAATATTAAAAATATTTATTTTACAATAAAACACACAAAAATAGATAAAAACTCTTAAAATTTCTAGTCTCTTACGGTTTAGCACAGATATAATTTTTATGACTTGGAAATATTTTTAAAAATTACTAAAAATATAACAAGACATATTTATAAATTTGAAACACACTATCAAACACACTAAAACTCAAAATAAAGTAACCGCATTACTTTTACGGTTTTGACTATTTACAGACTGGACACTTATTTAACACACCAAAATGACTCTAAAAATTACTAAAAACATAAAAACACACTAAAAACGTATTTTTAAACATATTTTCACATCAAGACACAAAAATACTTATTAACACAAAATGCTATTAATTTGATGATTTAATGAGCAATAAAAGTGTAAACAAATGATTTAAGCCTTAGAAAATGTACACTTTTGCAGTCTCATTACACCCCCCAACCAGCTTATTGGTAGTCTCTAGCAACTAAAGCGATAAAACTTAAAACAGATAAAAGATTTTTTTTTTTTTAACTTGTGATTCCTTACTGATTTTCCTCAGGGTTTATCTCATATTCATACCTCAAAGTAAAGATGTAAATATTAATTAAGTTATGATTCATTTCTAGAGTTCGTCAGATATTTAAGATGAATTTTCCCCTATGTGTGTGTGAATTTCTATTCTTAATCAATGCATATTAACCAGATAAATTTATATTAATATATCTTAATTTATTTAAATAAATTCTTGTAAATTTGTTTTTCATTCCTCCCTCCACTAATGTAGAATAATACCTTGTTAAAGACTTTTAGGACTTTATTCGGCTTGTAATGTAAGGCTTGGGTTACAGGTATGATGGAAGATATATTTGAGGCTCAGTTCACCCATAAGACACTTACAAAAATCCCAAACCTTTAAAATGTACAATCCAATTCCCAAAGTTTACAATCCCGAACTCGAAATGAAATTTCCTTTGTCAACCACTTTTTATTTAACTTTCTTTTTTTTTCTTTTTTTTTTTACGCTTTTTTTTTTTTTACAAAATAACTGAAGAATTACAATAAACTTACATATTTTACAGAGATAGTAGATATTCCTAACTCATCCTAACCTCATAAATCTGATTTCACTTGAAAGAACAAATGCCTTATGAGTGAAAGGTACAAGAAAAGGATTATGAATTTATTAAAAAGGCTAGGCTAAATATATGGGTAACAAAGAAAACAGAACATTAAGCACAACGAGGTAACTAGGGATATGAAATGTAAATAGGTTAGCTTCAAAGGCTCAAACGATCCAAAGATGGCCTAAATTATATCTATAACTTAGTGTTATCTAGGATTTCGCCTCAAGAGGGATTTAAACAAGTTATAAGATTTTATAAAAATAAACCAAATTATACTAACATAAACAGTCTCTAAATTAATATAACAAATCATAGTGCAAGATTAAGTGTTCAAATTTTAGGAAAATTTCATCCTAAACATATGGCAAACTAAAGAAACTAACATAAACTTAAATAATATTTAAAATTTACCTTAAGTCATGGAAATGCTATAATCTTGATATCGTCATTGGACAGGAGCCAAATCACCAAAATATTTTTAGATTTTTAATTTTTTTTTAATTTTTTTTTGAATTGTTTTTTTTTAATAATAAATGCAATGCAAGCACACAGTTTTTACAATCATGTAGAAACACGTTTCAAGAATGCTAGTCACTCTATTACTCAGCTATTTCTACCAAGGTGAGATGCGTTTCAAGAATAATAAATACTCCTTACCTCAGTCATCTTCAAACTTGCATGTTACAAAGGAAAGATGCAGAGATGAGAATTTTACAAACACAAAGGACTTCATTTTCGGACCATTATCGAGATACGTTTCAGGACAAAACCTTCACTCAGCCATCTCGACCTATGAACACATGAATCTAAAAGTCTTACAAACAGCACACTCTTTTTTTTTCTTTTTTTTTCGCTTGGTTTTTTAAAACTAGTCCCAGATTCAATCACAAAAGAAAAAAATTGACACAACCTTCTCCCCCCAACCTAAATTGAACACTGTTCCCAATGTTTAACAAGATTAAGTAAGAAGACTAACAACATATACTCACAAGAGTGGTTATTCAAAGACAAATGCATAAACAAAGACAAAAACAATAATGCTGTAAGTAAAACTAAAAGAGGTAGAGTTTAGAGAGAAAGATCCCAATCTCGTTTGCGTTTTCTGCTGAACTTTGATGTTGCAGTGTCCGTTTCAGAATCAATGACATGCATTTTTTCGAGCAATTCCTCTACAGTAGTGGCAGAGATAAAAATCTTTCTTCCTGACTCCTCAAGAAACTTTTGTTCCACAACATGATCTAAAAAACTAAGCAAACTGTCAAAGTAACCATTTGTGTTTAACAAACCAACAGGTTTAGAGTGTAGTCCTAACAATTTCCAACTAGCAATGGCAAAAAGTTCCTCTAGAGTTCCTAAACCTCCAAGTAAGGCAATGAAAGCATCAGAAGCAAACTCCATGTCTCTTATTCGCTCAGACATACCTGTAACTATTTTTTCAACACCAATGGTAGGACCACATAAACGAATTTGAGCAAGGACACCTGGAATAATACCTAAAGCTCCAGTACCTCCAGAACGTCTTCCAGCAGAGACAGTACCCATTAAACCTAGACTACCTCCTCCATAGACAAGGTTTATCTTTTTCTTAGCCAAGACATAGCCTAAATGAAATGCATTTTCTATGTAATCAATGCCTTTTCCTGATTTAGAACCACAAAATACACAGATATTGTTGAACTTTAAAGATGACTGGGACGAGGAATCCATGATAGTTACTAAGACTAAGACTCTCTTTTTTTTTCTTTTTTTTTTTTTGACTGACTCTATCTTATAAATTCGCTCTGAGAAAAACTTAAGAACTAAAAGGATTTTATAGACACCTAAAGAGAACGTTGGGTAAAATTAAATAAAGACAGCTGTGATGACAGACAAGACTAGTAAATGTGATACACCTGCAGACAACTTGTACCTGACAACACTATTAACCTTTTGACAAACTAGACTTTACTGTATAACTTTTGACAAATGGGACTAAATTTTAAAATTCGAAGCAAAGCTTATCTTACACGACACACAAGATACCTACCGAAGAAAATTATGCATCTGACAAAAGAAGAAAAGTCAAGATATTATTATTATAAGATAAACGGTACGATCACAACTATTAAACAACAACTGTATAAATCACAAAAATAAAAATCTTTTTGTTGATGAAATTTTATTCGAGAATGAGTTGAAGAAAACTTTTGTTCATCAAAACACGTTTCCAAAAATTTCGTTACTCAGCTGTTTTGATGATTTTTCATTAAAACTATGATCATATCTCGAATAAATTTTCAAATTTTTTTTCATTTTTTTTATGATGATTTTTTTAAATTTTTTTTAAGACAAACACACAATGAAACAAAGAAAAATACTTTACAGACCTTGTTCTAAAGTAGAAGGATCTTGAGTCTGTTTTCCATCTAACATTCTCGCAAACTGAATAGTTGGGTCTTTTAGCGTCAGATTCCCAAGACATTCTTTTTCTTCATGAAATTGAGGCTAGAGTTGTTTCATAGCCCCCCAAACGTATCCACTTGGATGGGACTCAAGAGAAACTCAGAGATCTTCTAAGTTTTCATTCCTAAGACCATTTTTACAAAACTGAATTTTATCTTCCATATTTCTAGATACGAAACCAGGTGAGGGACATTTTCTAGAATAAGTTTGACGAGAACATTTATGACATTTTGACTCCATATGACGAGCTCTTCTTTTTCTAGCACACAGACTTGTACCCATACCAGGCAAACCTACATTATTTACATCACTTGAACGAGCAAGACCTTCTATGTACATCTTAATATCAGTAGGAAGCTTAAAACGTCAAAGTACCCAAAGATGAGTGACTCTAGTTTTGTACTTCTTTCTGATTTCTCTTTGAGAAAGTGAAGGAAAATATTTCTTTAAGTGCTCATATTTCGGATCCATGATTGAAGAATTGAGATTCTTGAGAGTGAATTGAAAGCTTTAAGAGAGAGTTTGAGAAAGAATTGTGAAGATTTTTTTTGTGGAAGCAGAAGAAAAGGAGATTGAAGATTTTCTGGAAAAAGTATTTGAAAGATTGAAGAACTTTGAAAGAGTTTTGAAGAATTTCTTGGAATTTTAGTGAGAAGACAGAGAGAATTCGAGAGAGAGAACAAGAAATTTAGAAAGGAAAAGAACACAGATTTTTGAGCTTGATGAACAGTAACAGATTTTATAGACAAAGGGGTGGATTTCTGTTTAGACACAGGGAAGATTGTACAGACGCGTGCGAGAATAATGGGCTAAACTAAAATAGGCTAAAGAAAGGTAACCTAACAGATTACTCAGAAATGAAAATATTTTTGTGTTTTTGAGTTTTTCAATTTTTTTTTCAAATTTTTTTAATTTTTAATAAAGATCTAAAATTCAAAAAAATTCATTGAAAATTATTTCATTAAAATGCGTTTCTAAAGGCCGTTGATACAAAAATACCAACTAATCGTGTTGATTATAACCTCCATAATTTCTGCCATTTTAATGAATTTTTGAAATTATTTTTCTAATTTTTAGGAAAACAAAGAAAATAAAGATACAACAAACAAATAAAAACATAAATACGATACAAACATTAATCTATAACCATGATTTTAGTTTCAGGATCGGAGTCAGAATCGTCAATGTTGATGACTGTTGGAAGAGTTGCTCTAAACCTTTCCAAAAGATAGCACTCCCAAAAAGTTAAGTTGCCAGCAGCTGCAAAGAATCTTTACTGAAATTCTTCTTCATCCATAAGATCATACATGAGGTCATCCATAGTGTCACCCATCACCTCATCCTCAGGTTCTTCTTCAAAAACTTCATTTTCACATTCAGCTTCAAAACTTGAATTGTTTGCTTCAAGAGATTGGTCAGAAACATTCACAGGTTGGTTATCAACTTTGGGTGGAACATTCGAATCAAAAGAATTAGCCAAATCAGCCAAATGATCAACAAACGTTCCTGAAGTACTGCTCTCAACAAAATTCACTTCACACTTTCCAGAGGGTGATTGTGCCATGTTAAAACGTTAAATTCTGAAGTCATATTTCCAAAAGACAATTTTAGTATTCCATTTCTACAATTAATCAAAGCATTAGAAGTTGCAAGAAATGGACGACCCAAAATGACAGGAATTTGAACATTTGAATTTGTGACAGGTTGTGCATCCAAAACAATAAAATCCACTGGGTTGTAAAATTTATCAATTTGGACTACACATCCTCGACAACACCTCTTGGAATTTTTACAGATCGATCAGCTAGTTGAAGTGTAATAGAAGTTGGCTTTAGTTCACCCAGACCTAATTGTTGATAAACAAAATAAGGTAAGAGGTTGACACTAGCACCAAGGTCTAACAAAGCATATTCGATTTGAGTATTTCCAATGATGCAAGAAATTGAGGGATAGCCAGGATCTTTGTATTTCAATGATGAATCATGTTGAATGATGGAACTAACATTCTCAGCTAAAAATGTAGTTTTAGTCACATTATGCTTTCTTTTAATTGTACAACAATCTTTTAAAAATTTTGCATAAGATGGGACTTGTTTGATTGCATCTAAAAGTGGAATGTTAATTTTGAATTGTTCGAGCAGTTCAAAAATTTCAGCATTTTTGTCAGACTTTTCTTTTGAAAGCAAAGCTTGAGGAAATGGAATCTTTGGAACAAATTTCTCTCTTGAAACACTCTTTTCTTTTTCAGAATTGTCCTCATCACTATTAATTTTATCACCACTTTTCAAAGTTAAATTAACTTTCTGATCTTTTAAAAGATTAGTTTTATCAACAGTTTTTCCACTTTGAAGAGTTGTAACAAAATTAACAGTTTCTTGTTGTGACTGTGAACTAGAAGAGGCAATTTCATTTGCAGATGGATAATGTACAGGTTGAGCAGGAAATTTGCCTTTTTCTTGAATGTGAAGGGAAGAAGTGAGTTTAGAAATAGATTCTTTAATTTCATGAATGTCTTAAGAAGTGCGAGTGTTATGAACTTCCTGTTTTTAAATGAATGATTTTTGAGCCTGAATGAAAGTTTGCAAAGTGTCTTCAAGAGTTTTGACTTGAGATTGGAGATTTTTAGAAAAATTTTGTGGAGGCCTTTGAAAATTTTGAGAATTTGACGGAAATGGTGGTTGGCCTTGAGAGTTTTGTGGTGGAAATGGTGGTGGTGGTTGATATTGCTGTTGTGGTTGATCATTTCTCCAACTGAAATTGGGGTGGTTTTTCCATTGTGAATTGTATGTGTCAGAATGTGGGGATGGAAATGGCTTTCTAGGTGGGTCCAATTGATTTGTGTTCATGAGACTCTTCCTTAAAAATTGGGCATTCATAAGTTGAGTGTCCTAGAGTTTGGCAAACACTACACAAAATTTCAATTTTGGGTTCTTGGACATTTCTTCGTTCCATGGCTTCAATCTTTTTAGTCAAACATGCAATTCTAACACTTAGATCATTTTCTTGACTAAGTTGATGGACACCTCTTTGAGCATTAGCAAGATTAGATCTAATTGAGCCTTCAGAATTACTATGTTGCCAGTATTGAGAGTTATCAGCCAAATTATCAAGGAAATCTAATGCTTCATCAGGTTCTTTATCAAGGAATTCTCCATTGCACATTGTTTCAGCAAATTGATGGGTTTCAGGAGTTAAGCCTTCATAAAAAAAACTAATGTAACGCCATTTTTCAAAACCATGATGTGGGCAAGAATTCAATAAATCTTTAAATCGTTCCCAGCATTAGAAATAAACTTCTTTTGCGTTTTGGGAAAAATTTTGAATTTGTTTTTTCAAAGCATTAGTCTTATGTGTTGGAAAGAATTTTTTCAGAAACTCAGTTTGCATTTCTTGCTATGCACCTATTGACCTAGGTTTTAAAGAAGTAAACCAAGTTTTAGCTTTGTCTTTTAAAGAAAAAGGGAAAAGCTTAAGCTTAACAATTTCATTTGAAACTTCTTGGTCAGTGAAGGTAGCACAAACATCTTCAAACTCTCTAAGGTGCAGATATGGATTTTCAGATTCTAAGCCATGAAAATTGGGAAGCAAGTTGATCATTCCAGGTTTAAACCTAAAGTGATGAGCATTGAGAGAAAAAACCAAACATGATGGAGTGGATTCACGGGGTGGTTGCAAATAATCTCTCATTGAGCGAACAACAGGATTGATGATTTGTTGATTAACAATATTTTCATTATGAACACTTTCATCATCAGCCATTTTTGGTGAATTTGAAGACACAATAGAGACGAAATGTGATTCTAAACTTTTCCTAACTAACCTACGACTATTAGACTCACGAAACCAAACTAGCATACAAATTATTTAAATATTTACAAAATTTTATAGACAAATACTAAGCTTTTCTCCACTCAGGGAGAGTAGAGTAGTGAATGAAAAGTATCTGCCTTATTGATTTTGTGAAGTTACGAATTATATTTTTCAAGAATATTCCCAGGAAATATTGGTGGTGCTAAGGCTCCTTAAGAACCAATTTCCTTGACAGAACAATGCTTCAAGAATGACTGGTGTTGGGAGAATCTCCAAAAGTGAACCGGTTATGGGAAAGAATTCCGAACCAGTACCAGTCCCCAAACAAAACTTTCTCAAAAAATACTTTTCACAAAAACATAATTTTTTTATTAAGTATTATGGAAAACCTAATCTAAAATTTTATGAAGTTTTATTTCTAAGGCAAAAACCTAAAACTAGCAAAATAAATATTTTACAAAAGAAATGAGAGAAACAAGCAATTTTTTTTTTTATTTTTCTTTTTGAATATTAAAATAGTGACGTGAATAGTAACTACTACAAATAGTAACTTACAGAAAATGCATGCAGATTCCTACGTGAACAGTACTTAATGCCTGCAAAACAGAAGATATTAACAAAAGAAAAGAAATAAAACAAAAGAAAAGAAGAGTTAGTAATATATAAAAGAAAAATAAAGAGAAAAAGAAAATATATTACACAATATTATACTGCATTGAAAACAATACCGTCCCCGGTAACGGCGCCAAAAACTTGGTCCCGCGTCTATTTACGTATTTTAAACTAACCTCAAGTATAAGGTTGTCTCAAGTAATATTTTCTCGGTGAATCCGAGGTCGAACCCATAGGGAAGGATTTATTCAGTTCTAGTACATGTATTATATTAACTTTTTCTTTTTATTTAAGCTGAAAAATTTGAGGATTAATATTTATTATTCACAGAATGTATTTACAATATTTACACATTTTTACAACATTTTTCATTTTTTTAATTTTGATAATTTGAAACTTTAATAACAAGAAATACAAATAATAACTTAAGCAGAGTGACAACAATAATAACGACAATTTAAAGAAGTAAAACAACAATAATAACAGGGCTGAGGTTTAAAGGTTCTATTCTGACAATTATCTTCAATATATTTTAGTTTCTCTTTTTATTTATTAGTTGGTTTAAGTATACACTATGCCATCCTATGTCGACAATAAATCAAGATTTACCAAGCATTTGCTGTGTCATTCCATATCTATAATGTAGCAAAAACACAACTTAATAAATAAGCAACATTTTAACATGACTTAACTAAAATAACAACCAAAATAGTAAGTTAAGCTTTTACCGAGTCATTCTCTGTCTACGAATAATCAAGGTCCTCCCAAGCATTATCTGTGCCAGTCTATGTCGTCGATAAATCAAAACCGTAATTTTGACAGAGTTCTAGCTAAGAAAATATTGAAGTTTTAAGTTTTCTAAGAAAATATTTTGGCATTACAACAGCTTAAAAAACTAAGAAAAACCAAAAATATTGAAGATAATTTTGCCAGAATTTCCCTCTCTCCCCTTAGCTAAAAAGAAATTTAAAAAGTCATAATTAATAAAATACTACTAATATTGTTGAGCATAATTTTTACAACATAAACTATGAAATATTTTACAAGAAACTAGACTAAAAACTGGACTACAACTAATACAATAGTATTTTCATACTGTGAGAGGGGTTTTTTCAACTGAGGCAAATGCCTCGGTATTTATAAGAGATTGGATTTACTAACGTCCATTGACAATTAATGCTCTTTCTTGTTGAAAGTTGACCGATTTGAATTATTTTCTTCTTCTTTCACACCGATCCGCGTTGGTGAGAATGCGAATTTAAGTTTGTAATCCAGTGTGACGTAGGCCAAACCAGCATGGAACAGGCACGATCTGAACTGTTCAAAATGAGATCCAATGGCTGTCAGACACGGGCAAGATGGGACCAGGTGGGACCAAGATTTAAGGCCGATGGATGAGTCAAAGTATTCAGATCTGACGGTACAGAGAACGAACGCACATGGACATGACCGCACACGATCGGACACGCCTGCTGCACCCTCTGAGACATGCTGCAACTTTGTCGGTGCGTGTGATGCACACGCCAAACATATCTCGACATGTGGACTGCACTGTGAGATTTCGTTGATGCACCGAATGATGCGTTGACATGTGTCTCTTCCTCGGACGGCTGAGATGAATTCGGCAGTGAATCCGATGGTCCTTGTTACGCCACGTGTCCCATTTAATTTAAATTCAAATTTTCTTTATCTTTTTTATGCATTTGATGTCCAATTTTATGCGTTTTGGTGTCGTTTTGCTATGTTTTTTCCTCCAGATTTTAAATCTAAAAATCACAAACACACTAATATTAATTATTTTACAAACATAATATTTACAAAAATATTAAAAATATTTATTTTACAATAAAACACACAAAAATAGATAAAAACTCTTAAAATTTTCAGTCTCTTACGGTTTAGCACAGATATAATTTTTATGACTTGGAAATATTTTTAAAAATTACTAAAAATATAACAAGACATATTTATAAATTTAAAACACACTATCGAAGACACTAAAACTCAAAATAAAATAACCGCATTACTTTTACGGTTTCGACTATTTATAGACTAGACACTTATTTAACACACCAAAATAACTCTAAAAATTACTAAAAACATAAAAACACACTAAAATGCATTTTTAAACATATTTTCACACCAAGACACAAAAATACTTATTAACACAAAATGCTATTAATTAGAGGATTTAATGAGAAATAAAAGCGTAAACAAATGATTTAAGCCTTAGAAAATGTACACTTTTACAGTCTCATCACATGGAAAATATTGATTCTGACAAGTAGTCTAATACTATGAAAGATGAGTTAAAATCTATGGATCAAAATCAAGTTTGAGACCTTGTTAAATTGCCTAAAGGCTAGAAGAGAATCGGGTGTAAATGGGTCTTTAAGACTAAGCACGACTCGTAAGGCAATATTGAATGGTACAAGGCTAGACTTGTTGCCAAAAGTTTTACTTAGAAAAAAGGAATGACTACAAAGAGACTTTTTCATCGGTCTCTAAGAAAGATTCACTCAGAATTATTATGGCATCAGTGGCTCATTTGGATTTAGAGATGTACCAAATGGATGTGAAAACTTCCTTTCTCAATGGAAATTTAGGGGAAGAAGTCTATATGGACCAACCTGAAGGCTTTTCAAGTAAAAGTAAGGAGCACATGGTGTGTAAATTAAGGAAGTCAATATATGGACTTAAACAAGACTTCTGACAATGGTATCTTAAGTTTAACAATATCATTACTTCGTTTGGATTTAAGGAGAACACTATTGATCGGTGTATATATATAAAGGTCTGTGGGAGCAAGTTTATTTTCTTAGTGCTATATGTTGATGATATTTTGCTTGGTGCTAACAATCTTGGCTTATTACATAAAACTACGAAATTCCTTGCTAAAAACTTTGAAATAAAAGACATGGGTGAGGCAACTTATATGATAGGAATTGAAATATTCATTGATAGATTATAAGGATTGTTGGGGTTGTCTTAGAAAGGCTATATTAACAAAGTTTTAGAGAAATTTAAGATGGATAGATGTTCAACATGTATAGCTCCAATTCAAAAGGGGGATATTGTAACGCCCTGAAATTTATTTAATGTTAATGTAATATAAATGATGAATTAGTGTGCCATAATTAACGTTTTAACATTAATTAGATTATTTGGTTGGATTTTGAATTTTTGGTTGTTTTGTTAAATTGATGAATCCAAATGATTCCTTATTGTTTTAAAATGATGTTTTGAGTTTTAAAACACAACAATTTGTAAATTGTTAAAAATACTCCATTTTGCAAAACCGTGGGCGGTACATGGTTTTCACACAGTAAAATCGCCCACCGATTTTCTCTATTTATTTCCTTCCTCTCTCTCTCTCTCCTCACTCTCCGGTTCTCTCTCTCTTCTCTCCTTCACCGTGAGCCATCTCCCTCTCTCTCAAATTCTCTCTCAAAAATTTTGAAACCAAATTCAAGTCCAAGCTTCGGGTTAGCAAGGAGGAGGCTCGGGGACGTGATTTAGCAACCGAGAACGCGGATTGAAGCTTCGATTCGAGGTTAGTTTTGAAATTTCTAAACTTTTTACAAAATTTTTAATTTTGTGCATTTTTGAAATCTAGGTTTGTTTGAGCTTAGAAAACCGTGGATTTCAGTTAAATGAACTTAGAACAACTAGAATCTAAGCTTAGATTGAAGAAAAACGGATTGAATTCAAGATTTTTCATTTTTCTCCTCATTTTCTCATTTTTGGATTTTTGAGGATTTCGAGTTTAAATCTTGTTTAAATGAGTTCAAACATGTTCTAGTATGTTTTTCTATCATCTATGAATGTTTTCTATGCCTGAGATTTGAGAAAAACAGGTTAGAATCAAGATTTGAATTTTGGGGATCGAGAAACCCGTGGCTGGGATTTCTGGATTTTCCCAGTTCGGCAGGCCAAACTGTGTGTTCGGTAGGCCGGAGTGATGATCGGTAGGCCGGTGTTCTTCCGATCGGCAGGTCGAACCTGGGGAAGTGTTCGGTCGACCGAGCTTTGCTTTCGGCAGGCCGAACTGTGCAGTTCGGCGGCTGGCCGAAGCAGGGAGTCCGGTAGGCCGACCGAGGCATGGAAAATTTTGTGATTTTTCACCGTTTTCACTGTTTTGAACCCTGATTTAAATTCCAATCTTATAGGATGATTTTAAAGGTACAAATGGCACACTAGGACATCATGAAATGGTTTAGTAACATAGAATGTCTCGAACTAGATATTGATCGACTTAGTTTGTATCTAGGATCGTTCGTGGTTCCGTGGAGCTAACGTATAGCGGACCGGGATTACGGTGTGGGGCACCGGCACGAGTATTGAGGTAGGACTTCTATCCTATTTCTTTGGTAGCCTGGTTTTGAAATGATTTGGCTTTGAAAAGGATTTCTATTAAAATGTTTTCAACGGTGTTTGAAAATGGATTTATCGGTTATATTTTAATATACTGTGATTGTGAAATGAACTTCATAATAAACGTAATTGATAACACTCGGTAATTGGGTTTTGAATGATAATGATAACAAACACAAAGGCATGATGCCATATCAAAGATCGGGTCGTGTAGCGATCGACCTTGGGGGCAGGTCTCGAAACCCAGCTGGGCCACTATGGTAGTGATATCATGGTTTGCCTAGGTAAAAGAAAAATGGTGTTTTCGATTGTACGAGTAGACTGTTCTGTGTCAGAACAGCTCTACTCAAATTTTGTATTTATTTATTTATTTATTTATTTGCTTAAGTTTTCTTTTGAGTACTCCTAACAATGAACTGTTTCTTTAAATTTAATTATTTATAAAACATAGTCCTACTGAGCCTTTCGCTCACGTTTTATTGTTTTAAATTTTTCCCCCCTTCTAGGTGGTTTCCCATTTAGGTTTGGAGAGGATTCTTAGGACCGAACTCAGGAGCATTAGGAGGATTGATTTATATTTTGTATTATTTAAGTCAAGGCATGTAAGATTTAACTTTATCTGTATCTGGACTGTGATTATGTTTATGACATTGTCAGAACCATGTGTGTGCATAAGTTGTGGGTTGTGGAACCTATACTCGTGGTTCTTTATTAATTTTTATTACTTGCTTAATATTTATACATCCTTTTATAAAAATATGGTGTAAATCTTCTTATTTCTCATTTAATTTGATTCTTAAACCATTGGTTTCAATTAAATTCTCTTTTAATTAATCTAAATATTCTGCCATGTCACCTCCTGTACTCCGGGGCATGACAGAATGGTATCAGAGCTCAAGGTTATGAACCTTGGGAATTGTGCACACATAGGTTTGACAATGAAATACCTCTGACAGTCCAATTTTGTTTTCAGAAGTGAGAGAATGGCACCTAGACGTCGTTCGACTGCTGATGTCGAGTTCAAAAATGATGAGAGCATGATGAGGTCTATGTTTGCGGCTTTCCGGCAGATGGCAGCCAGGGCTAGACCGAAAGACTCTAGTGTTGGTAGTCGGCATGCGTACTTTAAGGAATTCCGACGGGCGTCTATTCTGACTTTTGATGGCAGTGGGGATCCGCAGTTAGCAGAGTACTGGTTGGATTCAATCTTGAAGCATTTGGATACTCTTGGTGTGCCTGAGGAGTATCGTGTGGAATTCGCGGCGTATAAACTTGAGGGTGGCGCTAACACTTGGTGGAAACAGGCTAAGTGTCTGGAGCGCGGTGGCGATATCAGTTGGGACAAGTTCGAGGAGCTGTTCTATGACCGGTATTTTTTGCAGGAGTATAGAGATCAGAATGCAGCTGAGTTCTACAGGTTGCAGCAGGGTGACTTGTCAGTTCGGGAATATGAGGCAAAGTTTAATGAGTTGGCTTGGTTTGCTCCATCGGTGGTGGCATCGGAGCGTGAAAAGTGTATTAAGTTTCAGGAAGGGCTCAAGGCTCCTATTCGGCGGCAGTTGGTTGCTCTACGGCTTAGGAGTTTCGGAGAGCTTGTGTCGTCGGCGATCTCCGTGGAGAATGATTATGTGCAGTATTGTGAGGAACGAGCCAAGGCTTCAGGAGGACCACAGAGGAGTGGCAGGAAGAGCACCAGTAGTCGTCCAGTTCCGGGGAAAGGCAAGCAAGGCGGTGCGACCAGTGGTAGCAGCAGTTCGTCTGGCAGTGGCGCAACAATCCCTACAGCTTTCATTGTCAATTCTGTCAGCAGCCCGGACACATCAAGAGGAATTGCCCGATCAGGAGTGCTAGTCTTGGATCTCAGACCGGGGAGGATGCCAGTCGTTCGTCTCAGCCTCAGACTTTACCTCCGCCTCCGCAGTACCCGCAGTTGCAGTATCTGTAGTTCTCTCCTCAGCAATTCTCATATCCGGCACGGGGGCAGCAGTCGTACTATTTTCAGCGCAGTGTTCCTCAATATCGAGCGTCGAGTACAGGCAGTGTGCAGTCGTCTCCATCTCAGCAGCATCGGCCGAGTAATCCAGGACCCAGCAATGTCGGTAGAGGAAAAGGGAAGGCGCCAGTGCAGGTTCATGCAATGGCATCTGGAGGGTCAGATTCTCAGACTGGTAATGCGGTTGTTGACGGTATGATCTTGGTTTCTAGATCTTTAGCTCGCGTTTTGTTCGATACCGGTGCCTCTCATTCTCTCATTTCGAGTTCCTTTGTACATGCCTTGGGATTAGAGATAGAAGAGTTTAATGAACTCCTAGTTATAACTTCTCCCTTGGGGCGGGTGTGTGTAAATTGTATGTGTAAATCTCGTAAAATAAAGATTTGGGATGAGATTTTAAAAAGTGATTTGATGATACTCCCCATGAGCTCCTATAATGTGATTCTAGGGATGGACTGGTTGTCCAGGTATAGTGCAGTCGTGGACTGCCAACTTAGAAAAGTGACCTTAGTGTCTGATAGGGGGACGATGATCACTTACCAGGGTGGTGGTGATTGGTTAATGAGTGAGCGTCTCATGAAGTCATGTCTAGGAGGGCGAAGGAATCTAGGTTGTTATGCTTTTCTTGCCAACCTGGATTGCGAGCCCTATGTTTTGAGTGGCAGTGTAGTGATTCCGGTGGTTGATGAGTTCGAGGATGTCTTCCCCGATGAGTTGCCAGGGTTACCACTGCATCGGGAGATTGAGTTTGGCATCGAGTTGTTTCCAGGGACATCATCGATTTCTATGGCACCTTATCGGATGGCGTCGGCAGAAATGAAGGAATTGAGGAAGCAACTTCAGGAGCTTGCTGATAAAGGATATATTCGGAATAGCACATCTTCGTGGGGAGCACCTGTTTTGTTCGCTAAGAAGCACGATGGGACTCTCAGGTTATGTGTGGATTATCGACAGCTGAACCGTGTTACGGTGAAGAACAAGTATCCCTTACCTAGGATTGATGAGTTGTTTGATCAGTTGGGAGGTTCACGATACTTCTCGAAGATTGATTTGCGTTCAGGTTATCATCAGCTCAGGATCAAGGAAGAGGATATTCCCAAGACAGCTTTTAGGACTCGGTATGGGCACTTTGAGTTTCTGGTCATGTCTTTTGGGTTGACGAATGCTCCGGCAGCTTTTATGGATTTGATGAACAGGATATTTAGGCCGTATCTGGATCAGTTCGTGATCGTGTTCATCGATGATATTCTTGTGTATTCTAAGACTTGGGAGGAGCATGAGCAGCATCTTCGGATTGTGCTTCAGACTCTGCGGGAGCACCAATTGTATGCTAAGAGGGAAAAGTGTGAGTTCTGGTTGACTGAGGTCAAGTTTCTGGGTCATGTTATCTCGGAGCATGGTATTTCAGTGGATCCGTCCAAGATTGAGGCTATATTGGAATGGGAACGACCAAGAAATGTAGCGGAGATTCGCAGCTTCTTAGGTCTTGCTGGATATTACAGGAAATTTGTAAAGGATTTTTTGAAGATTGCAGCTCCGTTGACGAGATTGATCAAGAAAAATGTCAAGTTTGAGTGGAATGAAGATTGTGGGCTTGCTTTTCAGGAATTGAAGAACCGGTTGACTTCAGCTCCAGTGTTGGTTATTCCTAGCAGTGATGAGCCATATGAGGTTTATGCGGATGCTTCAAGGCGCGGACTTGGATGCGTGTTGATGCAGCATGGGCGTGTGGTTGCGTACGGATCGAGACAGCTACGACCTCACGAGCGAAATTATCCTACTCATGATTTAGAGCTTGCAGCGGTGATTTACGCGCTGAAGATTTGGAGGTGTTACTTGGATGGAGCATCGTTTCAGGTCTTCTCCGATCACAAGAGTTTGAGGTATCTGTTCACTCAGAGAGATCTCAATTTGAGGCAGCGCAGATGGGTAGAGTATATGGAGGATTATGATTTTGCGTTGTAGTATCATCCTGGGAAAGCTAATGTGGTCGCGGATGCGCTTAGCAGGAAGTCTTCAGGGATTCTCGCTTGTTTGATTTTTGAGGACTGGAGCAGGGATGCGACAGTGAGTGAGTATCGGCTACTGTATCGTGAAGACTGTGATCGAGTTTCGTTATATCACGTGGAAGCGACTCTAGCTCTTGTTCGGATGGTGAAGCAAAGTCAGTGGCAGGATCAGCATTTGCAGGGGATTTGGTCGCAGATTCAGAACGGGGAGCAGTTCGAGGAATGGAGCGTGCATGCAGATGGATCGTTGTACTTCCAGAAGCGTCTTGCAGTTCCAGTTATCGCCGAGGTGATGAAAACCGTTCTAGAAGAAGCCCATAGGTCTCAGTTCACTATTCATCCAGGGAGCACCAAGATGTATCATGATTTGAAGAGGCAGTATTGGTGGAGAGGCATGAAGAAAGATGTTCGAGAGTACGTGGCCAAGTGTTCGACGTGTCTTCAGGTGAAAGTCGAGCATCAGAAGCCTGCAGGTCACCTTCAGCCGCTTCCTATTCCAGGGTGAAAATGGGAGCATGTGACGATGGATTTTCTCACAGGTTTGCCGAGGATGGAGCAGCGGCACGATGCAGTTTGGGTTGTGGTCGACAGGTTGACGAAATCGGCGCATTTCATTTCGTTTAGGTCGACGTGTTCTAGGAAGGTTCTCGGGGAGTTGTATATGCAGAACATTGTGAGGTTTCATGGAGTTCCTTTGTCCATCACCTCTGATCGAGACACCAAGTTTAATGCTAAGTACTAGAGGAGTTTTCAAGAGGCTTTGGGTACGGATTTGAACTTCAGTACGGCATTTCATCCTCAGACTGATGGGCAGTCTGAGCGGGTTATTCAGGTTCTCGAGGATATGTTGCGTGCTTGTGCGTTGGACTTCGATGGGAATTGGAAGCAATGTTTGCATTTGGCGGAGTTCGCGTACAACAATAGCTATCAGGCGAGTATCGGTATGGCACCATTTGAGGCGTTGTATGGGCGACCGTGTCGGTCACCTGTGTGTTGGGCCGAGCCGGAAGATAGGGTTATTCTTAGGCCGGATGAGATTCGTGATAGCAACGAGAAAGTCGCGGTGATTCGAGATCGGTTGAGGGCAGCTCAGAGTCTGCAGAAGAGCTACGCGGATAGGAGACGTAGACCTTTAGAGTTCGCGGTTGGAGAATTCGTTCTCTTGAGGGTATCACCTCGTAAGGGAACTATGCGGTTCGGAGTGAGTGGGAAGCTCGCGCCGAGGTATATTGGGCCGTTCGAGATCACTCAGCGTGTTGGTGTGGTCGCTTATCGGCTTGATCTTCCAACCGAACTTTCTCATGTTCACGATGTGTTTCATGTGTCGATGCTTAGGAAGTGTCCACCTGAGCAGGCAAAGATAGTTTCGTTCCGCGATGTGCAGGTTCAGGAAGATACGACGTACGAAGAAGTGCCGATTCAGATTATCGACCAGAAAGTGATTAGCTTGCGTCGTCGTGAGATACCGCTGGTAAAGGTCGTGTGGCAGCATCACGGGGTTGATGAAGCCACTTGGGAACTAGAGTCGAGTATGCGGGAATTGTATCCGCATTTGTTTTGTTTCCGAAATGAGTTGTAAATTTCGAGGGCGAAATTTCTTTTAGGGGTGGAGAGTTGTAACGCCCCGAAATTTATTTAATGTTAATGTAATATAAATGATGAATTAGTGTGCCATAATTAACGTTTTAACATTAATTAGATTATTTGGTTGAATTTTGAATTTTTGGTTGTTTTGTTAAATTGATGAATCCAAATGATTCCTTATTGTTTTAAAATGATGTTTTGAGTTTTAAAACACAACAATTTGTAAATTGTTAAAAATACTCCGTTTTGTAAAACCGTGAGCGGTACATGGTTTTCGCACAGTAAAACCGCCCATCGATTTTCTCTATTTATTTCCTTCCTCTCTCTCTCTCTCCTCACTCTCCGGTTCTCTCTCTCTTCTCTCCTTCACCGTGAGCCATCTCCCTCTCTCTCAAATTCTCTCTCAAAAATTTTGAAACCAAATTGAAGTCCAAGCTTCGGGTTAGCAAGGAGGAGGCTCGGGGACATGATTTAGCAATCGAGAACGCGGATTGAAGCTTCGATTCGAGGTTAGTTTTGAAATTTCTAAACTTTTTACAAAATTTTTAATTTTGTGCATTTTTGAAATCTAGGTTTGTTTGAGCTTAGAAAACCGTGGATTTCAGTTAAATGAACTTAGAACAACTAGAATCTAAGCTTAGATTGAAGAAAAACGGATTGAATTCAAGATTTTTCATTTTTCTCCTCATTTTCTCATTTTCGGATTTTTAAGGATTTCGAGTTTAAATCTTGTTTAAATGAGTTCAAACATGTTCTAGTATGTTTTTCTATCATCTATGAATGTTTTCTATGCCTGAGATTTGAGAAAAACAAGTTAGAATCAAGATTTGAATTTTGGGGATCGAGAAACCCGTGGCTGGGATTTCTGGATTTTCCCAGTTCGGCAGGCCGGAGTGATGATCGGTAGGCCGGTGTTCTTCCGATCGACAGGCCGAACCTGGGGAAGTGTTCGGCCGACCGAGCTTTGCTTCCGGCAGGCCGAACTGTGCAGTTCGGCCGGCCGAAGCAGGGAGTCCAGCAGGCCGACCGAGGCATGGAAAATTTTGTGATTTTTCACCGTTTTCACTGTTTTGAACCCTGATTTAAATTTCAACCTTATAGGATGATGTTAAAGGTACAAATGGCACACTAGGACATCATGAAATGGTTTAGTAACATAGAATGTCTCGAACTAGATATTGATCGACTTAGTTTGTATCTAGGATCGTTCGTGGTTCCGTGGAGCTAACGTATAGCGGACCGGGATTACGGTGTGGGGCACCGGCACGAGTATTGAGGTAGGACTTCTATCCTATTTCTTTGGTAGCCTGGTTTTGAAATGATTTGGCTTTGAAAAGGATTTCTATTAAAATGTTTTCAACGGTGTTTGAAAATGGATTTATCGGTTATATTTTAATATACCGTGATTGTGAAATGAACTTCATAATGAACGTAATTGACAACACTCGGTAATTGGGTTTTGAATGATAATGATAACAAACACAAAGGCATGATGCCATATCAGAGATCGGGTCGTGTAGCGATCGACCTTGGGGGCAGGTCTCGAAACCCAGTTGGGCCACTACGGTGGTGATATCATGGTTTGCCTAGGTAAAAGAAAAATGGTGTTTTCGATTGTACGAGTAGACTGTTCTGTGTCAGAACAGCTCTACTCAAATTTTGTATTTATTTATTTATTTATTTGCTTAAGTTTTCTTTTGAGTACTCCTAACAATGAACTGTTTCTTTAAATTCAATTATTTATAAAACATAGTCCTACTGAGCCTTTCGCTCACGTTTTATTGTTTTAAATTTTTCCCCCCTTCTAGGTGGTTTCCCATTTAGGTTTGGAGAGGATTCTTAGGACCGAACTCAGGAGCATTAGGAGGATTGATTTATATTTTGTATTATTTAAGTCAAGGCATGTAAGATTTAACTTTATCTGTATCTGGACTGTGATTGTATTTATGATATTGTCAGAACCATGTGTGTGCATAAGTTGTGGGTTGTAGAACCCATACTCACGGTTCTTTATTAATTTTTATTACTTGCTTAATATTTATACATCCTTTTATAAAAATGTGGTGAAAATCTTCTTATTTCTCATTTAATTTGATTCTTAAACCATTGGTTTCAATTAAATTCTCTTTTAATTAATCTAAATATTCTGCCACGTCACCTCCCGTACTCAGGGGCGTGACAGATATACAATGTCTAAAGAATGAATTGGAATGAGCGCAATTGAAAAACATTCCTTTTGCATCTATCATTGGTAGCTTATTGTATGCTCAAACTTGTACCAGACCCGACATTAGTTTTGTTGTTGGGATGTTGGGAAGATATCAAAGTAATCTAGGAAAAGATCATTGGAAAGCTACAAAGAAAGTTCTTTAGATTTTGCAAGGAACAAAGGACCTCATGCTCACTTAGAAAAGATGTGATCATCTTGAAGTAATCAAATACTTAGATTCAGACTTTGCTAATGTGCTGACACTAGAAAATGTATATTCGGTTATATGTTCCTTTTGGCCTGAGGAGCAATTTCATGGAAGAGTGCAAAGTAGTCCATCATTGTTGCATCTACTATGGAGGCTGAGTTTGTAGCATGTTTTTGGGGCCATAAGTCATGGTTTATGGTTGCGAAATTTTATTTCAAGACTTGGAGTTGTCGACAGCATAGCTAGGCTGCTGAAAGTTTATTGTGATAATGCCGCAGTAGTTTTCTTTGCCAAGAACAACAAGTATTCTGATGGTACGAAACGTATAAATATTAAGTACTTAGTCGTTAAGTAAGAAGTTCGGGAACGTAAAGTGTTATTTGAACAAATTAACACCAATCTTATGATTGTAGATCTTTTAACAAAATGATTACCACCCAAAACATTTACTAAACATGTTGAATGTATGGCTGTTATTAGACGCCATAATGGTTATGTATTATGTTTTATTTCATTTTAATGATATGACACTTGAGCTCACTTTTTATGTTTTTGAATATCCTGTTTTCTATTTTGTATACATAATTGTTATAGATTAATGTTTCACAGGATAATCTCACTGAAGACATTAAAGTAGACTATATTATATCTCTCAATTATGAATCATGTTAAATACATGTCTAATGTTGTGGTACCTAGAAGAGAGTACATCAAATTAGTAATGTACAATTGCCATGACTCACTTTAGATTTTCTATTTAATTATGATGTAAAGTACTAGCCAATTTTAAGAAGATTTAGCATAGTATTGTTGCACACATTATAGCCTTATTCAACTAATAAAGGAATATTACATGGGCCAAGTGGGAGAACGCTAGAATTATAACCCATATGATTAATTAAAGACCTATTAAATTTATCAAGTTTATTTATTTAGTTTAATAATTATTTAAATGCTAGAATCTCATTGGCTATGAGGGGTTAAAACTCTTGTTAAAAGATGCGTCAACATTTGAAGAGATGTGTACTTTGATAGAAGGCACTCATTGAGGGTCTATAAAAAAGAGTCTGGTCCTCTCTCTAACTAATTAATTGTTCTCTTTCTACCCATCAGAAAAATGCATTAAAAATAACTGTGGGTCTAGAGAGAGAAACTAGATTCTTCTTCTTTGACAAAATTTTTGTACAAGAGTTCTCTGTAAATTGAAGCCATGAATCAAGGTACGCTCCAAATCTTCTTCTATGAAAATCATTGAGTTTTAAGATTACTAGGAATTACAGATATTAAAATTTTAATAATGATTACTAGGAATTACAGATATTAAAATTTTAATAATCAAATCAACCTATAAAAAAAGAAGAATAGTAGAGTAAAAAACCCTGCCAAGGCGATGAAAAAGAAGAAAATGACAAATGAGGCATTCGAGTCCAACATTGACTCTGAAGGCTTAGAATGGGAGTGGAATCTTGAATCGGATGGTTGGCTTTCACTTGGCAATGAGGAACAAACCTCAATGCTACCAGTGACATCGACGCCGCTGTAGCTCACACCCCCATATCTGCTTTGGCAGAGCAACACTAGAAGAGTTAGAATTTGACAAGAGGAAAGCCCAAAAAAAGGGCAACAAAAACATTGACTCATTAGATACTTCTAGTTTGTCTATGAATTATGATATGGAAGTAGAATGCTAACACCACTTTCTTTCAACTTCACAAAATTGTTGGATATGAGCATAATACATTTTATAAATAATAGCTAAGTGAGTCTTCTCCACAATATATTAATTGGATTACATTCAAGTTCATAATTGAACAAAGACCAAAAAACAACCACTTTCTCTCTAGATGACTATAACTTTTGTTGATTTCAGTTTCAAAAGACATTATAATTCATATGATAATTGTCATAGTTTTAATAGGTAGAATCGGAAACTAAGATGTTTTGGCTAATCAAAGCAAGGCATAAGCCTCAAGGTGGATAAATGCATAAGCCTCGAATGAAGGGCTTTCCAAACTTACACCCCCTATATTTTGTCAAAATAATAGAAACACTCCCTTGAGTAAAATAGAGTATGTTATAACCTCTTAAATTTTCAAAAATAAATTACAATGACACCCAGTTGATGATGACAGAAAACCCTAATTTGACTAATAAATATTTTTAAAATTATTATAGGATTATCTGTATATGGCTGTTTTAATAAGATAACTTTATTGGGTTATTTGAATTAAAACTAAGGCTTTATCTAAGATTCCCTGGAGAAAATAAGACATTATGAGGATTCCTGATTATCGCACGATCGGCAAGTTGGTGGGAAACTTCGGTAGGCCAATGGAGTAAGTTCGGTAGGTCGATTTGATCTTGTTGAACATGCGATAATCAGTATACACATTTTTTACATGTTTTTCATTAGAAGTTGATCCAGATTTGAATTTTGAGGCTTAATCTGATAAGATTTAACCCCAAATTCGACCACTATAAATAGGGGGTGAGTTTTCATGGTTATTCATATCATTTAGAAAGCACATAGTGAGCTCTCTAGCAAAAGAAACTCTGAAGCTCCCTGAAAGTTATTGTTTAACATCAAGAACCTTAACTCTAGGTCTTCCCAAGTGATTGGAAAGAGAGTCATTGAAGAAAAAGCTGTAAACGTGTGACTACCCGCACTCCGATTGTGGATAGAGAATAGCAAAGAAGAACAATTTGGTTGAGGCTCTTCTGGAACGTTCTTTTCTTCACATATTGCTGTTGCTTTTTCAGTTCAAAAAAGATTTTTGTAAGATTTATCATTAATTTATGTATTTAGCATGTCAAACATGTGTTTTGGAAAATACCCTGATTTAAAAAAATTTTAAATTCCGTTATGTATTGTTTTCCAACAATTAATAAGTAGTTACATATTCTAGTCTAGATTTTTTTCAATTTATCTTTCATTTTTAGAAACTACAAATTATATCATTTCAATTTAAACCATTTATTTCAATTTCATCTCTTAAGTAATTTTCGAAAGAAAAAAATTAAATGAAATGACATAAATAACTTCATACATCTTAGAAACATAAAAAAAAATCCTAAAAATCATTTTTTTAAGAAAAGATATTAAATTATTTTTGTATATGTAAAAGAAATTAAATTTTTTTCTAAAAGAATTTTTCTTAAAAATAAATTCAACGTTTGTCATTTGATAAATACAAATAATGTTTTCCTTATCATTCCTTTATTGGAGAACTCTTCCAAAGACCAAAGGATGAATTACCATGGTCCCTTTGGTCCAACGGTTTAACTAAAGTTTAAATTGAAATTGAAATTGAAAATTTATCAAATTTTTTAAAGTGTTTGGTAATTAAGTTTCAACATTAAAGTTTCAGCTGCTATAATATAAAACTCCCACGTACTATAATACAAAGCAAAAGTCTGTTATAGTTTAAAACTCACATATTATAGTATACAAGTTACAACTTTAAATTATAACTTTGTTCTCAAACACTATTACGAGAAAGAAACACCATAACAAAATTGTTTGGAACAAAAAAACTCTTTTGATTTGAATAGATTATGACGACCCGTCTTTTCGGGCAGTCACTTTACTTTCTTAATCATCCTTTCATAAATAGTAATCTTACTTATTAGTAAAAAAAAATACTGAAATAATTTTAAGTTAATTTTTTTTAAAAAAAAAATTCTTTAAAACTGATGCGACCTCTATCGCATTTCAAGTTAAGACCTTGCTCAACACTTACCCTTAAAATCATTTCAAATTGTTTCTTAAAACTTAATAAAAAGCATTTATTAAATCATAGCTTAAAACTTTACTTTATAATTACATAAAACAGTTCGTAAACTGTATCTTAAAACTTTGAATATAATTCTTAGAACTCTGAATTTATTAAAACTTCACAAACACTACATTAAACAATGGAAAACCTTTTCTTTGCACAGAAGAAGCAAACAGTGATGGTATCCATACCCAAATCTTCGCATGTGTCCTTCGCAGCACCCAGCTCTTCTAACGGGTCCTACTGGTCACCATAAATTACCTACAGCATGAAGAAACTTTTAATGTGCTTTCGCTCAATAAGTTCAAACATATTCTCACAAATCATTTAATCATGCTTTAAAACTTTTCTCATAAAAACCTTTCTCTTGAAACATTTTTCAAAAATGTTTTCCATAAACATTTCTGAAAACGTTTTCATAAACGTTTTCCATAAAACATTTTTGAAACATTTTTTGTAAAACATTTCTTGAACGTTTTTCTTAAAACGTCATTTAAAAATCTTTTCTTGAAAACATGAAATGTTTTTCATAAATATTTAACATAAAACATTTCTCAAAATATCTTTCATAACATAACATATAAATATTTCGTAAAAAGGAATTCCGGCAAAATCAGAAAGCATGACTCTATTTATGCTCAATTAGGAACTTTCATTTATTGGTGTCTTATAAACGTTCTTTTCTTACTTTAACTTTTTATCTTCGTTCTTTAACTTTTCTTATCTTACTTTAACTTTCTCTTCTTATTCCTTATCTAACCTTTATTTTCCTTACCTTACTTTAGTGTTTGTACCAACTTATTAATCATGGGATCATAAACATGATGCTTCCCTTGTGGAAGACTTGAGACCATCAAACATTGAGGTCTTGTACCTCACATCTAGGAGGTCAAACTTTAATTTTACTTTCAGTACCTTATAACAAAGAGGCTGGTACGATACTTTTTTTTTATCTTTACGTTACCTTTAGTGAGCATTTCAAATGCAATCACACTTGCAATTCATAGCTTGTACTATAAAACCTATTGCATAACAAATGTGACATATTGCTTAACAAATGCATCATAAAATGCAAACATATTTTGCAAATCATAACTTGTATTCTAACACTTATTGCATAACAAATGCAACATATAATGAAATCATATTTTGCAAATTATAACTTTTATTCTAAAACTTATTGCATAACAAATGCAACTTATTGCATAACAAATGCATCATGAAACTTATAACTTAAACTACAAAACATTATGCATTGTCATAATGCAAAACATACTTTAAATACTTTGAAAATCATAACTTGAACTTTTAAAAAAAACTTGCATAATAATTGCAAACTCATTTGCAAATTATATAAATAAGCATTTAAAAATCATTTACTTAATGCTGTAGGTGAGATTTGAAACTTACCCGAACTATGCTCTAGCGTTCTCTATTCCATTCCTTTCTCATTTGTTTTCCTTCCATTGGTTGGCTTTTGTATCCTAATCAAACGACAGCCGACTTATTAGTTAACTTTCTTTATTATCAATCCACTCGATTGATAATAAAACGTAAAAATTAACCATTCTTTTCTTTTAACTTGACTAGTATACTTTCGTTTACTGTTGTCTTTACTTAACCTTATAAACCATCGGTTTACCTTTCCTTCACTTAGCTTTGTAACCCACCAGGGTTACTTTTCTTTTTAACCTTGTAACCCATCGGTTTACCTCTCGTTTACTTAAACATCCCTTATTAAATCTCCCGTCTTACTAGTGATTTCATTACTTAACGTATTACGGAACATTTTTCGTTCAAGAACGTTATGCTAAATCGGAGTGTTTGACTCCGTTCTAACCGTTTCCTTGATAATGACGATTTTGCCCTTAACGGGTTTTTCGTCACCCTTGTAACCTTATAAAACAATACTCACATAAAACAGTGTAACAATCACTTATCATGCATTTCATAAATTTTTATGAAAGCATCTAAAATAATTTATTTTAAAATGGTTCATACTATAGGCGAGATTCCTACTTACTTGGACTCCAAGCTAAGCAGGTCTAGTTGTACCTCGCTGTATCTATAGTATGCAAAGCATCCTTTGTAGTGCTCCTCGAGCGACCATGAATGGCTAAGAATGCTTCCTGGAGATCATACGTTACTAGAACTGTCATTCTGGACTCCGTTACTACTGTTTGAATCGCCTCGATTCACGCACAATCGATACCAGATGATTTTTACTAGAGTAGAATTAGCTTGAACAGAGGTCACCATCGCTTTTAGAGCATCGAAACAAGTCGGGAGGCGGTCTTGGATCGTCGATCGGAGGCCGGATCACAAAAATCCAAATTGGTCGTTGACCGACCGTTGGCCGACTTTGACTGGCGTTGACTGGCATCAATCAGGGTCCGTTGGTGGTTGGGCTCGGGCCTACCCTCCCTAATTCGACCCTTCTGAGTCCAATGGTGGTGTCAATTTTGCCTAATTCTGCCTCTAACATTGCAGGTCAGAGCTCGACATTGATGGCAAAAATGGAGACTCTTATTATGGCTTTCCGACGATGGAAACCTGAAATTGGCTGAGGGCTTTTGCTACCCATACTCCTATGAGCATTTCCCCTCATCCAATTTGAAGCAACGTGGCTGGGAAGGGCAAGGACGGAGGCTCCCGCGACGGTTGATGGCGGCGTTGGCCGTTCTCCGACAAAATGAGCTCCTTCGGTGCAATTGATCGAGGGGTTTTAATCTCCTTGATCCTCTAAATCCATTGGGAGGGGCGGTGTCGGCCACCTCCTCCGACAAGGCAGAGTTCCACCGTGGTGTGGCGGCGTACGGTGGCGGTAGACGGACGGAGCAATCCGATAGTTGTTGAGTTGCCACAAAGGGTGGGTTTTGTTCCTCTCATCACGGTGGTCGTGTAGGAATAAGAATCATGTCGATCGGACGTCGAACGATAAAGATATCTCGCCGAAAAGTTTGGATTTCTCTGCCACTTTAGGCGGCACGTGTGGCTTCCTCCGGCGGCTTTTTGGGCGGCACGAGACCTCGTTGTACTCAGCTCATCAAGAGCTTTCCGTTGGTGCGGGAGGTGTCGAAAACAAACACCGGAATCTCAAACGAGATTTGAGGAGAGAGAGCTGATTTTTTGTCTGATTTTTTTCTTTTTTTTTCTTTTCTGCACTTTTATAAAAAAATTTATGGTCTACACAGTTCAATTTTGTACTACATGACCTTAAACAGTCCAATTCCTATACTGTTTTACCTTACAGTGTAATTTTTATACTATATAACTTTATCAGTGTACTTTCTTATACTGTATTATTTTAATATCGTATAATTATTTGTATTATTATACAGTATTTTTCTTAAACTATACTTTTTATCTTAATATAATCCTTAACTTAATGCATTTTTAATGCATTAGAAATCTCAGGTGTTACATAGATGAACCAAGTGACTATTAGATTGTGTTTGTCGGGGGAAAAGGAATAGAAAAGAAAGAAATGAAACTTTATTTTGATGTTTGATTGGTTTTTGAAAAAGGAGCAGTCATTCAAAATGGAATGACTTTTCTATTAAGTGAGTGAATCTTTGTTCCTTACTCATATAGAAAAAATAGCCATTCCAAGCTGTTTTCTTCTCTTTTTTTTCCCTATAATTACCATTGAATATTATAATTATTACTGTTATAATTATTATAATAATTAAAATATAATTAATATAATATTATAATATATCATATATTATGTTGTAATTATATCTTATAATATAATATAATATAATATAAATATTGTGGTGATATTGTAATTAAGAATATCACAATTATATTAGTAATATAATATTATTTTATTATATAATACAATATAATATAATATAATATATATTAATAATATAATTATTTATATAATCAAATATAAATATGCTATCATAATTCCAATATTATTCGTTATTGTATTGTATTGTACACTATAATTACATAATGTATTACATATTATAATTATAATTATTAAAATATAATATAATATAATATGTTTGTAATATTATAATTATTATAATTTAATATTATTATGTTTCAATGTGATATTATATCTCATATAAAATAACAATAAAAATATAATTATAATATTATAATTACGCTTTATAATACTCTTTATATTAACCATTATCACAATATTATTATATTTTATATCGTAATTATATAATATATTATATAATTATAGTTTTATTATATTATATTACATTTTGTATACTATATTAATATATATAAAATATTAGTATTATAACATAAAGATAATTTTGTCGACATGAAAATATTCATATTCATTTCATAGTATTCCTACAACCAAACAAAGAAATCAACTTTTTTTTTTCATTCTATTCTATTCCAGTATCATTCCTATTCTCATTATTATTACTCTTCTGCTGCTGCAATCAAATGCAACCTTAGTGCAAAAAATGAAATTTTTTTTATTTGATTGTCGTTCCAAGAGAACCCTTCGATTGTAGTTTTCTTTTTCTTTTTCAAACATTACTAATTTTATTATTAATTTATTCTATAAATTTATTACTAATTTTATATTTTATATAGTAAAACTTTATCATTAGTTTTAATTCTTGATGTGTAAAACTTTTATCGTCTATATACATTCATAAATACAAACTACTAGTATTATATGTAATATTATATATATTATTCTCTAACTTTATCTGATTATTGTTAAGTCTCTCTTTATGAGAGTCTCATAGTCTCTTCATTATCAGAGTTTGAATTATTTTCAAGTCTCTTTTTATGAGAGTTTCATAGTCTCTTTATTAAGAGAGTCAATATTTTTTGAATATTTATATAAAGTTAGTTGTTACAATAACTTTTTGACTGGGTCAGCAATATAAGAAATTTTCAAGCAAACGAAAGCTATGTTGTTGAAGCAGATTCAAGATAAATTTTAAATTTTAAATTTTCATATCTTTTCAATAAGATTTGTTTATTCTCATACTCATTAAAAATTATTTCTTATTCTCAGGTTTTGTGATGGCTACATCATCTTCAAGAATACTTGATCACTACTAACCTAAATCTCTATTTTATAGAGTTGTTCAAGTTACGAAGACTTTTTGTTCTTTTCGTAAAAAGTTTAGAATGTTATAATAAGATATATCTAGCTTATTATCTTTTTTTTAGAAGCTAAGTTTTGCCATTACTTAGAGAATCAATTATGTTTTTCCATTATTTGACTTCTTATACTCTCGTTAAAACTTATAAGTTTATTTAGTCGGAGAATCCCTCCTAAAAAATATGTTATTGTATCCTATTTGTATCATATACATTCTTTTGATAATAATAATAGCTTCTATTGAAAAAAAAAAAAAAAAAAAACCCTCAAGTGAAGTGTTTGATGGCGTATTGGTAAAAGAATGGGGCTTTTGGATAAATGGCTTTAAGAAAAAATATTTTTAGACGAATGACCTCTTTTTTTTTTTATATAAAAAATCAAGCCTTCTGGTCAGAAAAATTTCTTCAAATTTTATTTTTTTTAATCTTGTTGAGGTTTCTTTTCTTGCTTAGAGTTTTTTTTTATCTTTTTTTAAAAAAACTAGAACATTTTTTTACTCAAAAGACTTAATTTTTATACCAAAAAAAACTATTTCTCTAATTAAAATTTTTAGCTGGTTTTTTTTTTCAAATTCTTCTTAAAAGAACTCAGCAGACACAAAAAAAAAATAATAATAATAATAAATAAATAAATAGTAAAGAAGACGATAGCCAGAGCCAAGCTCCTTCTCTCCTTTCTGCAACGACTTATTTCATTATTATTATTATTATTATTTCATTATTTCATCCACGGTTAATATACACTATTTCTATCTCTCCTCTCTCTCGTTCTTTCTCTGAAAAACCCTAGGAAGGTTGGTAAGCTTCCAAATTAAAAAAAAAAATCAATGTGCATGTCCTCCGATTAGGGTTTTTCGGGTTTTGGGAAGAGAAGCAGAAGAAGATGCATCCGAAGCAGAGAGCGTCGGATGGCGTGGGCGAGTCGACGAGTGCTCGGGCGGTGCCAGTACGGAGCAGCGACAGGGTCAGGAGGAGGCCGAAGTTGTACGGAAGGGCTTCTTACATCTACTACACTCCCACCATTCGCCAGCGAAAGACCACCATCAACAACAAGACCAGGAACAGGACCGCCGCTTCCCGCATCGCCCGCTTCCTCTCTCCCTCCAATCGCCGCCCTCCTCCTCCGCCGCCGCCGCCCAAAAACGACGTCAGTCCTCTCTCTTTCTTTCTCTATATATACACATACATATCTTTTAAAGTTTAATTGAGGACTTCTTTGATGTTTGAAGGTTTTGAGAGGTGTTTTTTTTTTTTGGATTTTGTTCATTTTTTATTTAATTTCTAGGACGAGTGTGGGAATGTCGTTCAACGTTCATACACCTTTTTTTGAATTTGGGGGTTGGGATGGGAAGGGAAAGGGTTGGAAAAACATACAATGATCTATTACGTTCTCTTGATTTCTTGCTTTGACGAGTCTATTTTTTGGGTCCGGAAAAGCTGGCACTGTTGTGCCTTTAACTTATGCAGCTTTGTACCCCTAGAAAAAAACAAAAGAACATAATCTTATGCAGCTTTGCATTGAGGGTCTTTTTTTCCTTATTTAATGTGGAATATTTAATTTTGTGGGGTTTCCTTTTCATACAGCAAAGGAGGTTACGCATGGTTGGTTGCATATTTTGTTTCGTTGCTTGTACTATGAGACGAAACATGCAGACAGGTTCAATGATAGCTGTTTTTTTTTTTGGGCATTAATATCGGAAATAATTTCTTTTTATAATGGTTTTAGCTAAATTGTTGCATTTAGTTTAACCAAAACACAAATTACTCTTTAAGATATATTGGGTGTCTTGAATTCTAACACGTGTAGAACTACTCGTTACAGGTTGATGTAAGTAACCTTCGACGCTCTACAAGAAAGCGAAAGGTTGTAACTCATGATGATTATACGGACAGTTCTGGTTACGAGGATGAAGACTTAATGGTGAGATGCTATACTTTCCTAATGGTACAATTTTTCATGAAATGACTGCCAATTATTCGATTGCCTAGAACTTCAAAACTGATGCAGTAAATTTAAACGTGGTTTTTTTATTTTTTTTGGGACTGAAGTTGTCTGGTTTTGTTTCAGAGTCCCACATATCGATCTTCGAGGAATCGGATTGATAACAATGTGAGCCGGGTCGAATTACTCTCTCCCAAAAGTAAAAAGGTTGTGGAAAATAAATCAACGCCTCGGCGTGAAGGATTACGGCCTCGCCGTTCAAAGGGAGTTCCAAGGGAACAGTTTAACATGGAATTGGATGATGGGCCAGGTACTTCAGAAGAGAAGATTGGTGAAGATGAGACTGAGAATGGGAATGATATCGAAGAGATTGATGCAGATGATGATCAAAACGAGGGTGAAGGTGAGGGCGAGGATGAGGGCATGGGTGATGGCAATGATAATGGAGAGGAAGATGGTGACGATGAAGTTGGTGAAGAAGAAGAGGAAGAGGAAGAGGAAGAGGAAGAGGAAGAACAGGATGGCAGGAGGAGATATGATCTCAGGAATCGTGCAGATGTACGCAGGATGTCTATGGAAGAAGGAAAACCGAGACCTAGATCTCCTCGAAGGGTATTACATCAAGGGATGGGGACCAAGGTCAGTAGGGATGTTCGGAAGAGCGGATCACGAGTTCACAAGCGCCATCGTATTGCAAGGGCCGACGATTCTGATGACTCTCTTCTTGTGGATGAGTTGGATCAGGGCCCTGCAATTCTGTGGGGTCGTGGTGGGAGTAGGTCTGGACCACCTTGGCTTTTTGGGGGACTTGACATGCATGGGACAGCAACATGGGGATTGAATGTTGCTGCATCAGGTTGGGGTCATCAGGGTGATGCTTTGGCAACCTTGACATCTGGGATTCAAACTGCAGGGCCAAGCTCAAAGGGTGGGGCAGATATCCAACCTTTACAGGTTGATGAGAGTGTGAGTTTCAATGACATAGGAGGGCTTTCTGAATATATTGATGCTTTGAAGGAAATGGTCTTCTTTCCCCTACTATATCCTGATTTCTTTGCAAGTTATCATATCACTCCACCAAGAGGGGTGTTGTTATGTGGACCCCCTGGCACTGGAAAAACGCTGATTGCCAGAGCACTAGCTTGTGCTGCATCAAAGGCTGGCCAAAAGGTAAGTTTTTACATGCGTAAGGGTGCTGATGTCTTGAGTAAATGGGTGGGTGAAGCTGAAAGACAATTGAAGCTACTTTTTGAAGAAGCACAAAGGAACCAACCTTCTATTATCTTTTTTGATGAAATAGATGGGCTTGCACCTGTGAGGTCAAGCAAACAAGAACAAATTCACAATTCCATTGTGTCTACTTTGCTTGCTTTGATGGACGGCCTTGATTCTCGTGGGCAAGTAGTTTTGATTGGAGCAACCAACCGAATTGATGCCATTGATGGGGCCTTGCGTCGCCCTGGTCGCTTTGATCGTGAGTTTAACTTTCCCCTGCCTGGTTGTGATGCACGAGCTGAAATATTAGATATACATACTCGAAAATGGAAGCAACCTCCTTCAAAGGAGTTGAAATTGGAACTTGCAGCTAGTTGTGTTGGATATTGTGGTGCTGATTTAAAGGCTCTTTGCACTGAAGCTGCAATCCGTGCTTTTCGTGAAAGGTACCCTCAGGTTTACACTAGTGATGACAAATTTCTTATAGATGTTGACTCGGTAAGGGTTGAGAAGTATCACTTTGTTGAAGCCATGTCAACGATTACTCCTGCTGCTCATAGAGGCACTGTTGTGCAATCTAGGCCGTTGACTTTAGTAGTTCAGCCATGTCTGCAAAGGCATCTGCATAAAGCGATGGATTACATTGCAGATATTTTTCCTCCCCTTTCGGTGTCTTCAGAATTGACCAAGCTTTCTCTGCTTTCCTATGGTTCAGCAATTCCTCTAGTGTACAGGCCCCGGCTTCTCTTGTGTGGCAATGAGGGTTGTGGCCTGGTAAATAGCTTAGAAACTCTTGCTGTTGACAAACTGGTTACTGTTGGAACCACAAACTAAATATACTTACTGCTTTAGTTTAACAGGACCATCTTGGGCCTGCAATTTTACACGAGCTAGAGAAATTCCCTGTTCATGCTATAGGACTTCCATCCCTCCTTTCCGATCCTAGCGCGAAGACAGCTGAGGAGGCATTGGTACATATATTTGGTGAAGCAAGAAGAACAACACCATCAATCCTTTATTTGCCTCAGTTCCACATTTGGTGGGAGACTGTGAGTTCATACTTCATTTATATGGAAAGTTTATCAATCAAAATGCTAAATGAATAATAATTTACAGTCACAATATATATATATTTTTAGTTTTCTTTATAATATGCTTCAAACTTTGTGGTTTCATATTTGAATGCCTCCTTGTCACTCTGGCCACATTGCAGGCACATGAGCAGTTGAGGGCTGTTCTACTGATGTTGTTAAAGGAATTGCCATCTGACTTGCCCATATTATTGCTTGGGACATCCTCAATGCCATTTGCTGAAGTTGATTCAGAGGCTGCTTCAATATTTTCCAACCGTTCTGTGTATGCTTCCTTTTTGCCTTAAAAAGCTCATACATCTAAACTTGCAGCGTTTCCAATTTCTTTTGATTCCTAGTTTCACTAAGCTTTAGCTAGCCTTAAACTATGTCAATTCGTTATTATATTCCACTGAATAAGTGTTTGGTTACTAGTTTTTTCTATTATTTGGGAGAAAAACAGGATGGTACTCAATCACTACACGGACCTTGCTCTGTCTCACCACTGGTGTGTTCTGTGTTAGAAGGAGGGGGAGACACACGATCACTTATTGTTACATTGTGATTTTACTAAAATGATATGGCAGAAACTTTCGATGGAAGCAGGTTTTAATTGGGTGTTTCCAGGTCAATATAAATTCTTAATGATTGAGGATATGGCGGGTTTTGGATCCAACAAAAGGCCAAGAGTTTTGTGGTGTATGGTGCTAGCAGTTTTTTGGACAATGTGGAAGAAGAGGAATTCCAGAATTTTTGAAGAAAAGGAGTTGGGGGTGGCATATGCTTTTGAGAAGGCGAAATTCCAAGCCTCGCTTTGGGCTTCCACTAACTAGGAACTTAAGGATATTCCATTTTCTTTATTAAGTTTGGGTTGGTTAGATGCCATTGGCTGTTAATTCTTTGTAGTTTGTTGGTGGCTCAATGATTAATCATATCAATATAAGGTCTTTTTCTTAAAAAAAAAAAAAAAAAAACCTCATGGACCTCGCTCTAAAAGGGTTTGCCTAGGACACCTTACTAGATGAGATGTTATGCACCGAAATTCTTCAATTTCTCCCTCTTTTAGCCAGTTTCGAAGGCGTATGCTTCTCTTTCTGCAATTATGATGATATCTGAAGAGCAGTGGTCAGCAAATAAATGCATTTCCTCTTTATATGATTTATGCAATTAGCGTTTCATGTTGATATGCCATCACATGGTTTTACATTTGTCCTTAAAACTTCAATATTATGCCCTTTCTGTCAAACATAAATAGTTAAGATTTTAAAATTTGTTTTTTCATAACTTTGTCTTCTGAGGGATTGTAGTTTGTTGATCAATTTTATTGCTCTGTAAATAATAACAATAACAATAATAATTATTCCACGTCCATGCCGATACCATGACGTCATATATTTCTCATTTATTGACAGCTATCAGGTGGGTGAACTAACCACTGAAGACCGAACGTTGTTTTTTAATCATTTAATTGAAGCTGCTTTATCAGTCTTGTTGGAAGGAATGACAAAGAAATCCCAGGAATCAGCATCTGTTCCTGACCTTCCAAAGGCTCCAAAAGTAGCAAGTGGTCCAAAAATCTCCGAGTTAAAAGCCAGGGTAGAAGCTGAGCAGCATGCCCTTCGCCGACTGCGGATGTGCCTTAGAGATGTTTGCAACCGGTTAGATAATCTAGTCCCTCTCATATACGGTGATTTTATTTTACTATTTGAAGTCTGAAATTTCTTTTTCATTCTGTGGTTTGCTACATTTGACTGTAGTTATACTGCTTGTATGTTTTGCATTAAACCACACGTGCAGTTTTGCTTGTAAGTTGAAGTGGTGATTCAATGATGCAAAAGGCATAAAATTTGAGATTTTGGATGAGAGTGGGAAATTCTTTTCGGTCATGGAATTTCTGGCCAATCTTGACTCTAGACTGCTGTAAGATATAAACCTTCGGATTAGGCGTTTAGGCAGCAGAGGATTCCAAATAATGGAGTATATTATTCAGGATTATGAATCACATAAACACAGTACTTTCAATTGATCCAAAGCTAAGACTGATCATTCCTATGTTTTGTAGACCTTGCTCACTTCTAGTGCATTCAACAATTTATAACTCTAGTAGAGAATTTAAAGTACATATATTTTTTAATCTCCTTCACATCTGTGAGGCCCTTGGAGTTAGTCTGGATTTTAGTTTTTTCTCCAATTAGATGTTCATGTTATGCCTGTTATTAGTTCAAATTTTAGCGTCCTCTCTTGCTTTCATTATTTGTATATATGTTTGTTCCTTTTCTGCAGGATTTTATATGATAAACGATTTAGTGTCTTCCACTATCCTGTTTCGGACGAAGATGCTCCAAACTATCGCACAATCATCCAGAACCCAATGGACATGGCTACACTTTTGCAGCGAGTTGATTCTGGACAGTATATTACATGTTCTGCATTCCTGCAGGATTTTGACCTCATTGTATCCAATGCGAAGGTGTGTCTTCCTTGTAATTTTTTCATGTAAGGAAATATATAATAGCTGTCTATTTTCAAATAAGACCACATTGATATTGGTTATTGGAGACACATTACTATGAAAATTGTACAGAGCAGTAGGAAATTGAAATGTTAACTTAGACAAGCAGACTCAATATACACACAGTACTTTAGATTAGTGCCGATATTATTCTTCACATCACAACACAATTTGGTCATCTCTTATTCCTTTCTTATCACAGTATCACTAATAGCTACATAAAATCAGAATAATTATCAAAAGTTTTTACATAATAACATTTACTATATCGAGAAAAAATCGGGCAAAACATTCTCTAGAAATTGGGATCCATACATGAACAGTTTCTTTTGTAAGTTTCATGCAGCAATCTTATCAGTTTTTCTGTTTGAACTTCAGATGTATAACGGAGATGACTACAATGGGGCTAGAATCATTAGTAGAGCCTATGAGCTACGAGATGCAGTAAGTTTTTTAATTTTTCTTTCTTGATTTAGCAATCTTCTTGTGTTTTGGCTTATTGTATATGGTCAAAATACTTTTCTTCCTTAGGTACATGGAATGCTATCACAAATGGATCCTGCTCTGGTTGCATTCTGTGACAAGATTACAGCCCAAGGTGGTCCTACGCACATGCCAGAAGAATTAGGAGGATCTACTTTCCCATTGACCCCTGTTGTGCAGCTAGGAACCGCTACAAGAGTAAGTGCTCGACTTCGAAATGTCCAGCCAGAGTTAAATATGGATCATAGTTATGGGCCATCAAAACGACCGAAAAAGAATGTTGATACTGCACATGCAGGTATCTATCTTCATTTTAGTTTATTTCTTAGTCATGCAACATTTAAGTGTCAAAAGGCTAGACTTTATTTTAACATATATAAAAGTCTTAATGTGCTGCTGACACTTGACCGTTTTGTCAGCATAATGGATGAAACGTTTCATCTCTGAGAGAGCTGCTACGAAATGATTTATTCAAGTAATTTAAAAAGTTCTTAGGTCTACTTTACTGCTGCTGCTGTTTGTTTGTCGTAGTGCTCTTTAACATTAACTCTAAATTTAGGATACGTATATGCATATTGCATGTTTCTTCAATATATATGTGAACAAGCAAGCACACAAGTGGATTTATGTGCACAAAAATTTACGCGCATAAAGAGGGGGGGGATGGAGTGGTGAATTTTTTGCTTTGCATCAAGTTAACTTTATATTTCCTTTGATAGAGGACTCCTCGTCTGTTATGTGCACTTTTTTAACAAGTATTGTTTATATAGTTCTGTTTACCATAAAAAATCTTTATATATTTACTAATTTTTTCTAATAATAATTTTATATAAAATTTTTGGTGAAAACCCTTATGTTTCCTCTATAGTATTGGGTGCTTGAGAGATCTTTTTTATTACTGCCTAGGTCTAAATTTGTCATACTTGATGCTGGTGCTTGATGCTGTGGGGAGCCTGAAAATTTAGTTAGTGAATGAGTTGATCTCTTATCCTTTTATACACTTTTTTTTAGCATATCCTTTATACACTATTTGATGGTAATTGTTGAATGTCTAGATTTATTGTTCAATTTCAGCTGCAGAAGAGAAGTCGCGGCAGCAAGAGCTGTCAAAGCCATCGCAGGATTCAGAAGCAAATGAAGTAAATCCTGAGAGACTGGAAACATCTTCTGCTGATTTCATCGAGCAGGATACTTCTGCTCCAGAAGTTGAAGTTCCTGGTCACGCCGATGGAAATGAAGACCACAGTGTTACACTGTCAGATGGCGAAATTACAAACCAAGCGGAGTCTATCAAGGGACGTTTTGTGGACCGATCAGAAAGCTTCAACATTCCTCAGCTTGAGAGGCTTTACACCCGAATTATGAAGGGCATTTTTGAAATAAAAAACGCAGAAAGTAAAGACGATCCCAAGGCTTCAGTCTTGAGATTTTTGGGCAAATTTGTGGAGGATGGCTCAAATTTCTAGGGTTTTTGTTTTTTTTTTTTAAATTTTTAACTCAATACTTTTTCCCGTTGCTTCCAAAAGACGGGGAAAAAAAAAGAAAGAAAAAAATCCACTTGGCAGATCATGTAAATCCGGGATCTTTTTTATTCTACTAATTGAGTGATAGTTTTTCTAGAAAAAGTGGCTATATTTCAATGGTCTGGAAACATTGCGGATCATATGGTGGTTTTCAACCTTTCACTCGTTTTGGCGGTGCTAAGCAACACCTGCAAGCCCCGTTTGGGAACTTGATATGAGGCAAAAAGAAAAAAAAAAAAGGGGTTTAAACTAATTTCAGTACAATTTTTTTTAACAAAATTTACATTATTATAATGTTTTTAGTTCAAACCTACTTCCTTAATGTCTTTGTAGGCTCTTTGAATTCCATATTAATTTAATATACCATAGATTGTTAAGAGTAAAACAATGATCTAAGCATTTTTTTGAAAGTTGAGATTTTTTTTAGGTTATTTACCTATTTATACTATATATTTTAGGTTTATTTAAATATTATACTTTTAATTTTTAATCTTTTTGAATGTACATTTTCAAAATAGATTTTATACCTTTTTTTTTTATCAATCTTCAATTTTGAGCAAAAATTGCCTAAAATATCCTTAAATTGTATAATAATTTTAAGACTTTAAAAAAATATTATACTAAGAGTTTTTGTCTTCAAAAATGTATAAAAAACCTTGAAAACTGGGTGTTTTGTGTGTTTTTGTTTTTGTTCTTTTTATTTTTTTACTTAAAAATAATATAACCATTTTAAAGGTCAAAATCAATTATAGAATAAGTTACAATATAAATTTGTGCATTAAAGATAAGGGTAAATTAGTTAATTGGTCTCCAACCTTTTACGAAAATAAGATTTTGGTCTCTAATTTTTTTTTAACCAAACCGACTTTAACACATGACTATCTTGGTAAGGGTATTTTAGTAAAATATCTAATATGTTTTAAAAAAATTAAAATTAAAACATAAAAAAAAGTCTCCAATCCATCTGTGCTCCAATCGGGGGATTTTGATGAATGACTTTTTGAGAAAATTTTTTTTGATGAATGACCCTTTTTTTTAGACAGTTTTTGACAAAAAAAAAATATTTTTTGGACATCAAAATGGTTCTATTTTTTTTTTATTTTTTTATTTTATTGAGGTTTTTTATTCTGCTACAGTTATTTTTTAAAAAAAAAAAATTAAGACAATTTACCTCCCAAAAAAATATGTTTTTTTTTGTTGCAAAAAAAAGAAAAAAGACTTTTACCGATTCAAAATTTTTTTTGTTCCTTCCATCAAAATCTTCCGCTCCAACCCGTCTCCGTCGGCATCCCCCTTCCTCTGGCATCCCCTGCCTGTCGCCATCCCAGATCCATCGCAACCTCTCCGTCACAAGGCCATCGCAACTCTCTCTCTCTCTCTTTCTCGCTATTCTGTCTATGATCTGATCTCCCATAGCGTCTATTTCTAAGCTTTCTTCTTCTTCTTCTCCCTCAACAGCCACCTTCGGACCCTCTAAATCTTCTTGTAATCCTTGTTCTTTCGTGATCGGTTTCAGAACCAACTCCAGCTTGAACACCAAGCTCTCTTTGTCTTCGTCTTCGTCTTCTTCTTCTTCTTCTTTCAAGTTTTTGCTTCCCAGAAACTCACCCCTCAACACTTCCTTTGTGTAAGCTTCAATCAATCAAAACTTAAAAAGTATTAGTGGTTCAGTCCTGATGAATCATTTAATTTGGATTCTAATTTGTTTCGATTGATAATGCTTGATTTGGGTCTGGTTTTTTAGCCTTTTTTTAGGGTTTTGATTGGGGTACGGATGGCCGAAGTAAGGTTTTGGATTTTCTATTCGTGGCCATGAGACATATTGTTCCGCTTGGGCCTTGAAGAGGAGGACCCAATTCAGCTGCTTGGGTTTTCTCTGAAATTCTGTGGTTTGGTGGTCATGGATGTGATTTCGTAGTTCACCTTTTGGTTTGGCTGAGCATCGTCGAGAACCGATGATGATAAACTGGTTTTGAGGAAGAAGAAGAAGAAGCAAATAAACTGATGATGTTGATGAAGTAGATCTAAGGTATAAGGAGGAAGCTTTTTTTTATTTGTTTTATTTTTTACATTTTTTAATAAACTTGATTTTTTTCCTTATAATATGATGATGAAGAAGATCTGAGTTTTTTTTGGGTTATTTGTTTTATTTTTTTAGATTTTTAATAAATTTTTGTTTTAACTTTTATTAATTTCTTAATGTATCAATTATTATAAAGAGTTATTTAGCAATTTTAATTAGAAAATGATATGCAATTATCTTTAATAGTCAAACCATTAAGTTTGACTATTAAAGTTAACAGTTCAACGGTTAAAATAATCCATCGACAGCTTAATTGAAAGGTTAAAAATAAATAAAAAATTGAAGGCTAAAATCTTATTTTCGTAAAAAATTAAAGACCAATTGAGTAATTTATTCAAAATCTAATTCAAAGATCTACATTCGATAAGATTAAAAATAAAAAATATAATTTTTAAATTAATTTAAAACTAGCGATGTAAATATACGAATATCCCTTTCTTCAAAGATCAGTCACCACTACAAGGACATAATTTCACTGTATTTAAACATCTTTATAAAATTTTTAGCACGCAAGTACTCATTGAATTTCATATTAATTCAGTAATGTTCCTCATTTGTCATAAACAAAAGGCTCATACATAACATTGCTGCTTGTCCCTCCGCACGTCTGTATATATGACGAGGATATTTACCGTTGCGATAAGGTTATAGTAAATAACTGTGTTGTCATGTTGAATAATGACTGCCACTTTTCGTTCTTATGTCATGTCGCAATTACCATAATCTTGTTACGTAACAGATTAAACGTTCATGTGTTTATATCAACGGTTCTAGTGTTGATTATCAATGTTACGTGTTGACGCCTAAAAGTGGCCCAATGCCACACACGCACACCGCTTGTAGTGGTCGGACCGTTGTCCTGACTAGTCTTTTTTGCAAAAGAAAGAGAAAACCTTGAAGTAAGAGGACAATAGTTTGGTGTCTACCAAAAAAACCTCAATGCTTAAGTCAATATATTGATGCATTGCATACCAAGAAATAGAATGGGCAAGAAAAGAATGTCCGCATCTCAATGAAGAATGCCGGTATTTATAAAGTATAGCTTAGATCTGACCGTCACCTTTGAATAGGGTGTGCAGTTGTATGAGTGTATAGGTTGTTAACAAGTGTCAAGATCTCAAAAGTAGGATGTTTTCTAAAAGATAAGTATTGACCCAAATTGCATAGTGTCATGGACGGAATCTAAAGGTCCGTTTGGTAAAAGGATTCGAATTATGTTGATTTGGATTCTTTTGATTAAAGTATTGTGATTTGGATTGTGATTTGAGTAATGGATTTGAGTTGTAATTCAAGTTATTGTTTGGTTGTCAGAGTATTTAAACTTGGATTTGGGTAGAATATTCAAATATATGTTTGGTAAGCTTTTGAATCCTGATTTGAGTTATGAATATGTGTTTGGTACATTTGATATTTGGATTATGATTTTTGGTGGTCCTTTTGTCAAAATTTTAAAAAATTTTAGGAAAAAATCACATTTTTAAAAAAGTTCGTAAAAATGGTGTGTGAAATAAATTATTTCCATTTTATTGAATGCAATTAGAAATCAATGTTTGGTGAACATGAACACATTATTAAAATGAAATTAGTGTTATAACTGTATTAAGTCCTCTGGTTTTTGTCTATTGACTTTAATGGGCATTTTGATGCTACTTTCTTTTCCTGAAATATCAATTCTCTTTCCAATCCATAAAGTATTTACAAAAAAAAAAAAAATATTACAATCCAATCAAAGAACGTGCTCCTTTTTCAAAGGCATTGTATACATGACAACATTTTGTGCAGACAACTGAGGGGAAACCCTAGCTAATGTAACAACCTTTCAATATTAATGCATTAAAAAATTACTGTATTGAAATACTAATGCCTACTAGTGTACCAAAGGCGTTGTGCATAAGCTCCCAAATTTGATTTACCATCGCATCCCTACGAGCGTTCATGTTGGCATTGTCACCCCTATTTTGAGTTAATGGGTTCACATCAACCCCATTATCGTCTTGCACCCCATCTTCTTTGTCGACATTTTCTCCTTCTATCTCAGCCACCGGTAGTACGTCATCATAGTACTGCTGAAGTATCTCATCATTACTTTGCCACATGCGTACGAAGTTGTGAATCATGGCGCAAGCAATTGGGATCAACTTTTGTTTGTCATATGGAAAGAGCTTCATGCTCTTCAATATTGGGAATCTCGCCTTCCATACACCAAAGGTTCTTTCAATGCAGTTGCGAAGAGAGGAGTAGGTATAGTTGAACAACTCCTTTGGCGAACGAGGACCCTGCCTATGCTCTCGATACTCCTACAAATGATATGTAACTCCTCGATATGGCGCAAGGAAACAATCTGTATTAGGATAGCCAGAATCTATAAAATAGAATTTCCTTAAGCAAATCACAAGTGGTGTTAGTATATATATTTTGAGAATACAACAAAAGCAAAGCTAGACTTAAAAAGAACAATATTAACTCTTTTTTTCGTCTACTTGGCGGTGGTTTTGGAAAGTGTTTCCCTGGATCAGATATAGCGTCCAGTAACACTCTTGCATCATGGGCGGATCCCTGTCATTCAGTTAAGATGAAAGTAAATTTCATGTCAAAGTCACAAACTCCTATGACATTTTGTAAGTGAAATCCTTTTCTATTAATATACCTTCTCGATTCTTCACTGGGTGGAATACATGGTATGTGTATATCGTCAATAGCGCCTACGCAATCCTGTGAATTAAATTGTGACGTCATTTGGTTTAGGGCAACTATTTTACAAATGACAATGTAGTATTTCAGTAGGTCTAGAGGATGTTACCTTGAACCATGGAAGGTACTTGTTCCTATGCGTTTGAACGAGTTTGGGCATGTCATTCCATTTAGGCGGTAAAATAAAGTCATGCCTCAATACACACATTGCATGGAGGCCCTGTGTGAAAAAGCGCAAAATTGTCTCTCTTGAATGCTACCAATAATCTTGCATTTCTTTGTTCGTTTAGCTTTGTGATATGACGTTTAAAATATCATAAGTTGTTCATCAACATTGGTATTACGATTCAGCCTTAACAAGCCCTTGTTTTGGATTGCTACACTCAGCATTGTAAACGTGTCAGCACCCATTTGAATCTTATTATATATTCTACTGTGATGCCCATGTAGCAAATTAGAAACTTGTTCGTGTCCCGGCATCCCCAACGTGTTGCGTTGTTGATGGGGCTGCATAAATACGGAGGCATATAGGGCCACAGAAGCGGCTGCAATATAGTAAATATAATCGTCGTCCTCCGAATTATTATTTCCATTTCCATGATCATCAAAATCCACCATAAAATCCCTACAAGGAATTTATTATATGTTGTAAGAATAAACCATGGATTGATATATCTTATTTGTTACATAAACCATTTCTAAGCGTCCAACCAAAACCAATATCAATATTCTCACCGAATATAAGAAAATAAATATTTATAACATGACTTTAGTGGGCATACAAATATACACCATGCTCGTTGTCAAAGTCATAGAGAATACTTATACCCAAATATGAATAGAACAATATTAATAGAATGTAAACAAATGACACCTGCAAATAATAGTGTATAATGTAAAACTCACAACAAGTGGTATAATCATCCGATCGAAGATTAGAATTGTAATCGAAGAATACAATCCATGAAAATATAATGAAGAATACAATAATTTAAAAAATGTCCATGAAAGATTGAAATAAATGCAATAAAAAAAATAGCAAGCAAGCACTAAAATGAATTAACTAATAGCCATCATGTCCACCATATGGTGGATGTGGGAAATATGGAGGCTCCTGCTGAAAATGGGTAAGAGGATGGAAGAAAGGTGTCGGTGGTGCTTGAGACGGTACTACTGGTCGTGGCGTGCGCTTTTTTGGTTGCCGCTGCCTAGATTGGACTCTCGCGCTCCCCCTCTGTATGAAGGCCATGCGACATTCTGGATCAGCTATGAGGAACGTGGTTTGGATTTTGGGGTTAGTGGACAAGTATTCCGTAAAGTCCATGAATTGATCCGACCCTAGGTTCCTCTCTTCATTATTGTTAGGCATTGCCTCCATTCCCCATCATCCGTCAAGGGTTGATGGCCTAAGCACCCACCAACAGTGCCTGTACTAGCGCTGCGCTTTGATAGGGAATCTACGATGCTCTGTAAGGCAATTGTAGCAACCTATGAATCCGTCAGATGGTGGCAACACACTGGCCTCTTCCCAATTGTCAGGGAGGTGGGAGTAATGTTGGTCGCACGTTGTCTTGATCTACGGCCAGCTATTCCTGCCAAATTAGCAATGTAGGCCCTGTCCTCTGGGTTGTTGTAATCATCTTCTAAGTTTAGCTGCTCCGATACTCCGTCATGGTCGTCATTGCTTCTAAGCGGACTAGAATGTTCAGTTAGATGTGTGGAGCCCGAGGCCACCGCATGATTCCCAATGGCTGACTCTTTGTGAAACAATTGCGTTATCAATAGCCAAATGGGCATAGTTTTACCAATCAAGTCTTTTGCATGGGGGGTTCTCTGGACATAAAATTAAAAACGAATTAAGATCGGCGTCATCGGCACATAAAACAGTTCTTCTTTTAGGCATTAAGACAGGTGACAGTGAAAACCAAATAACTTACTACCAAGAAATCCTCCAAGTATTGTGGGTTGCAGCTAACGGCCCCAGTGTCAGGATCCCAACCAAGGCCACTCGCATTCATGAGGATGGAAAATACCTAAAAAAATTTCCTCAGCCGATTCCGCTTTTGTTTATAGTGTTCTCTCAGAACACCTTGACCTAAAATTTCCCCCGCCCACGGGTCCCAATCGGATGCTAACGGATGTCGTCCCAAGGCGGTTGTTTGATGGTCAACCAACCTCAATAACAACGCCCTTTTATTGTGTTTGTTCCAATTAATGGTTGCCTCATCTTCATTCCTTTTCTTCCCCATCTTTCCCATTTCCACCAACGATTCACGGAGCTCGCAACAGCCTATGCATACCAAATTGTGGCACGAAAAGAACATAAAAAAAAGTTAATAAGCTTTGTGACATAAATGGCTCAGAACTATAATTGCTTCTTCCTTTTTCACATTAGGAGCATTACATTGTGGATTGGCACTTAAGATGTCCACAATGATGCTACGATCGGTTGGTGCGCACAAGGACATGTGGAAACAAATGTTGTAAAACGCCACAATCCTGTGCATAACCAACCGAGAGAACAGTAACATATTAAGCGCGACAATCCACAATACTAAAAGTTTCAACAACATGCGGAAGCAAATTTAGTTTCGTCATAGCTAGCACTTTCTCTAAGATCATTATATAGTATCAATATACTCATCAAGTTTAAATTCTATTAACCCAAAAGAAAGAAAAAAGGAAAAGAGAAAACAGATCAGTAACATTGTTGGCAAACTGTAATAAGAACAAGTGGTATATAAATGACATTTTCACGTTGAGGCCATTTCACAAGTCACATGTCACAATTCACAGTCAACGAATGCCCCAAAAAGATGAAGATGCAAGAGAACAAAACAAAATAGCATTCCAAATATATATCTACAATATGATGAAGGCTATGTGAAACCGCACATGCAGGTAAACATTGAGCATATATGGTTATTATTCGTTTTGGTTTTATGCCTAAACATTGAGCTTATATGTTTAATGCATTTAAACAAGCATTAAGCAGGAAAAGAAAAGAACAAAGAGTTTTAAAATGTCAGCTTTTTTATTCTAAAATATTAAATAACTCTTCCATTAGGAGACAACTCAATTGTCAGCAAATGACATGTAAAGTTTTGGTGCCTTCCGTGTCAATTACCAATAGTTTTATTCTTCCTTATTTATTTATAGAAGATTTCACTTTATTACTGTTTTGATAAGAATTTTACTTTAGTACTTTACAAAGAAGATTTATATCTAAAGTTTTGCCTTCCAAACGTAGAGGTATCAAATATAGTAAAAAAGAATTAATGGCATCAACTGCGGTCCATATATATGTAAGGGTGATGTCTGGGAAAAATGGAATTATAAAATTTCAATCGTAAGTTTCATATTATAGTAATTTTTTACTTTACACTATAATATGTAAGAATTTATGCTGTTTGTGGTTGAAATCACAACGTTGAACACCATATATATATATATATATATTTTATAATTTTAAGCATCACTTGGGGCTGTATGGTTAAACAAGTCCATTAGAATGATATTTACACAAATGAATCAAGTAAACGAGTTTCGCCTGGCCTCCAACACAAGAAGGTTGAAATGGAAGCCATCTCATTATTTATTTCAAGTGGTAGAACTAGATGGATTTTTTCCTATCAAAAGTCTCCAGATGCAAAAAAAAAAGAAAAGATTTTTGTTCTTTTTTTTTGTTTAATATTTCGTCCTTAACTATTTGAGAAAATGCTAATAGGCACATTTTAATTTTCAGCATATAGATCAAGGATTTATTCTTTTTTTATTTTATTTTATAGATACATCATAAACTTAGGAAATTTATATTTTGTTCTTTTTTTTGTTGATTAAATATTTTGTCCTTAACTATTTGAGAAAATCCTAATAGGTACATTTTGATTTTCTCATTGTTCTTTGTATCATGTACCGGGAAAAGATCCCCAATTACAATTTTATAATGTTAATGAGATGAACTAATGAAATTTAACAGCATTAAACATATATTCAACAAATGACATTTCCTTTCTCTATTTGCTTTTGTTTCAAGAACCAGAAAAGATGTCAGCAAATATGTATGGATTTTGACTAAAAGAAACAAAAAGAAAAGTCAACAAACCCCCAATAGAAATTGGCCAAAACAATAGACAAATGAAAAAAGGGCAATCCCAAACTAATCAAATTCATATTGAGATCAAGAATATCAACTCGTTGAGATGTCCCCATACGAAAATAAACAAATCCAGAAACAACATATGGAGGTTTAATTAGAGGACTCCAGATAATCAATTCAAAATCAGTGTATTGATAAACAACTACGTAGATAGATAGACAAGGACATGATAAAGTTTGTTTAATGCACAAAAACTATGATCAAAACTGCATCAAAATTAACAATTGAAAAAGTAATTAATTCAACAAAATCATGGGTTTTCAATTAAACAATAGATTCAATAAAAGCAAGTAATGCACAATAAAGCCAAGAGAAATGAAGAACTAGCAAATGGGTATTGCTTAAATGAACTAAAAAGGAGAAAACTTGAGCACAAAAATGTAAAACCCGGATACACAAAAGAGAGCTTGGCTCACCTAATATGAGAACTGTTGTGACGACCCGCTTTTTTGGACACTCACTTTACTTACTTAAACGTCATTACTTAAACAGTAATCTTACTTACTTAGTAAGAAAAATTCTGAAATAATTTTTTTTTCTAAACATATTCTTTAAACATACTTAAAAACTGTTGCGACCTTTGTCGCCATTCATGTCGAAACCTCACTCAACACTTGACTTTAAAACCATTTCAAATCGTTTCTTAAAACTTAATAAGAAACATTTACTAAAACATCGCTTAAAACTTAACTTTATAATTATATTAAATAGTTCATAAACTATACCTTAAAACCTAAAAATTTCTTCAAACTTTGCTTTTTATTAAAACTTTGAAAACACTATATTAAATAGTGAAAAATATTTCTTTTAAACAGCAGAAACCTTACTGTAGTGGTATCCATACCCAAATCCTCGTATTTGTCTTCCGCAGCACCCAGCTCTTCTAACGGGTCCTACTGGTCGCCCATAAAACTACCTACAGCATGAAGAAACTTTTTATGAGCTTTCGCTCAGTAAGTTCAAACAAAATCTCACAAAGCATTTAAACATGCTTTAAAAACTTTTCTAGAACGTTTCCCATAAACGTTTTCCTAAAGCAATTGCTATAATGTTTTTCATAAACGCTTTTCACAAAATATCTAACATAAAACAATCCTAGATTGCTCTTCATAACGTCATTTATGTTTTCATAAACATTTAATATAAAACATTCCTCAGAATGTTTTTCATAGCATATAAATGTTTCACAATAAACAAACCAAATACAATCACAATGCATGTTTTCATTTATGCTTAATTATGAACTTTCGATTATGAGCATCTTATGACCATTCTTTCTTACTTTGACTTTCTATCCTTGTTCTTTATATTTTCTTATCATACACTTTAACTTTCCTTATCTGACTTTAACTTTCCACCTTTTGTTCCTTAACTTTCTTTATCTTATAAATTTTAGTGTTCGCACCAACATCTTTAATCATGAGATCATAAACATGATGCTTCCCTTGTGGAAGACTTAAGACCATCGAACTTCGAGGTCGTATACCTCACATCTGGGAGGTCAAACTTTAACTATACATTCATTACCTCACAACGAGGAGGCTGGTATGACACTTTCTTTTCAACTTTACGTTACCTTCTTATTAACCTTAGTGAGCACATCAAATGCAACCATATCATATGCAAATACACTTGCAAATCATTGCTTGTACTATAAAATCTATTGCATAACAAATGCAACTTAAAATGCAAACACATTTTGATAATCATAATTTGTACTCTGAAACTTATTACATAACAAATGCAACTTATTGCATAACAAATGCATCATACAATGCAATCATATTTTGCAAATCATAACTTTTATTCTGAAACTTATTGCATAATAAATGTAATTTATTGCATAACAAATGCATCACATAACACAATCACATTTTACAAATCATAACTTTTATTCTGAAACTTATTGCATAACAAATGCATCATATAACACAATCACATTTTGCGAATCATAACTTTTATTCTGAAACTTATTGCACAGCAAATGCAACTTATATCGCAATCACATATTGCAAATCATAATTCTTCTTCTGAAACATATTGCATACAAATGCAACATATACCGCAATCACATATTGCGAATCATAACTTTTATTCTGAAACTTATTGCATAGCAAATGCAATTTATATCACAATCACATATTGCAAATCATAATTCTTCTTCTTAAACATATTGCATACAAATGCAACATATATCGCAATCACATATTGCAAATCATAACTTTTATCCTAAAACATATTGCATACAAATGCAATATATATCGCAATCACATATTGCATATCATAACTTTTATCCTAAAACATATTGCATACAAATGCAACATATATCACAATCACAAATTGCATATCATAACTTTTAAATGCAATATATGTCGCAATCACATAGTGCATATCATAACTTTTATCCTAAAACATATCGCATACAAATGCAACATATATCGCAATCACATATTGCATATCATAATATCCTAAAACATATTGCATACAAATGCAACATATATAGCAATCACATATTGCATATCATAACTTTTATCCTAAAACATATTGCATACAAATGCAACATATATCGCAATCACATATTGCATATCATAACTTTTAAATGCAATATATGTCGCAATCACATAGTGCATATCATAACTTTTATCCTAAAACATATTGCATACAAATGCAATATATATCGCAATCACATATTGCATATCATAATATCCTAAAACATATTGCATACAAATGCAACATATATCGCAATCACATATTGCATATCATAACTTTTATCCTAAAACATATTGCATACAAATGCAATATATATCACAATCACATATTACATATCATAACTTTTATCATAAAACATATTGCATACAAATGCAATATATTACGCAATCACATGTTGCAAGTCATAACTTTTATGCTGAATTATATTGCATACGATTGCAACATATTACATAACAATGCTTCATAAAACTTATAACTTACATTATAACACATTATGCATTGGCGAAATGCAGGATTTATACTAATCTTATTTCGTATCTAGGTTGCACATCTACATCTAGATCATAATTTGGTACATAAAAACTGGCCAGTAAGTTCATCTTTTTATTGTTCAGTCTATAGGCCTTTTATCATCTAGTCGTTCTAGACTAGTGATAATGATTATTTAAAACATGTTTACGTACTTGTCTGAAAACTTCTAAGGGTTATAACAGAGCTTAACTTTTTATATCTCTCTTGAAAAAGGAAAAATTAGCTCTTGTCTTTTTTTTTTTTGGGATTCGTAGAGTCTCTCTCTTGGCTCTGCTCTTGTGACCTCTTTGTCGGTCACGAAAATTTTTCTAAATTTTACTTGATTATCTAAATCGTTCTCACGATTTCTAATCAAACCTAGGGTGTCTTATAGTAATTTTTCTAGTTTCCTATAGGCAAATTGAAGATTATATCCTTAATGGATTTCTTATGGACCTTATTGTGCATATTCATTATGCACTACATGGTATTGTACTTATATACTATATCTTGTTACATTATAGATAACAAGCATCAATCATAACATTCATATCCATATCATTCGCTCGTATAAGTATTATACTTACATATCATATTCATAAACATATCATACATATACATGTCATTCATATCATACTTCCACATTTAATGCTTTCATATATTACTCATACTCATGTCATTCATATCATACTTTCACATTTCATGCTTTCACATATTATTCATACTCATGTCATTCATATCATACATCCATTTGTCGTTCATACTTTCATATCGTAGAGTTGCTATACATTTTTCTTCTTTGAATAGCAACTATTTCATATTATATTGATATAATACTTTAAGTCTTGTCACATTTATAATACACACACCAATCATAGTTTATAACATTCATGCATATCAATATGCAAATAGGCTTCAAACATAACGGTTGCAAATTCATTGCAAATCTTATTTTGTACTTTAGAACTTTTTTGCATAATAAATGCAAATATACTTTAAAAACAACTTGCATAACCATTACAAACTCATTTACAAATGCATATGAATGCATTAAAAACTATTTACTTCATGCTGTTGGTGAAATCTGAACTTACCCGGACTATGCCCTAGCGTTCTCTATTTCATTCCTTTCTCGTTCCTTTTCCTTCCATTGGTCGGCTTTTATGTCCTGATCATACGACAGCCGACTCATTAATTAACTTTCTTTTTATCAATCCACTTGATTGATAATAAAACGTAAACATTAACCATTCATTCCTTTTTCATAACTTGGTATACTATCGGTCTACCGTTCTCTTTACTTAACGTTATAAACCATCAGTTTACCTTTCCTTCAATTAGCCTTGTAACCCACCGGGGTTACTTTTCCTTCAATTAAACATCCCTTATTAAATCTCTAGTCACACCTGATGGTTACGTTACTTAACATATTACGGAAAAATCCCCACTATGGAGCGTTTCCTGACATCAGGCGTTCGAGTCCGTTTTGGCTACTTTCACAAAATGACCATTTTGCCCTTAACTCTTTTTCTTTCATTCATTCCTCGACTGAACTTTAAATCCTTAAAACTTAGCATCTATAATACTTACTACCTACAGCAGTATAGAAAACCAATGTTCTCTAGTGAAAACTCAGTTTCTACACAATTTATAGTTTTGGCCCCAATACAGAAATATTTGCATTTTTGCCCCCGGAACAAAAAATAATATTTTTACACCATTAGTCCCCATTTTTCATGAGGAACATTTTTGCTCAAAGTATCATATTCAAAATCCTTTGGGAAAATGACATATTTGCCCTTTTAAAATTTTTCCAATTTTAACAAATTCTTATAAAATTAAAATCTCACAAACGATATAGATTTTTGACAAACTGTCCATGGGGCCTAACAGTTTTATCGAGATCTACAACTTTTATGTTTTAACTTTTGTGAAAATATCACTGTATAGGGGCCTTTTTGGCCATTTTTCAATTCTGTCGAGAAAGAACTTTTTCTTTCAATTTAGTCCCTATGGTATTTTTACAAAAATCCGTTTCAAAATTGCAATTCTATCCCTGCAGAAACCATTCCATTCCTTGATCAAAACATTTTCATACTCAAACATCACTTTTGCAAAGTCTAACATCAAAATTACAAAAATAATACTTTTTGCAAAAATTACCAATTTGCACTATAAACCAAAGTTTCACAACTTAAACATGCCATACTTCACATATGCATGATAGTTCATCAAATACATGCTCAATAACCCACATAGGTTCAAAGTAATAAAAATCAAAATAAAATTTACAAAATTTCAAAACTTTAAAATCCAAAACTTACCAAAATAACACCCTTTTGGTTTCAAGCCTTCAAAATCCCTTTGAACTCCCTCCTAAGCTTCCTTTCCATGCAAAATACCATGGATTAATTTTCTTTCTTAACCCATGAAAAATTCCTTGAAAACTCATTAAAAAGATTAGGATTTTAGCTTAAAACTTGTGGAAAATCCTTGTACTTGCTTGTAAAACTTGTTTGGGGCTATTTTTACAAAGTTTGGGGTTGAGAAATTTTTTTGAAAGCTTCCTTCAATGGCTGCCGAAACTTGGAGGAGAAGGAGAGATTTTTGTTTGGCTAAATTCAACATTAAATGCATACTTATCCAATGGGTGACTCATGGTAACCCATTAGGCTACCATGTGGCATGATGTGATTGGGCCACCTTTCATGGTTTGGTGGCCCAATAAATAGCTAATGGGTGTCCACTTGGTGGGACCCAAAAATTTACACTGTGTAATTTTTTTACCGCACAGTATTTTTCTTATACTGTCGTGGTAAAATCAGTGCAAAAACATATTCTTAGACTGTGTAAAATATTTTACTTGCCTCTGGTTAGTCTTTGGAGGTCAAACATAACGTTTCTTATTCCTCCACATTCTCTAAGCAGTATTATTCCTTACTGCTTTAACTTAAACAGCCTAATTTTTGTACTGCGTGACCTTAAACAGTCTAATTCTTACACTGCATTATTTTAATACCGTATAATTTTGTTGTATTATTATACAGTATTTTTTCTTAACTTAATACATTTTTAATGCATTAGAAATCTCAGGTGTTACAATTTACCCTCCTTAAAAATTTTCGTCCTTAAAAATTAGCACCTTCATAGGTAGTTCATCTTCCTTATTCTCTTTTTCGTTCTTAACATGCTTCCTTAATCACTACTTTCTCACTAAAACTAAGCCTTCATCTTAGAACTTTTATAATTTTCATCATATTACTGACATATTTCTTTAAATTGTACACCACACTTCTGCTGCGCAACTCTGATCTTTCAACATTTTAGTGCAGTTTCCATTCATTTAAGGGTTTAACATTCTACCATTGAATGCTATTCTCTAAAATAGGGTTTATTTCCATTCTAATCTCATCATTTCTATCTAAAGATCAAGGTCATCTGACCAAAAAATCCATAATTTTCAGTTCTATATCTATTCTAGAATGAAATTTTGCCGTAATTTTCCTCATAACATATAGATTTCCAACTTTCATCCTCCCATTTGTGAGGTTTTCACTGACATATTTAACATCATCGTCCTAATTGTGGTTCCCATCGAGACAGTTACGAGCTTATTTGCATATCTTAGCTCAACTAAGGAGTGCTTAAGCTCGATAAAATCACATAATTAGTCATCTAACGTCTGGTTGCTCTCAGGCACTCTCTTTCCATAAAGCACTGAAAATCACTTTAGACCTTTATTATTTCGTTATCTTGATCCACTTTTTCTCGTTATACGTGTAGCCAAAATAGAATAACTTTGACAGAGTAATATTTGCTCCTACGGAGACACCATTGTACGCCTAAACATCATAACATGTCACAAGCTCATCTTCTTGATTTTGAGCCGTCGGCCATCTGTTGATCATCATTGACCACGTTTTGTCATCGTTGACTTGACATCGCTAATAGACGATGACTACTGTTGACTTGCGAGGACATTCTAGCATATATTATCACGTTCATCCTTTGACCTTCTCGTTGCTCATCTGGGTGTGCCGATATCAAAGGCTACGCCCAACAATAACACATATTCGTTAAATTCTAACCTTTCTTCCTACTTAACTTAACTTACTTACTTGAGCTATGGTGTAGCGGACATATGACAGCGTGAGATGGGATGGCAGGATACCGCTCTGATACCACCTGTGATGACCCTCTTTTTTGGGTAGTCACTTTACCTACTTAAACGTCATTACTTAAATAGTAATCTTACTTAGTAAGAAAAATTTTGAAATAATTTTTTTTTCTAAACATATTCTTTAAACATACTTAAAAACTATTGTGACCTCTGTCGCCATTCATGTCGAGACCTCACTCAACACTTGACTTTAAAACCATTTCAAATCGTTTCTTAAAACTTAATAAGAAACATTTACTAAAACATCGCTTAAAACTTAACTTTATAATTATATTAAACAGTTCATAAACTGTATCTTAAAACTTGGAAACATTTCTTCAAACCTTGCTTTTTCTTAAAACTTTTAAAACACTATATTAAATAGTGAAAAATATTTCTTTTATATAGCAGAAACCTTACTGTAGTGGTATCCATACCCAAATCCTCGCATCCGTCTTCCGTAGCACCCAGCTCTTTTAACGGGTCCTACTGGTTGCCCATAAAACTACCTACAACATGAAGAAACTTTTTATGAGCTTTCGCTCAATAAGTTCAAACAAAATCTCACAAAGCATTTAAACACGCTTTAAAAACTTTTCTAGAACGTTTCCCATAAACGTTTTCCTAAAGCAATTGCTATAACGTTTTTCATAAACTCTTTTCACAAAATATCTAACATAAATCAATCCTCATATTGCTCTTCATAACGTCATTTATGTTTTCATAAACATTTAATATAAAACATTCCTCGGAATGTTTTTCATAGCATATAAATGTTTCACAATAAACAAATCAAATACAATCACAATGCATGTTTTCATTTATGCTCAATTATGAACTTTCGATTATGAGCATCTTATGACCATTCTTTCTTACTTTGACTTTTTATCCTTGTTTCTTATATTTTCTTATCTTACACTTTAACTTTCCTTATCTGACTTTTGTTAAACATTTATGCCCTAAGGAGTAAAAATGTAATACGTTTTTGGAGACATTTTTATCAATAAAGAATTTATTCATTTATATATACCAAATCTTGTCCTCTTTACATTCATATTTGTTGAATGTATGTTAAGCAAACAGTAGTCTGAGACTGTCGGTCTAAACCTTTAAGAATTGGGCATATGATGGACTGATTATGGGAAGACACGATTCTTAAAGTGACGGTCTAAAACATATGATCCGTAATCGAGGGAATAAAGTTAGGTGTTTTATTCATGCAAAGATTGTTATGTTGTCTATATCCCTATTGGAAGATGGTTTGTCTTGACCAACGGAGTTGGACACCGTGAATAGAAACATTGGCACGTTGTCATAGGTGACGATGTGTTGGATCGGGACACAAAATGAAATGATTTAGATTAATAATTCTGTCTTACCAAATCGATTCACTTTAGACAATCATTTGTATTGTATCTTAATCCTGAGATGGATAGTGGGCATGTTGTCTCGACTTGTGTCTTTTGATATATCAAAGGGTGACTCCCATATCTCAATAGTGGTATGCATGCCGGTACGTTGGAGGCATGACTCTTGATAGCGTAGACTTGTTATTCATAGATATGGAATCCACAGCTCCTCTTTAGGAGTATTGATATCCTCTTATATGCGTTATCCTGAAATCGAAAAACTGGAACACTTAACCATCTGGATACATAGGTGTAACCGAATGGTATACTATCTTTAGATGGTAAGTTTTCTAATGGTGAGATAATGGAACGTAAGATAAAAATAATCAGGAAGGTAAGACAGAACTTGTCCTTAAGCTGGTTATGGATTATCATATGGGGATACGATACACTTTGATATGTCATGAAGACTTAGCTATACGAGCTTCGTAATTCTATAAAGTTCGAGAGTGCAGCTCCAAGCTTTTAGTGGAGTAGCGTTGGAGTTGATAATGTGAAATGTATATCTGGGATATTGGGTTTCATAATTATCGTGAGCTTGAACTTTATAGGTCCATTTTGTTCCCCTTTGTTAGTTGACAAAATCCTATAACGATACGGCGTGTTTTTTTCAATAATTTGTGACTTATTGCAGATTTATCAGATTGGTTTAAAATTTGAAAGAATCAAATAATTCATGTCTGTTTATTGGTTGAATTAATTTTGTAATAAAATTAATTTAAGATAAACTTATTGAATTATTAGGATTGGATAATTCTTGTCTGTTTATCGGTTGATTTAATTGGATAAATTAAATCAAGATAAACTTGTAGAATTATTGTGAATTGATTTATTTTCTTAGAGATTATCTTGATAAAGATTGTTTTGATCAGATAACTTCTCTATTGGGTTATTTGAATCAAAACTGAGACTTTATCCTATAGAATCTCAGGTGAAAAATAAAAGATTCACGGAGATATTTATGCGACACTTCGGCTTATCGATCAGGCTGTTTGGCCTGCCGTTTAGCGAGTGATAAGATTACGCATTTTCACATGGATCTTATCAGATATTGATCTGAACTTGATTCTGTTTCAAGTTTTTGAGGCCCAATCTGATAAGGACTAACCCCATGATCAATCGCTATATAAAGGGAGTAAGTCTCATGAGTTACTCAGATCAATTGAGATATTAAGAGTGATACTCTTCTGGTAAGCATCTAAAAACTCCTTGAGAGCTTTTGTTCACAAATCACGAACACTAGCTTTGGGTTCTTTCGATTGGTTCGAAGGAGAGTCACCGGTGGAAGAGCTATACGTGTGAGCTCACACTCACTCCGATGGTGGATAGAGAATAGCAAAGAAGACCAGTTGCTTGAGGCTTTTCTGGAACGTTACTTCTCTTCACAGATTGCAAAGGTTCTTCGATACACAAAGGTTAGTAAGATCTATTTAATTTATACATATAGCATGTCAAACTTGTGTTTTGGAAAAATACACTGATGTTAAAAATTTTAAAATTCCCGCTGCGCACCTCACATTTTTTTTCAACAATTGGTATCAGAGCCATAGGTTTTTATATAAATTTACAAGTTTGTGATCATACTATATGTATAAATTTGTGATCTTAATCTCTCCTATGCTTGAATTTAATTTTACAGAGAGTTGGCACTCTAGGTTTCTATATAATTATATGTTGTCATGGATAATATGGTGAATGTTTATTAATTAATTATGGTTGATTAAATTATTATTTAATTAATTATTAATTAATTAATTTATACCAGTTATGGCTCCTTAGAAGTTAGAATATGTATCTAGGTTTTTCATGTAATTAGATGGCGGACTATCATCTTTGTCTAAGAATTGTTATTTAATTTTCAATTTGTGAGAATTTTGTAATTAAATAATTATTCAAAAAAGACGGATCTAGAAGACAGATCTAGAAGATGGATGATGGCGCACCCAGGTATTTCCTGAGTCTCTAATTTTATGTTTTTGAATTGTTGAAAATAAAATTGATGAATTGCATTAAAATTGTATTTTCTGGAATGGAGATTTCTGCTCAGTCGGCATGCCGAGCATCACAGTTTGGTAGGCCGAAGGTCACAGATCGGTAGGCCAGACGTGTGGTTCGGCAGGCTGTCAGTGGGGCAGAAATCGGCCGGCTCTATCGGCAGGCGAAACTTTCATGGGTTCGTAAGCCGATCTTTTTGACTGGCAGGCCGATGAAGCATGACCGACAGTCTGATCACCCAGATCGGCCTGCCGACTGAGAGCTGAAAAATTTCCAAAAAAGGTGCAATTTTTGCAGTGCAGTTAATTTTATTTTTGAGATGATTCTGAGAAACATTAAATTTAGATATGACCGGAAGTATGAAGTATTTGATTCATACGTGATTGAAGACTTGAAGATGAGAATTACATGAAGAAGGATACAACTTGAGGATTCAAGGATCAAGAATCGATATATGTCTCGATTATTATCTTGTAATCTTAGTTTTCTATTCTCCAAGGTGGAACCATAATATTACGGTAGTTATTATTTTGCTTGTAGCTTTGCTTGAGTGGGAGAAAGTTTTCAAAGAGAAGACCTAAGGCCTCCATCGTTGGTCCATAGGAAGAACATGGTGGTCCCAACCCCTAGGAAGGAATTTCTATCATGTACCAGATTGGATCTCTGAGAGGATAAGGTATTTTAGCATGATTTATGGTTGCACACCCCTAGGTGGTGATTATAAATCATGGATAAAATATTGAGACGATGGTTATACACTCATGTTAATTTTATTATTAACCTCCCCTAGGAGCTCTGTTAATAAAATTAATGGCCAAAGAAACGATTATTAATATATACTAGATCATACGGGTCTTAGATGGCATATATTAATCAGGAGGAGATCCGTGTTCCTGATTGAATTTGGCATGACTCCCCTAGGAGCTTGTTAAATTCTAAGTTGGGAATTATCGTTGTAAGGTTGTGATATTTTCAAGGTTTTGACACATAAACACATTTGTATGTTTTTACATGATTGTGTTATCTTACTAAATTATGATATGCTTGCTTATATTTGGTATATGATTCTTTATTGTAGATTAAAAATGTCTAAAAATGCTTTATCATCGATACTTGACAAAAACCAATTAACCGGTGAGAATTATAATGATTGAAAACGGAACCTGGATATCGTCCTGTCCTTTGAGAAACTGAAATATGTTCTGATAATCCCTTGTCCTCCCGAGCCTACGGGAGACTCATCTAATGAGCAATTCCAAGCGTATGACCTCTGGAAAGATGCTAATGATCAAGCCCGCTGCTATGTTATGGCCAGCATGAATAATGTGCTGCAGGCTCAACATCAGGATTATGAGACTACGGAGCAAATCTTGGATAATCTTGAGGATATGTTTGGAAGCCAGGCCATAACAAAGCGACAAGGGGCACTTTAGAAACTCTTAAACTATAGACAGAGACCGAGGACATCTGTAAAGGAGCATATGATGTTGGTCATGGGTTACCTCGCTGAGGCTCAAACCAATAGAGCCGACATCGATGCTGAAACTCAGATGACTATGGTCTTTGAGACTCTGTCTAAGGAATTTATTCTGTTTAGAGCTACATTTAATTTGAGCAATAGACGGGATATGACCTTGACAGAATTAAAGAAACAGTTACAGGAGTTTGAACTGCTGATCAGGGAGTCTCCTGCGGGTAGTGAGGCCAACATGTAGCTGCTTCTGGTTCCAATTCTAACTCTGGGAATGGAAAGAAGCAATAGGCCAAGAACAGGAAGTCTTCTGTTCCTGCTAACACCAAGAGCAAGAGAAGAAGAAGAAGAACCCAAAGAAGCTTAAGTGCTTCTTCTGTGGAAAGGTCGGGCATATTAAGAAGCATTGCAAGGACTTCCTTTCCAAATGAGGTAGGTGTGATCTTCTGTATTTAGAAACTTGTTGGTTGAGGAATCCAATGACATTTAGATTCCGGTGCAACTAATCATGTTTGTGTTTCTCTGCAGGGGTTCAAAGAAACGAGAAGTCTGCTACATGAAGACTTCACGCTTCGGATGGGTGATGGATCCTTGGTCTCAGCGGAAGTAGTGGGAGATGTCTATCTTTACTTTGATAAATATAGGAATTTATTTTTGCAAGATTGTTTTTATGTTCTTAAATTTAAAAGGAATTTAATTTCTGTATCTTGTTATTTAAAGACTCCTATGTGGTATCTTTTAATGAAAAAGTGGTGATTCGTAAAAATAAATCTTTTATCTGCTTTGGATGGATGCAAAATAATCTATATTTTATCAAACCTAAGATGGCCTTATTGCAAAATGCTGAGATGAATGATAATAACTCTAAAAGACTTAAAACTTCTCACTCTAATAAGACTTATCTTTGGCATTTGCGCCTTGGTCACATTTACCTAAATAGGATTCAAAGGTTGGTAAGGGATGGACCTGTAAGTCACTTAAAGGTGGAATCTATACCTCAATGTGAATCTTGTTTGGAGGGTAAAATGACCAAAAGACCATACGGGTCTAAAGGCAATAGGGCCGAAGGGGTTCTAGAACTTGTGCATGGTGATGTTTGCAGACCGATGAACATCCGGGCACGAGGAGGGTATGAGTACTTCGTCACTTTTATTGACGATTACTCAAGATATGGGTATGTGTGCCTGATGCACCACAAAAGCGAAACTTTTGACAAGTTCAGGGAGTTTCAGGTAGAAGTGGAAAAGCAATTGGGTAGACCCATAAAGGCACTTCGATCTGATCGAGGTGGAGAATACCTTTCTGATGAGTTATTGGGACACTTGTTAGAGAATGAGATTTTATCCCATTTGACTGCACTGCGCACTCCACAGCAGAATGGCGTAGCGGAGAGAAGAAATAGGACTTTGTTGGACATGGTTAGGTCCATGATGAGTTATTCATCATTACCTTTATCCTTTTGGGGATATGCACTACAAACTGCATGTTATCTTTTGAACGATGTGCCTACAGAATCGGTCCATAAAACTCCTCACTAGTTGTGGACAAGAAGGAAGACATCCTTAAACCATATTCGCATATGGGGATGTCCAGCTCATGTCCTGTTTAAGGATCTGAATAGTTGGAAGCACGTTCGAAAGTTTGCGTGTTTGTAGGATATCCAAAAGGGACTAAAGGGGGTTATTTTTATAACCTGAAGGAAAATAAAGTCGTGGTTTCTGCTAATGCAACTTTCCTTGAGGTGAGTTACATGGACGACTTTAAACCTCAAAGCAAGGTGGTGCTTGAGGAGTTAAGGAGTGATAAGATCACTCCGGAGGTTTCAAATGAAACCGTTTCGTTCAGTGTAGAAAAACTAAACAAACTTGAACAACAATCTCAGGGGCTTCAGCATAGTGGGAGGATCGGGCGTCAACCTGAAAGGTATATGTTCAATGGGCAGGTCTTCTTGGCTGAACCAGATGAACATGACAGGGATCCTTATACTTACGCAGAAGCTATGTCGATTCAAAACTCTGGATAGAGGCCATGAACACAGAGATGAAGTCTATGGAGACTAATCAGGTCTAGGAGCTTGTGGATCTTCCCAAAGGGGTAAAACCCATAGGGTGTAAGTGGATCTATAAGAGGAAAAGAGGAGTGGATGGAAAGGTCGAAACCTTTAAGGCTAGACTGGTAGCTAAGGGTTATACGCAAAAGGAAGGAATCGATTATGAGGAAGCCTTTTCGCCTGTAGCCATGCTTAAGACAATCCAAATTCTCTTATCCATAGCTGCTGCTCTCGACTACGAGATTTGACAGATGGATGTCAAGATGGCTTTTCTAAATGGCTATCTTGATGAGTCCTTTTATATGGAACAGTCAGACGGGTTCAAGGTCAAGGGTCAAGAGGGTAAGGTTTGTAAGCTGCTAAAGTCAATTTAAGGACTTAAGCAGGCTTCTCATTCTTGGAACATAAGATTTGATCAGGTGATCAAGACTTATGGGTTCTCACAAAATGTGGATGAACCATGTGTTTACAAACACATTAAGGATGGGAAGGTGGTTTTTCTACTGCTCTATGTAGATGACATTCTGCTAATTGGCAATGACGTTGGGTCATTGTCATCTGTCAAATTATGGTTGACCAAGCAGTTTGACATGAAGGACTTAGGAGAGGCTAATTTTGTTCTCGGTATCTAGATCTTTCGGGATAGGAAGAACAAAATGATAGCTTTGTCTTAGGCTGGCTACATAGATAAAATTCTCAGGAGGTTTGCAATGCCGGATTCCAAGAAAGGTGGGCAACCATCTAGGTCTGGAATTACTCTTGCTAATAAAGACTCTCCAAATTCTTATGCAGAAAGAGAATACAGGAAGATGGTGCCTTATGCTTCAGCAGTGGGTGGTCTCATGTATGCCATGCTTTGCATACGACCAGATATTAGCTATGCGGTCGGGATTGTAAGTCGATTTCAGGCGGATCCAGGACCAAACAATTGGGTTGCGGTAAAGCATATTTTCAAGTTCCTGAGAAGGACTCGAGGGTATATGCTTGTATATTCAGGTGAGGACCTGACTCCTCTAGGATATACTGATTTGGATTTTCAATCCTGTTTGGATTCTAGGAAATCTACTTTGGGTTTTGTGTTTACTCTAGACGACGGTGCCATCAGTTGGAGAAGTGCGAAGCAAGATTGCACTTTGGATTCAACAATGGAGGCCGAGTATGTGGCAGCTAGTGATGCTTTAAAAGAAGCAGTGTGGCTCCGCAAGTTCCTTGGGGATCTCGAGGTAGTTCCTGGTATGGATAAGGCGGTATCACTATACTATGATAACAGTGCGGCGGTAGCTAATGCTAAGGAACCAAGATTTCACAAGAAGAGTAAGCATATTGATCGGAAGTATCATGTGATAAAGGACTTCGTTGAGGGCAGGCATGTCACGGTGTGCAAGATCACGTCAAAAGACAATTTAGCTAATCCATTTATGAAGACACTTACTGGGAGAGTTTTCGAGAAACATGTGGAAGCTATGGAGATGCGAAATTTGCTATATTTAATCACTTAGTGCAAGTGGGAGATTGTTAGACATGTATGCCCTAAGGAGTAAAAATGTGATACGTTTTTGGAGACATTTTTTATCAATAAAGAATTTATTCATTTATATATACCAAATCTTGTCCTCTTTATGTTCATATTTGTTGAATGTATGTTAAGCAAACAGTAGTCTGAGACTGTCAGTCTAAACCTTTAAGAATTGGGCATATGATGGACTGATTATACGAAAGACACGATTCTTAAGGTGGCGGTCTAAAACATATGATCCGCAATCGAGGGAATAAAGTTGGGCGCTTTATTGATGCAAAGATTGTTATGTTATCTATATTCCTATTGGGAGATGGTTTGTCTTGACCATCGGAGTTGGACTCCGTGAATAGAAACATTAGCACGTTGTCATAGGTGACGATGTGTTGGATCGGGACACAAAGTGAATTGATTTGGATTAATAATTCTGTCTTGGCAAATCAATTCACTTTAGACAATCATTTGTGTTGTATCTTAATCCTGAGATGGATAGTGGGCCCATTGTCTCGACTTGTGTCTTTTGATGTACCAATAGGTGACTCCCACATCTCAATAGTGGTATGCATGCCGGTACGTTGGAGGCATGACTCTTGATAGCGTAGACTTGTTATTCATAGATATGGAATCCATAGCTCCTCTTTAGGAGTAATGATATCCTCTTATATGCGTTATCCTGTAATTGAAAAACTAGAGCGCTCAACCATTTGGATACATAGGTGTAACCGAATGGCATACTATCTTTGGATGGTAAGTTTTCTAATGGTGAGATAATGGAACGTAAGATAAAAATAATCAGGAAGGTAAGACAGAACTTATCCTTAAGTTGATTATGGATTATCATATGGGGATACGATATACTTTGATATGTCATGGAGACTTAGTTATGCGGGCTTCGTAATTCTATAAAGTTCGAGACTGTAGCTCCAAGCTTTTAGCGGAGTAGCGTTGGAGTTGATAATTGTGAAATGTATATCTGGGATATTGGGTTTCATAATTATCATGAGCTTGAACTTTATAGGTCCATTTTGGTCCCCTTTGCTAGCTCACAAAATCCTGTAACGATACGACGTGCTTTTTTCAATAATTGGTGACTTATGTCGGATTTATCAGGTTGGTTTAAAATTCGAAAGAATCAAATAGTTCATGTCTGTTTATTGGTTGAATTAATTTGTAATAAAATTAATTCAAGATAAACTTGTTGAATTATTGGGATCGGATAATTCTTGTCTGTTTATCGGTTGATTTAATTGGATAAATTAAATCAAGATAAACTTATAGAATTATTGTGAATTGATTTATATTCTTAGAGATTATCTTGATAAAGTTTGTTTTGATCAAATAACTTCTCTATTAGGTTGTTTGAATTAAAACTAAGACTTTATCCTATAGAATCTCGAGTGAAAAATAAAAGATTCGCGGAGATATTTACGCGGCAGTTTGGCCTGTCGATCTACGTGTTCGGCCCGCCAATGGGGCCTGTTTGGCCTGCCAATCAGGCTGTTCGACCTGCCGATTAGCGAGAGATAAGATTACGCGTTTTCACACGGATCTTATCAGAAATTGATCCGAACTTGATTCTGTTTCGAGTTTTTGAGACCTAATCTGATAAGGACTGACCCCAGGACCAATCGCTATATAAAAGGAGTAAGTCTCATGAGTTACTCAGATCAATTGAGAGATTAAGAGTGATACTCTTCTGGTGAGCATCTAAAAACTCCCTTAGAGCTTTTGTTCACAAATCATGAACACTAGTTTTGGGTTCTCTCGATTGGTTGGAAGGAGAGTCACCTGTGGAAGAGCTGTACGTGTGAGCCCACACTCACTCCGATCGTGGATAGAGAATAGGAAAGAAGACCAGTTGGTTGAAGCTCTTCTGGAACGTTACTTCTCTTCATAGGTTGTGGTGGTTCTGCGATACACAAAGGTTAGTAAGATCTGTTTAATTTATACATATAGCATGTCAAACTTGTGTTTTGGAAAAATACTCTGATGTTAAAAATTTTAAAATTCCCGCTGTGCACCTCACATTTTAACTTTCTACGTTTTGTTCCTTAACTTTCTTTATCTTATAACTTTTAGTGTTCGTACCAACATCTTTAATCATGAGATCATAAATGTGATGCTTCCCTTGTGGAAGACTTAAGACCATCGAACTTCAAGGTCGTGTACCTCACATCTGGGAGGTCAAACTTTAACTATACTTTCATTGCCTCACAACGAGGAGGCTGGTACGACACTTTCTTTTCAACTTTACGTTACCTTCTTATTAGCCTTAGTGAGCACATCAAATGCAACCACATCATATGCAAATACACTTGCAAATCATTGCTTGTACTATAAAATCTATTGCATAACAAATGCAACTTAAAATGCAAACATATTTTGATAATCATAATTTGTACTCTGAAACTTATTGCATAACAAATGCATCATATAACGCAATCACATTTTGCAAATCATAACTTTATTCTGAAACTTATTGCATAACAAATGCAACTTATTGCATAACAAATGCATCATATAACGCAATCATATTTTGCGAATCATAACTTTTATTCTGAAACTTATTGCATAGCAAATGCAACTTATATCGCAATCACATATTTCAAATCATAATTCTTCTTTTGAAACATATTGCATACAAATGCAACATATACTGCAACACATATTGCGAATCATAAGTTTTATTCTGAAACTTATTGCATAGCAAATGCAACTTATATCGCAATCACATATTGCAAATCATAATTCTTCTTCTGAAACATATTGCATACAAATGCAACATATATCGCAATCACATATTGCAAATCATAACTTTTATCCTAAAACATATTGCATACAAATGCAATATATATCGCAATCACATATTGCATATCATAACTTTTATCCTAAAACATCTTGCATACAAATGCAACATATATCGCAATTACATATTGCATATCATAACTTTTAAATGCAATATATATCGCAATCACATATTGCATATCATAACTTTTATCCTAAAACATATTGCACACAAATGCAATATATATCGCAATCACATATTGCATATCATAACTTTTATCCTAAAACATATTGCATACAAATGCAATATATTACGCAATCACATGTTGCAAGTCATAACTTTTATGATGAATTATATTGCATACGATTGCAACATATTACATAACAATGCTTCAAAAAACTTATAACTTACATTATAACACATTATGCATTGTCAAAATGTAGGATTTATACTAATCCTATTTCGTATTTAGGTTGCACATCTGCATCTAGATCATAATTTGGTACATAAAAACTGGCTAGTAAGTTCATCTTTTTATTGTTCAGTCTATAGACCTTTTATCATCTAGTCGTTCTAGACTAGTGATAATGATTATTTAAAACATGTTTACGTACTTTTCTGAAAACTTCTAAGGGTCATAACAGAGCTTAACTTTTTATATCTCTCTTGAACATGTCTAGCCTTTCCTTGGGGTGTAGAAAAAGGAAAAATTAGCTCTTCTCTTTTTTTTTTTTTTTGTATTCGTAGAGTCTCTCTCTTGGCTCTGCTCTTGTGACCTCTTTGTCGGTCACGAGAAATTTTCTAAATTCTACTTGATTATCTAAATCGTTCTCACGATTTCTAATCGAACCTAGGGTGTCTTATAGTAATTTTTCTAGTTTCCTATAGGTAAATTGAAGATTATATCCTTAATGGATTTCTTATGGACCTTATTGTGCATATTCATTATGCACTACATGGTATTGTACTTATATAATATATCTTGTTATATTATAGATAACAAGCATCAATAATAACATTCATATCCATATCATTCGCTCGTATAAGTATTATACTTACATATCATATTCATAAACATATCATACATATACATGTCATTCATATCATACTTCCACATTTCATGCTTTCATATATTACTCATACTTATGTCGTTCATATCATACTTTCACATTTCATGCTTTCACATATTATTCATACTCATGTCATTCATATCATACATCCATTTGTCGTTCATACTTTCATATCATGGAGTTGCTATACATTTTTCTTCTTTGAATAGCAACTATTTCATATTATACTGATATAATACTTTAAGTCATGTCACATTTATAATACACACACCAATCATAGTTCATAACATTCATGCATATCAATATGCAAATAGGCTTCAAACATAACGGTTGCAAATTCATTGCAAATCTTATTTTGTATTTTAGAACTTTTTTGCATAATAAATGCAAATATACTTTAAAAACAATTTGCATAACCATTGCAAACTCATTTACAAATGCATATGAGTGCATTAAAAACTATTTAGTTCATGCTGTAGGTAAAACATGAATTTACCAGGACTATGCCCTAGTGCTCTCTATTTTGTTCCTTTCTCGTTCCTTTTTCTTCCATTGGTCGGCTTTTGTGTCCTGATCATACGACAACCGACTCATTAATTAACTTTCTTTTTATCAATCCACTTGATTGATAATAAAACGTAAACATTAACCATTCATTCCTTTTTCATAACTTGGTGCACTATCGGTCTACCGTTCTCTTTACTCAACCTTATAAACCATCAGTTTACCTTTCCTTTAATTAGCCTTGTAACCCACCGGGGTTACTTTTCCTTCAGCTTAAAAATCCCTTATTAAATCTCTAGTGACACTTGACGGTTACATTACTTAACATATTACGGAAAAATCTCCACTAAGGAGCGTTTCCTGACATCAGGCGTTCGAGTCCGTTTTGGCTACTTTTACAAAATGACCATTTTGCCCTTAACTCTTTTTCTTTCATTCATTCCTCGACTGAACTTTAAATCCTTAAAACTTAGCATCTATAATACTTACTGCCTATAGCAGTATAGAAAACAATGTTCTCTAGTGAAAACCCAATTTTCACACAATTTACAGTTTTGGCCCCAATACAGAAATATTTGCATTTTTGTCCCTAGAACCAAAAATAATCTTTTTAAACCATTAGTCCCCATTTTTCATGAGGAACATTTTTGTTCAAAGTACCATATTCAAAATCCTTTGGGAAAATGACATATGTGCCCTTTCAATAATTTTTTCAATTTTAATAAATTCTTATAAAATTAAAATCTCACAAACGGTATAGATTTTTGACGAACTGTTCGCAAAGCCTAACAGTTTCATTGAGATCTACAACTTTCATGTTTTAACTTTTGTGAAAATATCACTGTACATGGGCCTTTTTGGCCATTTTTCAATTCTGCCGAGAAAGAACTTTTTCTTTCAATTTTGTCCCGGTGGCATTTTTACAAAAATCTGTTTCAAAATTACAATTCTACCCCTACAGAAACCATTCTATGCCTTAATCAAAACATGTTCATGCTCAAACATCACTTTTGCAAAGTCTAACATCAAAATTACAAAAATAAAACTTTTTGCAAAAGTTAACAATTTGCACTATAAACCAAAGTTTCACAACTTAAACATGCCATACTTCACATATGCATGATAGTTCATCAAATACATGCTCAAGAACCCACATAGATTCAAAACAATAAAAATCAAAATAAAATTTACAAAATTTCAAAACTTTAAAATCCAAAACTTACCAAAATAACACCCTTTTGGTTTCAAGCCTTTAAAATCCCTTTGAACTCCCTCCTAAGCTTCCTTTCCATACAAAAATACCATGGATTAATTTTCTTTCTTAACCCATGAAAAATCCCTTGAAAACTCATTAAAAAGTTTAGCATTTTACCTTAAAACTTGTGGAAAATCCTTGTACTTGCTTGTAAAACTTGTTTGGGGTTATTTTTACAAAGTTTGGGGTTGAGAAATTTTTTTGAAAGCTTCCTTCAATGGCTGCCGAAACTTGGAGGAGAAGGAGAGATTTTTTTGGCTAAATTCAACATTAAATGCATACTTATCCAATGGGTGACTCATGGTAACCCATTAGGCTCCATGTGGCATGATGTGATTGGGCCACCTTTCATGGCTTGGTGGCCCAATAAAAAGCTAATGGGTGTCCACTTGGGGGGACCCAAAAATTTACACTGTATAACTTTTTTACCGTACAGTATTTTTCTTTTACTGTCGTAGTAAAATAAGTGCAAAAACATATTCCTAGACTGTGTAAAATATTTTACTTACCTCTGGTTAATTTTTGGAGGTCGAACATAACATTTTTTATTCCTCCACATTCTCTAAGCAGTATTATTCCTGTATTGCTTTAACTTAAATAGCCCAATTTTTATACTGCATGACCTCAAATAGTCCAATTCTTGCACTGTATTATTTTAATACTGTATAATTTTCTATATTATTATACAGTATTTTTCCTTAACTTAATGCATTTTTAATGCATTAGAAATCTCAGGTGTTACAACTGTGTCGGGATTAAAATGTAACGCCCGCCTATTTTATGTAACGAACCACGTTAAGTTAGTAACGTTGATAAGGAATGTTATTAATAAATAACGTTATATGATATGATATGTGATGTGCATGTTACTAACTTTTTATGTCAAGTTTTGTGACAGGTGACGACCACATGGGATCGTTGTGCTCTAGTGTTCATGTGAAATTTTAAGTATATGTTTATTTATGATGCAATAAAGTATGAATGTTTTATGGTATGGCATTTAAGGACAGTTCGGCAGGCCGAACTTTCAAGATCGGCAAGCCGAACATCTTGCCCTAGATCGACAGGCCAAAGAAACCCACCGGCAGGCCGAACACGGCTGACAAGCAGTCAGCAAAAATTTCTCCAAAATTATGGCTAAGTTAATCACATTAATTGGGTGAATTAATGTGATTAATTGACATAATAATGGAATGTTTTTATCAGTTAAGGAAATTAAAAGATTTGATTTGTATTGATTTGTATTATTTTAAGAAGTTTCCTATTTTTAGAAAGTAAATTAAGGTAAGATTGATGATGGTTGACCTTCCTTTTCTTTCTCTTTCTTTTCCCACGCCAATCACCCTCTTAACAGTCAGAAATTTCTGACTTAATGAAGAGTAATGACTCTTCATTATACACATTACGTTAAAAAAAAAAATTAACGCTCTTTCCTCAGATAATTTCTCTCGATTCTAAGACATTCTCTCATTATTTTCTCCTCCTCTTCTCTTCTCCACGAGTGCTTTGCTTTTCTCTCTCTCACGAAAATTCTCTGCAAAAAAAAAAAATTAAAAGAAAAGTCATATTTCGTTGAATCAAGGGGTTTTGAGAAAATATTTCCAGGTATGAATTCGGTTTTTCTGGTATTTTTGAAAAGAAATTCTTCTCCTCGTTAGGTATTGTATTTTGTCTTGATATATTTTTTTTATAAATGATGTTATGTATATATTATGTGATGTTTTTCTAAGTTTCATGTCATTTCAATGTTTTAGCGAAAAATGATATTTTTGTCTTCTACTCCTCACAGTAATATGTTACTGTATAATTTTGAAAGTATGAAAAATATAATGATTATTCAAGGGGTAAATATGATGTTTTCATGAAAAGTTGTTATAATATGCATATGTATGAGTATGTAAGATGAATGTATTTTATTTATATGTTATGAAATTTTTATGGGAATTCATTAAGAAAAATGTTTCAATAAATGTTATTTCTGGATTTTTTTGTTTATGAAATGTTATGTATGTTTAAAAGATTTTATGATAATAAAATAATTTCATGCATGATAATATGATGATTGTATGGAGTTTTAAATTAAATATATGTGTTTTAAATTATTAGAAAATGTTTTTTTTAAAAGATTTTCATGTTTACAATGTATGAAATGTTTTGATTTTTAAGGAAGCATGTTATGAATAACGTTTACATGTTTTGATGATAATTTTATGATGATGATTATGGGATAGGTCTGAAATGTGATGAATGTATACATGAGTGTATGTATATGTGAATATTATATGAATGAATGTTATGTCTATGGATAGTTCATGATAAGTATTGATTTTTATTGCATCTTTAAATGATAAATGGCATGAACACTCAAGGAAGCGAGCACATCGAGACCGCAGCGTCGTCACCAAGTGCATTTTTAAGGTTAAGTAAGCTATCGTTAAGGTAAGTACATTCTCACCTGCAACATGACACATATTTTTACAAGGTTTGATGATATGTTTTATAAGGATATTCATGGTGATTTTCCTTAAAGGATTTCTTATGAAAGATTTTCATGATTTTAAAGATATGCATGTATGATGATGACATGTTTCGAAGAATGAAAAGTATGTATATATGTATCACCTAATAAGTGTTGCACACCCAATGCTATGAAATGTTATGTTATGATGTCATGTTTGGTTTGGGATTAGCTACCCTTCTCCTCTCATGACGGCGCGCCTATGATGATGTTATGGTGCAACACTTGGGCCCTTAAGATAAAAAAATGGAATGAGTTTTAAAATGGCCAACGTTATGAAAGATATGTTCTATGAAATTGTGCTTAAGGCACTTTTATGATACGATAACAATGATGATGATGATGATGATGTTTATGAAATGTTTTAAATTGTGAGAATATATGTACTTACTAAGCATTAGCTTATTCATGTTTTATATGTCATGTTGCAGATAAGGGTAAGAGAGTCATGGAATAGGTGGAGGACATGGGAAGGCATGTGAGCATCATGAACGATGAATTGTAACCGGAAGCATGCCAAGAAGAACAATTTTATGATTTCATCAAGTTATATTTTTTTGAACATATATTTTTTCTTATTAAGTTTTAAGAATACTTACATTATGGTTTTATAAGTTATTTTAACATTTTTTTTTATGAATTATGAACTTCCGTTATATTTTTTCGTAAGGATTGGTATGTTTTAAATTAAGTTTTCCAAAGGAATTTGGTCTCGGACGGCCTGCCGAACTCTGTGGCCGGCCTGTCGAAGACTAGAAGTTTGGCCTGCCGATAGAATTTTCTGGCCTGCCGAACATGGATGAATTTTTGGTCCGATTTGCAAAGCCTCTGCCCGCCTACCGGTTGAGGGAACTGCGGCCTACCGAAGTCCCAAGTTCGGCCTACCAAACTGTGGGAATAAATGGATTTCAAATGATGCGATAATCAAAGAGATTTAACGTGATGTTTTGTAAGGTCCTGACTTATACAACTTGACAAACCTATATTATTAAACAAGTTTATGATTAATTTAAATATAATTGAGTAAATTATGATAAGGAATAATTTAAACAATGATTTTCGAAACAATGTTAAGTTAAAAAAAAAACGTAGGAATTGATCCTAGTAATGTAAGTTTAAGTACTTTTAAAATCAATAGTAACGATTAGGTTTGATATTATTTATAAGTTTAAAGTTTATGCATGTACGAATGTAAGTATGTAACGACATTTGTGCCGTCTGAATTAAGGGGCGTTACATAAAATGCAAAAACTGAGAGAAAGGGATACAAAAATGTGAGTGAACATGACATAAATTTCATCAATGAGAACAAGAAAGAAAGAACAAGGTGAAAGCCAAGAGGTAGAGTCGAAAGTTAGGTAATAACTTTGACATAATGAGCAATCTCCCAATCCCAACTTATCGAAAAACGGGTTTTCCATTTCTGATTTTTTTTTTCTCAAACTCAACTCGATTCTCTCTTGTTAGAATCATCTTCATCCAAATGGGTTTATATTTTCCTCACCACCAAGTTTTTTTCCTACTTCTTGTGTGCTATGTTCTATGCCAAGTAAAAGGTATGTTATGTATTTAAAGAGCACCAAATTAACTTGGAATCCAAAGTATTGCTTTCTCTAATTCCTGTTATTTCTAATTTGACGATTTCTCTCGTGAAGTGCAAGAGTTCCATTGATAATAGTAGTATAGAGTCAAATTCAGCACTTTATAGTTTAAAGTTGTACAGATTTGCTTTCAAAGTTTCCATATTTGTCAAACTCAAGCATGTGTTCCTCTACAATATAATAAAGATTGGCAATTCATTGATTTCTTTCATTTGGATTTTGTTAAACATTCTTTTCCTTTATTTTTATCAAACTCAATATGAAAGTAAAGTGTAAAGTGTAGACTGTTAGACATGTATGCCCTAAGGAGTAAAAATGTAATACGTTTTTAGAGACATTTTTATCAATAAAGAATTTATTTATTTAATATACCAAATCTTGTCCTCTTTACGTTCATATTTGTTGAATGTATGTTAAGCAAACAGTAGTCTGAGACTGTTAGTCTAAACCTTAAGAATTGAGCATATGATGGACTGATTATGCGGAAGACATGATTCTAAAGGTGACGGTCTCAAACAGATGATCCGCAATCGAGGGAATAAAGTTGGGTGCTTTATTCATGTAAAGATTGTTATGTTGTCTATATCCCTTTTGGGAGATGGTTTGTCCTGACCATCGGAGTTGGACTTCGTGAATAGAAACATTAGCACAATGTCATATGTGACGATGTGTTGGATCGGGACAAAAAGTGAATTGATTTGGATTAATAATTCTATCTTGGCAAATCGATTCACTTTAGACAGTCATTTGTATTGTATCTTGATCCTGAGATGAATAGTGGGCCCGTTGTCTCGACTTGTGTCTTTTGATGTACCAATGGGTGACACCCACATCTCAATAGTGGTATGCATGCCGGTACATTGGAGGCGACTCTTGATAGCGTAGACTTGTTATTCATAGATATGAAATCCATAGCTCCTCTTTAGGAGTAATGATATCCTCTTATATGCCTTGTCCTGTAATTGGAAAACTGGAGCGCTCAATCATTTGGATACATAGGTGTAACCGAATGGTATAATATCTTTGGATGGTAAGTTTTCTAATGGTGAGATAATGGAACGTAAGATAAAAATAATCGGGAAGGTAAGACAGAACTTGTCCTTAAGCCGATTATGGATTATCATATGGGGATACGATACACTATGATATGTCATGGATACTTAGCTACACGGGCTTCGTAATTCTATAAAGTTTGAGAGTGCAGCTCCAAGCTTTTAGTGGAGTAGCGTTGGAGTTGATAATTATGAAATGTATACCTAGGATATTGGGTTTCATAATTATCATGAGCTTGAACTTTATAGGTCCATTTTGGTCCCCTTTGCTAGCTCACAAAATCCTGTAACGACATGGCGTGCTTTTCTAATAATTGATGACTTATGTCGGATTTATCAGATTGGTTTAAAATTCAAAAGAATTGGATAATTCATGTCTGTTTATCGGTTGAATTAATTTTATAAGAAATTAATTTGAGATAAACTTGTTGAATTATTAGGATCAGATAATTCTTGCCTGTTTATCGGTTGATTTAATTTTGGATAAATTAGATCAAGATAAACTTGTAGAATTATTGTGAATTGATTTATTTTCTTAGAGATTATCTTGATAAAGTTTGTTTTGATCAGATAACTTCTCTATTGGGTAATTTGAATCAAAACTGAGACTTTATCCAATAGAATCTCGGGTGAAAAATAAAAGATTCATGGAGATATTTGCGTGGGAGTTTGGCCTGTCGAATGACGTGTTCGGCCTACCGATCAGGATGTTCGACCTGCCGATCAACGAGATATAAGATTACACGTTTTCACGTGGATCTTATCAGATATTGATCCGAATTTGATTCTATTTTGAGTTTTTGAGACCTAATCTGATTAGGACTGACCCCAGGACCAATAGCTATAGAAAGGGAGTGAGTCTCATGATTTAATCTAATCAATTGAGAGATTAAGAGTGATACTCTTCTGGTGAGCATCTGAAAACTCCCTGAGAGCTTTTGTTCACAAATCATAAACATTAGCTTTGGGTTCTCTCTATTTGTTGGAAGGAGAGTCATCGATGGAAGAGCTGTACGTGTGAGCCCACACTCGCTCTGGTTGTGGATAGAGAATAGCAAATAAGACCAGTTGGTTGAGGCTCTTCTGGAATGTTACTTCTCTTCACAAGTTGCGGAGGTTCTTCACACACAAAGGTTAGTAAGATCTATTTAATTTATACATATAGCATGTCAAACTTGTGTTTTGAAAATTACTCTGATATATAAAAGTTTTAAAATTTCGTTGCGCATCGTTTTTTCAACAATTGGTATCAGAGCCATGGTTTTTATATAAATTTACGAGTTTATGATCATGTTATATGTACAAATTTTGTGATCTTAATCTCTCCTATGCTTGAATTGAATTTTATAGAGAGTTAGCACTCTAGTTTTCTATAAATTATATATGTTGTCATGGATTATATGGTGAATGTTTATTAATTAATTATGGTTGATTAAATCATTGTTTAATTATTTATTAATTAATTAATTTATACAAGTTATGGTTCCTTAGAGGTTAGAATATGTATCTAGGTTTTTCATGTAATTAGATGGCGGACTATTATCTTCGTCTAGAAATTATTTTTTATTTTAAATTTATAAAATTTTGTAATTAAATAATTATCCGGAGAAGACGGATCTAGAAGACGGATCTAGAAGACGGATCTAGAAGAATGATGATGGCGCCCCCAGGTATTTTCTGAGTCTCTAATTTTATGATTTTGAATTGTTGAAAATAAAATTGATGAATTGCATTAAAATTGTATTTTTTGAAATGAGGGATTTCTACTCGGTCGGCATGCCGGACATCACAGTTCGCCAGGCCGATGGTCACAGATCGGCAGGCCGACGTGTGGTTCAGCAGGCCGTCAGTGGGGCAGAAATCTGTTGGCTCTGTCGGCAGGCCAAACTTTGAGTTCGGCAGGCTGAACCTTCATGGGTCTGCAGGACGATCACCCACATCGGCCTGCCGACCGAGAGCTGGAAAATTTTCAAAAAAGGTGCAATTTTTGCAGTGCAGTTTTAATTTTATTTTTGAGATGATTATGAGAAACATTAAATTTGGATATGACCGAAAATATAAAGTATTTGATTCATATGGGATTGAAGACTTGAAGATGGAAATTATGTGAAGAAGGATACAACTTGAGGATTCAAGGATGAAGAATCGATAAATGTCTTGATTATTCTCTTGTAATCTTTGTTTTTTCTATTCTTTAGGGTGGAACCATAATATTACGGTTGTTATTATTTTGCTTGTAGCTTTGCTTGATTGCTTTGATTGTTTGGATTATAATATGATTTCCCATGTATATTGATAACATGTCATATAGGATAGGGAGTGCCGCTCATATTAAAATTGTTCATGTATAATTTTAAAATAAAACCTTAACTTCAAAAGATTGAGTGGGAGAAGGTTTTCGAAGAGAGGACCTAAGGCCTCCATTGTTGGTCCATAGGAAGAACATGGTGATCCCGACCCCTAGGAAGGGATTTCTATCACATACCAGATTGGATCTCTGAAAGGATAAGGTATTTTAGTATGATTTATGGTTGCACACCCCTAGGTGGTGATTATAAATCATGGATAAAATATTGAAACGATGGTTATACACTCACGTTAATTTTTTTTATTAACCTCCCCTAGGAGCTCTGTTAATAAAATAAATGGCCAAAGAAATGATTATTAGTATATGCTGGATCATACGGGTCCTGGATGGCATATATTAATCAAGAGGGGATCCGTGTTCCTGATTGAATTTGGCATGACTCCCCTAGGAGCTTGTTGAATTCTGAGTTGGGAATTATCGTTGTAAGGTTGTGATATTTTCAAGGTTTTGACACATAAACACATTTGTATGATTTTACATTATTGTGTTATCTTACTAAATTATTATATATGTTTGCTTATGTTTGGTATATGATTCTTTATTGTAGATTGAAAATGTCTAAAAACGTTTTATCATCGATACTTGACAAAAACCAATTAACCGGTGAGAATTATAACGATTGGAAACGGAACCTGGACATCGTCCTATCCTTTGAGAAACTAAAATATGTACTGACAACTCCTTGTCCTCCCGAGCCTACGGGAGACTCAAGTAATGAGCAATTCCAAGCGTACGATCGTTGGAAAGATGCTAATGATCAGGCCCGCTGCTATGTTATGGCTAGCATGAACAACGTGCTGCAGGCTCAACATCAGGATTATGAGACTGCGAAGCAGATCTTGGATAATCTTGAAGATATGTTCGGAGGCCAAGCCATGACAAAGCGGCAAGGGGCACTTCGGGAACTTTTAAACTGTAGACAGAGACCAGGGATATCTGTAAAAGAGCACATGATGTTGGTCATGGGTTACCTCACTGAGGCTCAAACCAATAGAGCTGATATCGATGCTGAAACTCAGATGACTATGGTCTTTGAGACTCTGTCTAAGGAATTTATTCCATTTAGAGCTACTTTTAATTTAAGTAATAGACGGGATATGACCTTGACAAAACTGATGAAACAGTTACAGGAGTTCAAACTGCTAATCAGGGAGTCTCCTGCTGGTGGTGTGGCAAACATGGTAGTTGCTTCTGGTTCCAATCCTAACTTTGGGAATGGAAAGAAGCAACGGACCAAGAACGGGAAGTCTTCTATTCCTATTGCTACCAAGAGCAAGAAGAAGAAGAAGAAGAAGAAGAAGAACGCAAAGAAGCTTAAGTGCTTCTTCTGTGGTAAGGTCGGGCATATAAAGAAGCATTGCAAAGACTTCCTTTCCAAGGAAGGTAGGTGTGATCTTCTATATTTAGAAACTTGTTTGGTTGAGGAATCTAGTGACATCTGGGTCATAGATTCCGATGCAACTAATTATGTTTGTGTTTCTCTGTAGGGATTCAAAGAAACGAGAAGTCTACTACGTGAAGACTTAATGCTTCGGATGGGCGATGGATCCTTGGTCTCAGCGGAAGCAGTCGGAGATGTCCATCTCTACTTTGATAATTATAGGAATTTAATTTTGTGAGATTGTTTTTATGTTCCTAAATTTAAAAGGAATTTAATTTCTATATCTTCTTTATTTAAAGACTCCTACGTGGTATCTTTTAATGAAAAAGTGGTGATTCGTAAAAACAAATCTTTTATTTATTCTGGATGGATGCAAAATAATCTATATTTTATCAAACCTAAGATGGACTTATTGCTTAATGCTAAGATAAATGATAATGACTCAAAAAGACTTAAAACTTCTCACTCTAATAAGACTTATCTTTGGCATTTGCGCCTTGGCCATATTAACCTGAATAGGATTCAAAGGTTGGTCAGGGATGGACCTTTAAGTCACTTAAAGGTGGAATCTATACCTCAATGTGAATCTTGTTTGGAGGGTAAAATGACCAAAAGACTATACGGGTCTAAGGGCAATAGGGCCGAAAGGGTTCTAGAACTTGTGCATAGTGATGTTTGCGGACCGATGAACATCCAGGCACGAGGAGGGTATGAGTACTAAGTCACTTTTATTGACGATTACTCAAGATATGGGTATGTGTACCTGATGCACCACAAAAGCGAAACTTATGATAGGTTCAGGGAGTTTCGGGCTGAAGTGGAAAAGCAATTGGGTAGACCCATGAAGGCACTTCGATCTGATTGAGGTGGGGAATACCTTTCTGATGAGTTCTTGGGACACTTGATAGAGAATGGGATTTTATCCCATTTGACTGTGCCGGGCACTCCGCAGCAGAATGGCATCGTGGAGAGAAGGAATAGGACTTTGTTAGACATGATTAGGTCCATGATGAGTTATTCATCATTACCTTTATCCTTTTGGGGATATGCACTACAAACTGCATGTTATCTTTTGAACAATGTGTCTTCAAAATTGGTCCCTGGAACTCCTCACTAGTTGTGGACAAGAAGGAAGACATCCTTAAACCATATTCGCATATGGGGATGTTCGGCTCATGTCCTGTTTAAGGATCCGAATAAGTTGGAAGCACGTTCAGAAGTTTGCGTGTTTGTAGGATATCCAAAAGGGACTAAAGGGGGTTATTTTTATAACCCAAAGGAAAATAAAGTCGTGGTTTCAACTAATGCAACTTTCCTTGAGGAGAGTTACATGGATGACTTTAAACCTCGAAGCAGAGTGGTGCTTGAGGAGTTAAGGGGTGATCCGTTCACTCTGGAGGTTCCAAACGAAACCATTCCGATCAGTGTAGAAAAACCAAACAAACATGAACAACAATCTCAGGGGCTTCGGCGTAGTGGGAGGATCGGGCGTCAACCTGAGAGGTATACGTTCAATGGGGAAGTCTTTTTGGCTGAACCGAATGAACATGACAGGGATCCTTATACTTACGTAGAAGCTATGTAGGATGTTGATTCAAAACTCTAGACATAGGCCATGAACATTGAGATGAAGTCTATGGAGACTAATTGGGTCTAGGAGCTTGTGGATCTTCCCGAAGGGTTAAAACCCATAGGGTGTAAGTGGATTTACAAGAGGAAAAGAGGAGTGGATGGAAAGTTTGAAACCTTTAAGGCTAGACTGGTAGCTAAGGGTTATACGCAAAAGGAAGGAATCGATTATGAGGAAACCTTTTCGCCTGTAGCCA